>VXBB01012320.1:364319-410125 GCA_013399915.1 Illadopsis cleaveri
GAGCCGGGATGGCGGCAACGCCGCTCCGTGAGAGCCCTGCGCAGGGGAGGTGTGCGCCCGCCGCGACCCGGGAGCCTCCCGCGGGCCGGGTTCCGCCGCAGCCGGAGTCCCGCCGGAGCCGCTGGGGCGGGAGGAGGCGCCCGGCGCCAAGATTGAGAGTTTAGACGGGCAAACCTCCAAAATTAACGTATAAAGCGCCCTTTCAGCTCTCTGACGAGTTTTGCAGCGCTAAACGTGCTGGAAGCAGAAACACGTTCTCACCTTGTCACAGAAAGCCCACGGGGCGGGAGTAGGGTTTGGCTCTTCCCAGGGCGGGTAACGCCGAGCCAAAGCACGGAGAGCCTGGGATCGGTCAGGTGTGCGATGGCTGCTCAGGCGCCCGGGAGTATGATTGCCAATAATTGTCTCCTGCTAAAGCGCCGCACAAATAACAGAGGGCTGTTACTCCACACTGAGAAAATAAGACTGGAAACAAATTCTGCCTTATTTTGTAAACAATTGTATTTTCTACCCTAGGTGTCTGTGACATGTCCAGATCCTGGGCCACATTGCTGTGTGTCCACTGTGGCAATGCTGGGAATGTAATGCTTGGAAATAATAAGCTGGTTAGTTAGAAAATAAACATTCACAACATAGCAAAATATTTTTGTACTTTATTTTACAGTGTTTAATTTATAACTGAGTTTTTGTATGATTGTCAACGTGAATTGTAGTTGGTACAACTTCCGTTAGTTAATAGAAATGTAAGTTGACTGTTTGCTCAGGGGGTGTATATTTTGATCCTGTTATTTAATCTAGTGGTTGTTGATGTTACGTAGCGGCAGTTCGCTACAGCCTCAGTTTTTCAGACCATTACACTCAGTTGTATTGCTGTTCCTTTAGATCTCTCTTAGAAATGCTGTGAAATCCATTCAGTGACTCATATTAATTCCAATAAATTTTGCATGCATGTCATGGAAATAGGCCAATCTACTTGTGTTGTAGGCAACAGCCTCCTACAAATGCCTTCCCATCTCATATACAAAAAGTTCAACCCCCAGTGGCCTTCAGCTGTCCCTCTATATTAAAACAAATTTTTCAACAGATAGATCCCTTTTTTTCTGTGAGTATGATTGCCAATAGAGTTCATTGTCTCCAGCATATGTGGACTTCAGGCCAGATGCACAGGCATGAAGAGAAACCAGGGAGAACAGGCCACAGTTAGGAAAGGCAAGTTTGGAAACAAAGTTATTTTTTTTATTTTTCTGATGAATCTGAGCACTGAGACCTTCAAAGAGTTCATCATGACCTTCTTTTAGAAAGATAAACTTGAGAACATCCAGATAAATGATCCATTTTTATCTACTATCTAAATACTGAGTAATCTAAAATGTTCTAAATTTTCTGCGGCCATGCAGCCTAGTAACGCTGCAGTTGTGATGGTTATTTAATTGCCTGATTACAGAAACCAAGGAGAGAAAAGCTGAATATGCCTTCACGAACACTAATAATGACACTTTTCAGCCCTTCAGCCTTTCACCCCTTTTTCCTTCTCTTTTTAGTGTATTTTGGTGAGCTTTGGGTTTTGGGATTTTTTTTTGTTTATTTGAGGTTTTCTGGCTTTTTTTTTTTTTTCTTTTATTTTCTGGTGGGTTTTTTGGGGTTTTTTTGTGGTTTTTTTTAGTTTTTTGGGTTTGTTTTGTTTTGTTTTGGTTCGGTTTGGTTTTTTTTAGGTTCTTGCAGGCAATGTGTTTTAGGTAAGGGTAGAAACTGAAGTCCAGCTTTTATTTTTGCAGCTACTCAGGCTTTTCAGATTTGTCTCATTTTTGCTTCCATTGTCTTTTGAACTGTTAGTATTTAATTTGGGTTGCTGGATTGATGCTGCTAGAAATGCTAAATTGTATTGATGGTCTTGAGTTTATATTTAAGCATATAGCTTGTCATTTCCAGTGGCATTCTTGTAAAACGTTTTCTTCAATGTCCTTGGACTTGTCAGGCTGAGTGGCATGTTTGGGCTCAGCCATTGTTCTCCTCCTATGGCTGGATAAATTTATTAGTTAGACAGATTTAGCATACAAAAACTGTCCAGCAGATTTCAGCCTTCATGCTAAACAGGTCTAGAAAAGCAAGTGGGTTTACACATGGAAGTAGCTGTAAACAACACAAAAAAATGTGTCAGTCAACCATGTAAAATTATTTGTGTGCCTAAGGGGTCCAGTTAGATGAATAAATTTGAAAGGTTAATGCCCACTGCAGTATGCTATACTTCTTCACAGAGCTTACTGTCTTCATAGTAGAACAGGACATGTTTGTGTCTCTCCTACCCCAATTCATAGTCTATTATCTCAGTACAAACAAACCTCACCTCTAACCTAAACATTCCTCACGGCAATCTCTAGCCAGGAGGCAGAGCTTAAACTAAGGAAGTGATAGTGTTTTACATAACTTTAAATGATTGTACCAAAGCACATCTCTGAGAACCATAGTGTGTGCAGGAGTGAGATCTGAGAAACAAACTTGGAGCTTGCCTGTATGTGCTGTAATATGGGATCCGGAGAGAGGTCTAGATTCAGAAAGGTTCACTTCTCATCAGTTCCACTGAAATAGAGATGAAATAGAGATATTGGTGGTTATCTGAGTGTAGGACTCATCGGAGTATTCAAAAGTGAACCTTAGCCTTTGCTCCAGGAGCACATGAGGCTATTGAAATGATTTGTGTACAGGATACTTGAAATTACATTTAGATAATATACTGTTTCTGAGAAACATGCCTTTGGAATTAAGACTCAAAAATGTTTTGCAGGCCTGGAGAGCAGAAGTCTGACTGCTACAGTTATGCAGTTGAACCACCAGAATGTCACTGATAAGCAGGTTGATAAAAGACTAGCAAGCGGGATATCTGCAATTCCTCACAACACTAGAAGTGCAGGACACTGAAGTCTTCTATAGGAAATAATTTTTAAACCTATTATATAAAGATAGGCAGCATAAACTGTGTGTGCAAGACTGCTAATGACAAGTTCTGGACCTCCTGCTTAGCTCATAGCTAAAGTCATTAAGCAATTTAAGTGCTTTGTTGCAAGACAGAGAAAATGAATCATAAAAAAGAAAGTGTGTGATACAATTTACTGATGAACTATATAGAGAGGGGAGCTGTGTCCTGGACTTTCTGATTTCTCAGGCTCCAGTGCTGTAGGAGCCAGCACTGGGTTCTGAGTCACCTGTGTATACTGTCCCCCTAGCTAATTATTCTAGCAAATAGCAAATCCACCAAGTCTGTGGCTAAAAGTAGAGAGAGTCAGGGACTGGGTGGTGACAGGGGCAGTCTCTAGAGCAGCCAGTGTTCCTGTTGCCTAGTGGGAAAGCAGCCAGTCTTGAAGAGTCAAGAAGTGGGCTCTTTGAATTGCTGATGGAAGGAGGAGCGTAGATAAAAGTAGAAACTATTCATCTGTGACAAATGCATACGTACTGCAGAACTACAGTACATCCCCAGTGTGTCATCTGAAGGACCACCACTGTTTCTCTTTTTTGCTTCAGAATGAAATAAGTTGTATTGTTTCTTTGAATGATGGAAGAATGCATCCATATGTACAAAAGCAAGTGGGCGGCTTCGCTTCTGTATTTTTGTAAAAGGTACAAATAAAATTTTAACATAAAAGCATACTTCCCATGATCCTTGCTGTCATATTTTCTTGTAGAAGTCCTCAGTATTAGCAAGAGTTGCTTAACAAAAAGAAATTTAATACAACCTGATCCACAGAATTAATGTTTTACTACTGTCTGCAAAAAAAAAGCATTATGTATCTATGCACTGCAAAATTGATGTCTATATTAATAGATACAGACTTTTTGGTGATCATAAGGTCATTTGACAAATTGCCTCTAGCCCTTTCTTACCCATGGAGGGAGCATTCAGGAATTCTGCACTTCTTTCAGCAGCAGAATGCGTTGGCAGCAAAAGAGGCATTCCTTCTCTCTTATCTTCAAGACTGCTCCTTTCGCATGTATTGAAAACATATCTGCCCTCAGTTACTTTCCTGAAAGTATTCCCTCTATGCAGCTGAAAGAACAGCCACAAGGATCGACCATGGGAAGCAAGACAGGCTGAGCAGAAAACCTCATCAGGATATGGGGTATTCCACAGCAGGATCTATGGAACACATAAAGTAAAGGAGGTTCATTGTGTGCCTCTCATCATAACGAGAGCAGGAAGTTTCACTACTCCAATATGTCAATAAAGAACAGTATGTGCAGAATGCTATTCTACATTCAAAAGATGGTTTTCTCTCTCTTTAAGACAGGCAAAATGAGGCAGGAAAAAATAATATTTCACCATTTTTCTGTTCCCTCTTTATTCACTGATATCTTCTGATGTTTATTCATTTCCTGTTTACACTAAAAGCAATATCTCTAACTGCAAACTCAAATCTTCTCTAAGCCTGCCAATTGAAAATTAAAATGTTTAATTAAGTATGAGCACTGTCCAAAATAAATAGCCCTTAATTTCAATCTAATTAAGATAACATCAAGATATGCAGAGACGCAGATAGGTATGTGTGTATCTATATGTGGAAAACCCAAATCCCTAATTACTGGGATACATTAAAATTGTCCTAGTTCCTGCAATGAAGGCACTGGATCTTGTTGTCAGAACACGTGCGGACCAGTTCAAAAATAACTATGTGAAAATGAGATGAATAATTGCCTTCATTGACCAGTGAAATATCAGAAAACTTGCAGGCACAGCAAGGCAGAGGAGGGTGAAGGGGCAAAAGTGAGCCCCAGACATCTTGGAAATGTTTGTGATATTTTCTTAAATTTTTTTTAGAACATGCACTTTTCTGAAAAGACATCCAGAGTATTAGGCAGCAGTAGGAGCTTTTAAGGGATTTGGTTAGTCTATGCTTATAGGACTGGAAAGACCCTGTCATTTTATTAGATCTGGTTGGCTTAGTCGCTAATTACAGGTTTCTTTTGACCAGTAGATAAAATCTGTGCATAGTGTTTGTGATTATCAGGGGAGTGACATCACGTGCTGCCTGGCCCAGCGCAGTATATGACCTGACCACAGAAATTCTAGTGTGATTTGTAATAGAGTATGGGGAATGCAACATGAAATTATGTATCATTTGCACAGCATGCCTTACTGTTTATCATCACTTAATGGTTAGTATCATAGCCATGTGAACAGTGGTATTAAATATCATGGGTCTGAGTATGACATCCAAGGACTTTTGAAAGGTTAGAAATATGCTTTCATGACAGTTAATTTAAACATTTTTACATTTTAATATTTGCTTTGGAGTCAAGAGTTCTTAAAATGTTTACAGCAATTATTTGAAAAAATGCCCTTCATGGTAAAGGGGAGAAAAAGCCAACAGCACTGCATAATTTACTGTGATGCCTGTACAAAGCACTTGTGTAACGTTTTATCTGCTCCATACTATTCTTTCCCAAATTATGTCTCAGACTAGAAAATACAAATGAAATAAATGAGTTTATTTTTCTATTCAACTTGCAGCTGTGAATTAAAAAAGAAGAATCTGATTGCTTTGGGAAAGTTTTTTTTGTCCAGAAAACCATTATTTTTGTTTATTTCAGTGATTATGAACCCTAATTTTGTTGAATGTGTAAACCATTATATGGTTTTATATTTGAAATATAAGATGGACATGAAATATATTTTCCTCAAATAGGTATTATTTTTGAAATACTATATTTGAAATAACTTGTTGATAATGAGAAGTACTTTTAAAGACCATATATGTAGATAACTGAAGATATATGCTAGTGAAGACATTGAAAATAGATTTCTGGAAACTGTAGTCTTTTTATCAATATCATATTGTTGGTCTCCCAATTGTTTATGAAGATGTAAAGTTTTCAAAGCCTCCTCCATCTGACTTCTATTTTTTGCATATGCAAGTGACAAAATTAACGTCAAACCACCTTGCCTTTCGGTTGGCTCTGGAAACTATCTGAATGTTTTTGCTTGTGTGTGCAACTGCCTGGATTCATAGCTAATACATACATATATATATATATATACAAACACTTTGAATTCCAATTAAAAGAAAAATGTTAGGCAGAATCTTAGATTCCGTTTAAAGTGCAATTCTATGAGACAGTCAAATATTGACAGAAAATTTGCAATATAAAGGAATCCATATCTAATAATACATTGTACCTAAAAAACAAGCATCTCATATTTCATGTCTGATTACAACTCAGAATTCAAGAGTGCCCTGTACTTCCTAGTTGTGAGAATAATAAACTTTCTGATATAAGTTGAGCCATGAATGAGAGCTATGGATAACATATGCTCCAGAGTAGTTGTAGGTGAAAAGAGTACTTTTAGTGAAAACCAATAGGTAGACAGGTTAAATTCACCATTCTAAACCAAGAAACAGAGTTACTCCAATTTTTGACAAATGGCATGTATAATAGTTGAGAAAGTATATATTTTTCCTTTTCAAGTAGAGAAGTAAAGGCCAGATATGTGAAAAACTGCATTTTAGACTTGAACCATTTTAAATGCATAAAATAATATACAAGAATGAACCTATAGCTGGCAGGTTTGAAACAGGGTACATTCTGTTCTGTAACTTTGAGTTTAAGAGGGGCTTGTTTTCTTAATGAGATTTACTGATGTAACAATAATAATTTTGCCTCAACTACAGTATTGTACATGGACACATCTGTAACTAAATTCTTGGGCATAAGAGTGATGATACACTCTCATAAGCAAGGGAGAGGTTTCTCAGGGGAGCAGTGGAATAGCCATCACTAGAATGAGAAAATCTCTCTTTTAAGTGAGCCCTGTTTTGAGTTTGGGCAAAATTACCTCTGAAGGTCTCAACCTAATAATATTTTCCTGTCATTCCATGACTGAGTTAGATTCAAGTGTCTGCCTGAAGAACTGGGAGTAGGATCTGTCTGAGGCCAGCACAGACATTCAAAACCTGCCTGAGAAGGTTTTATCCTGACACAGAACTGGGAGGGGGACAGGAGGAGATGAACCTGGACTGCACCAAATTCTGCAAAATTGTGCTCTGTCATCATGGTGGTCAGATGTCTGGTTAGACTGAGAAAGTCTCTTATATTTCTTGTAACATCCCACATAAATCCTTCAAGGAACTTTCCAAACTGTGTATTTCTGAATCTTCAAAGCAGCAGTAAGGCGTAAGAAAAGTTGCAATGGCTATCTTAATTGTAAAAAAAAGTGAAACCTCTGCATATTAATACTCATCATAAGCAGAACACAATGATCAGGCATGCTTTTGAATTATACACTGAACCATAGAAGTTTTCACTCACCAGTGTTGCTCCTTATGTTTTATTTTTTTTAAGAATCACCAAATTAAACCATAAAAAACCAGAAAATCCATATCTGCAGAGCAGTTGATTGAGCATCGGTCAAAAAGTGGAAGAACATAAATCTTTGAGAAGCTTTGAGATCTTGCCAGGCTTTATTCTCTGGAACTCAGATTTGTTGTTCTAATGAGTTTGTTTACTGCAACCAGTCTGAATAAGACACAAGGAGGCAGATACAAAAACTTGTTCCAGAAATAATTGTGCAATAATTGCTTCTTGAATTTTGTTGACAGTTTTTTCTAATACAGATTTGTACCATTGAAATAGATTTCCTGTGGGGTTTTATCTTTGTTTTTCTACTACTGACCTTCTGTCTGCCTTTTGTGAGGACATATCAAATTGAAAATAGTTTCAAAGTTGTCACAGTCTTAATATATGAAACAGTGTTAAATTCAGGGCAAGATTTGAGTCTGCTTGTGGTGAAATCAGCCACAGGCTCTGTTAAGGTATTTATCACTAGGGGTCGTTCACTGTTTGCCAGTTCCAGAGGTTGTGCTGAAATCACATAAGACATAATTTGTGTGGACAGGTTTTTGGATAGGAATTTATGAAAGTAGGAGAATGTTTTTCATAATTACGTAGAAACCCACTTACAACCTGAAAGCTGTAAAGATACATTTCCCAGTTATTGATAGTAAATTAAGTCTTGGCTTCAGAGGCAGAAAAAGTCAAATGAGAGGTCTTAAGAAAGAAATCAATAAGTTATTTAATAAACTTTTAATATGTTTAAATATATATCTGTATCCTACATATGCATATGTTTCTGTGGGGACACTGTTTAAGATTGTCACCTTTCTGAAATAATGACAGTTCTCAAAGATTAAGTACAAGTGCCCTGAGACTTTCTGCAGCAGAGGGGAAAAAGCCATTCGCAGTGAGGCCTAAGCAGTGCAAAGCCAGTGCGTACTGGGAAGAGCAAAAGGCATCACAATCCTTCCTTCAGAGTGAAGAGCCTTGGAGTTCAGTCAGCTCCATCTCCAACTTTAAAAAGGTTTCATTCCGTAGAAAAAAAGGAAAGCAGCAAGTGTGCATACTTAATAACTTTTGAGTTTCATTTTGTATTACGGATAATCAATTTTCAGCCCATATGTAGCATAGTACTCAGCCTCTTTAACATTAAAAAATCAGTTAGGTCAAATGGCTTTGTGTACTCTGACAATTATTTAAGTGCCCAATGGATAGTTTTGCACTCATAATTAGCTGATTAATGGCACCATTTCCTCTGGGGGCAAATAAAACCATGTTTGTCAAAATAAACAGCTATGCATGTATGCAGACACATATATATGTGCACAGAACGGTAAAGCAATAGCTTTTCAGTTTGTTTATTTCATTCAAAGATGTAGTCTGATCAATACTGTGGCTTTGACCCTAAATCACTTATCAAATAATACAGTTGATAACACCATCAGATTTCTTTAAATACTAAAAAGGTTGACTCAATATCTGTAGCCAATATACAGAGACATAATCAATTTGGGGAGGGAGAAGTTACTGTACTGACAATACTGCATTTGGGGTATTTGAGCCCATGTAATGGATAGGTACTTAAAAAAATTATAGTCTTGAGGATTTAAAAATAATGCTTTTCCTTAGCATTAGAAAATTAGTTTCATTGCACACCTATATATGGCCAGTAATGTTAACTTCACAAGAAGGATCATGAACTCTCCAAGTACTTGAAATTTTCTCTTCTAGATATTCAGGTAATTTTGAAGTGTGGTTTATTCTGAAAAGCTTTCATTCTCTGCATAATAGTAGCAATAGACAGACTAATTTCCTTTCATTTAATTATTGATGTTCATTGTAAACATTTCTTACTATAAGCTAGGAAGAACCTCTTTGCACTTTAAACTTTGTCTTGATTAGGCTTAATGTTTAACATTTCTAATAATGACCTATTTTTTTAATGGATTCTAAATTGTATCTCTTCCCTAACTTTTACTTTCTGCAAAGTAAGAGAAAAAAAAATAGTAAAACATTGTCTGTCTATAAAAGAAAGAGATAACATGAAAACCAACCATACTCTTGAATAAATTCAGTTCTCAAAGCACATTGAGTACTGTTTTCAGAAATATTTCCTGTGAGGTATTTAAACTAATGATATGCAAAATATTAGAATTGCCTTTTGTTTGATAATTTGTTAGCAAATTCTGTTGTTACTTAACAGAAATAATGATGAAGACTTAGGATGGATAAAGTCTAGAATTTGTTTCCTACAAAACAAACCCTCCCACCTTCCCAAACACCAGGATCTAGTAGCATATCTCTAACTTGTAGTTAACAGTCCATTTTGTTACCTATTCTGCTTTTGAGTCATACTATAGTACAGGGTAACTGAGAAAAGATAATCTGTGTAGAACATAAGAGCACTTGAGAAAAACTTACTGTATATAGAATTAATTTCTTTTCCATTGCTAGGCCATTGTTTTGTCATCTGGCACAGTGTCATCATCTGTTTTGCTTCACTACCATGCTATTTTTAACCTGCATATCTCTGGAAAACAGTTAGGATAAATTCTCTCTTTTATGGGCACTTTAGTGTCTAAATAAGCAGCTCTAAAATAAGCTTTCTTTGCCACTATCCTATCTAAGTGAAAAAAGTGAAAAAAAGTGTTGTATATTTGTGGGTTTTAAATTTACTTTTGTATCTAAAGGTAAACTTTTGTTTTTCAAGGTGAAAGAAAAATAAATGAAATATCCATGTTGTGCAACTTCTGCCTCCTGAGGCTTGATTCCTTTTAAAGGGAAGTGAAGAAAGTAGTCAGGCCAAAACTTCCTAAAATAAAAAGGGAAGTTGAGGAAGAGAAAATCATGAAATGATACACTCTAGTTAACATCCAAACACTGTTCTTTAGTGTTGCGTGAATGAGAATGTTTCTGCAGCTAACTTGTGTTTTTCCATTGCATATCAATGTTGATAATCAGGATGTGCTGGCCCTACTCTGAAATGTGCACTTTGACTTTGCTCTGTTCTTGTAGCTGCCTAATTTCAATGGAGTTACTTCTTGTTTCATCTTGTAATCTTCTCAAACTTTTTCTATCCATTTTCCTTTCATGAAAGCAAATACTTTGCTGGCATACCAGTAAAACAGCTTTCTATGACTGGAAAAACATTTTTTCCAGCTGTTGTTTTGCATATACATATATATGATTTTAAAACTCCCAACACTCTTCTGCTTACAGTCACTAAACCAAATACAAAAGACTTTTTTTTCTTTTCAGCTGCAGTCTTTTATTCACATGTGTTTAATATTCTTCTGTGCAACAGTGCAGATACAAGTACTTAAAATGGTAAAGCCTTCTCCCCAAGATAACAGAGTACACTGCAGTAATACACAGAATGATATACAGATAACTGCACTGTGTCCTTTAAGAGGTTAACACAGTTTAAATTAAATAAATTGAAAATGTCATGGATCTCTTGACAGTTTTCAGAACACATTTGGTTTCAAAATACTGATCTGTGATTTTGTTCTCAGGTGTTAATACCAAGAACTCTGAGTCAGGGAACTTTAGCTAGAAGGAGTGTTTAACATAACAACAACAAAAAATAAACTAGGGGAAAACTTTTAGGAGAGAAAGAATTTTGTTAGTACTTAGGGCCATACATTCATGTTCATTTAAAAGGGATACCAGTGCCCTCAGATGACTAAGTAGTGCAGATTTGAATAGGAGTAGATATGAGTGCAGAAAAGCTATACTACTGTAAATGCCATACTATGGCATTTACATTTGCACACTCTGTGGGCATGTGGGAGCCATTCCAGACTGCCTAGTGTTTTTCCTCTGCTTATCTGCATGGCACATTGAGGAGGCTTTTGGCAGCTGGTTCCTAGGCTCTCCTGTTTCTTAGCTCAGCCCTTCAAAAATAGCCCCTGATAAAGAAACATATCACTATCAGGACACCATTACCTTTCGGCCCAGTAATTTTCAGTGTACTTTTTTGAAGCCTTTCTGGTCTGCAACCTGAGAACAGCTGGGCTTTGGGAATGGAGCTGTGCAGCCATGGAACAGCTTCCAGCTCTCCAAAAACTGCAGAGTGGTAGGCAGGGAACAGAGCTGGCAGTGCAGCTGATGCATCTGACTGCCAGATGTCTCTCTCATAAACATCAAGACACCAACACCAAGTAGTGTCTGGAGCCTGGGGACAATACGGACTGGGCACTGTAGTGTGGCCACCAGTGAAGGGGCAGCTTCCAGATGAGAGAGTCGATGCCCATGCACATAAATCTGTGGTGAGTTCCCTCTTAGCTGATGAGGTAGACAGCTGACATTTCTGGCAATCAGAAAGCCTACTGTTGACTATCATCTGACAAAGTAATTCAGGAGGTGGCATTCACCAGTTCAAAAGTTCTTGCCCATCCTCTTTGTGAGTGACAGATATAGATGGGATTATCTTTGTACTTTCTCACCCCAGTTATGTCTGGGTTATGTACATGATGCTGCCTGTCGTATCTGTTCTTTTTTATTTCTCAATTCTTTACCAATCAGCACCCAGAAGAAGAGAATCACTCACTCAAAGCCTGACAATTTACTCAGACTATATAACTGGTCTAACCCAGATGTTCTGGTGGTTTTTTATAGATCTCTCAAGCTCTTGTGAAGGAATTCTTTTAAAGAGCTAGTCATCCTGACAGTCCAAAGAAAAGCAACATTAAAATCAGTCATTATTTATTGGACTTTCTATTTTCACGATATTAGTTAATGTGATTCAGTAAATTTTTATATGATTCTATAATAAAAGTGTTTTTTTAATATTTATTCAGATTTAATGATGAGCAAAGAGGTTTTCAGTATTTAAGGACTGGTTAAAAAAATTCAAGATGTCCTACATCTCTGAGACTGTAATTAGATTTTTCAAAAAACACAGCTGATCAACTAATTGTTGAGAATTCAAAGCAAGCTGAACAAAGAGTCTGTTTTGAATTGACCTTTTAGCTATTAAATATTAGAATTATCTTGTTCCCTTAAGTTAAAATTATTGAAGTACTTTAAATAAATGGTACAGATACTGATGTCAATGCTTTTGGATAATTGCTAGAAGAAATAAGAAAAAAAACCCCAAACCACCTTATTGATTTTAATGTAATTTTCATTTACAGATCTTTGCAAATGGATATAGCAAGAAAGGACCATAGGTGTATTTTCTTAAAAATATACTGTCATTTTGTAGTATGCACAAAATATTTAAAATAGACAGAGTGAAGAGTGTGAAGATATCAAGATAGGTAGTTATTTTTAGGTGAAAACCCTGCAGAAGAAACATGTAACATTGAAGACACTGAAAACTACTCACAAAAATATATTTTTAGCAATGTCATTTCAAGGGGAAACAACTTCAAGTACAAAATAGAATTAATGTTTTCAACAGATGGGAATTGACATTTTGTGTTACAGCAACTTGTCTAGGAATAAAAATTGTATATAGACAATAAATATTATTATGTAACGTGATTTTTAATTTAAAAAACACATAAAAATCATATTTAAAATTATTCTTCTGCTTCTTAGGATGCCACATTGCCAGCACTTGTTTCTCATGTGAGGGATAATTAATTCCATTAGAACTTAATTTTGCTTACTGGGCTGAAAAAAACACTTCCTGACATTACATCATATATAAAAACTCTTTCTCATATATTTAAAATATGGTTTGTTTAATATGCATACAAGGGTACTAAGCCTGTGGGTTTTTTCCAGAAATGTAGAAATCTGCAAATAAGATGCAATTGCCTTAAAAACACACTGTGTCTGTAGTAAAGAACATACACTCTCCTGATCAAATGGAGGATGGGACGTGAACTCAGACTCAGTTTTCAGTGTGAAACAAGTCCAGCAATAGAATCTTTTAGATGATACTAAAATCACAAAACAAAAAGTTAAAATTCCATACTCAGGTAATGAAGAGCACTTTGAATCAGAAATGTATTTTAAAAACGTCTTCATAGGCTATTGTGTCTGACACAACAGTAATTTCAGTATGTGGTCATATTTTGAAAATGGTTCTTCTGTTGTCTTAGATGATGATAGGGGACTATGGGGGTTTATTTCCAGAAGGAAGTTTAGATGCTGGTCTTTCAGGTAGCTGAGCTCCACACTGAAGATTCAGGTTTTTGAAGAAGAAAGCGTGGTTATGCTATTCCATTAGGTAGGTAGAATAGGATGAGAAATATAAGTATAGGGAAGGAGGAAAGGAGGGGCCTTCATTTTCTATTCTTGGTCTAAGAAAATCTGCTAATTTGTTGTATTTGTCCTAGTGAGAATGGGCAGTGAGCTCTTCACAAGCTCCTTGCTCTCTTGCCATCATGGAAACTAGCATGGACATCTGACATCCATGTCGAAGTGTCTGTACCTGAAACAGAGGTGCTTTGAGTGCTTCACTTCCTTAGGCCAGCTGAGTCATCATATGTATGACTTATTACTTGGGAATTTTTCAGTTTGTATGCATTTTTTCATACTTTCTTCCATGTGAAATCCCTCTCCATATTCTTTCAGAATATCCCCACACACTGTGCTGCATTTGGAGAAAAATATGGTTGAATTTTTTCCTTAGGGAATTGCTGCCAAATTCAGAGTTATGTTTTGGCCAGTCTGAAAGTGGGAAAAAGAGAAGAGACATCTTGAGAAAAACATGAAAAGGCTTGTGGGATTGACAAGGGGACAGAGAAACAACAGCAAGTTCTCTGGAGCCTCTTCTGGCACCATCCTAGGCAACATCTTTGTCAAATGTTGGAGTCTGCAGTCTACATAGAGCAGTTTGCTATTTTTTTGTGTACAGTTCCAGTTTCAGTGAAAGGTGGAGAAAAAGTATGGTGGTGATTAAGGCATCTGTGGGGACACCTAAAAATTTATTACATGCAACTACTTCCATGAAGGTATATGATGGAGGCATTCATATCGCAATGAAAAAAAGGCCTGTTCATGCCAGTCAGTTGCTAGATACCAGAAACACAGGGTTTGCTTCAGAAAGGAGAGGACTGCTTTCCATTCAGCTCCAAAGCTGTGTGGCTTTTTTGGTGCTGGTAAGGACATTTGGGACTGAAATGAAAAGAGAGGGGAGGATCATGAGGCGGTCATGAGCCTTTGGGGATAGTTCTGCAGAAAGCAGATATTGTTGTCAGGTGGGTGTTACTAACACTGGGGAGATGGACTGATAAGCACATTTGAGCCTTGGATAGTTTGGTAAAGTAAGACATAACTATGGAAGAAAAAAATTGCCACTGATTTCACTGAAACAAATTTCCTCTTAATGCTCCAGGCTATGAACTGGTGGACATGCTTTTGCAGAAATAATCTAAGCAATCTCTTCATCACTTTCCCAAACGGAGTGTTTATAGAATGGCACGGGTGGAGAGTCTGCTCGCAGCAATTATCTCTGCTTCAGCAACGAGAACCACAATTCCTCACACTCACTCTAACTGCTATAATTATCTCTCAATACTTGGTGACTAATTCGAAGCCAAGCACTGATAGAGGCTGCCCAAGTAATATTTTAAGTATATTTTTAGAATGCATGTTTTTTTGGTTGGAAACAAAATTAATGAAACTCTGGTAGCTCTTACTACCTAACTCTAATACGCACTCTGGATACAAATGCAGCACAATTTGATTCTATCTTAAGTCAATGAAAAAAGCTGTATTTTGGCCATATAAGCTGCATTTTCTATAATCAGTAAGGGGGCTTTGCATTTCAGTCATATATTATCAGAAGTATGTTGCTAATAAATCTGTGCCTAGAGCCTCTGTGAGAACAGATAATATGGCTGTTTCCTAAAGAGCTTAGATTAAGGCATAAAGATAAAAAAATGGGAGAGAAATAAGAATTCTTTGACTCAACAAGTAAATAATCCTTTTTTCTGCATACGTTACAGACAGTAGAGGTGTAAAATACTAGCCTAAAAGGTAGTTTTTCTTTCTAAATCTGACTAAAGCAAAAATAACATCTTGTAACAAAAACCTGAAGAATTTATGGTGTACAAGACAGCAGAGCAGGTCACAACTATCCTTCCACAGTTTATAAAAGCAACAGTGTAATACTTTCCCACAGCAGAGACCTTTATTTTCCCAGCATATATATATATATTTTTCCCCAGAGGATATCTAGGAGTCTGATATCCCTCGGTGAATACAAAGGAGCCAGAGTTCTTTCTGAATGCAACTGCAGGCATGCAGCCTTTAGCAGTTTGCTCTCCATAGGGAGCAAAATCATGAATCTCATATTCCTTGAGAGTACTTGCTCCACTCTGACCCAGATGCAGACCTTCTGTGGTCAGAAGAAATTTATTTCCAGATTTTGAAGCCCTGACAATAACCCATTTCAGACCATAGAAACAGCTTTTTACATATCAGTTTTTTCTAGGTGCTTCGACATCATTTGATAGATTCACAGCTTCTGGGGCTGTTCTTTTAGGGGAAAGTGCCGTCATCTTGAGTCAGTCTCTACTATAAAGGCTGGAGGGGAAAGCACTGTAAGTGAAAAATAAACACAATTTTTTTCCTGTATTAGAAGACAATAGGGGAAGATAACTTTTGGAAGATGGTTCCACTTGTAGCTGTTAAACATAATTTTTTTCTTTTAAACCTCCAGTTTTAATGATCTTCCAGAATCCAAAAGAGAAAGGATCATATAAATACCCTGGTTCTTGTACTCTTCTATATGCACTCTAAGCCACTGAAAGGATTAGATAAACATTTGCACTCACCCTATGGAGTATTTATTTTATTTCAATTTTCAGCTCTTGCATGAAACGTCAAGTGAAACACAAAATAGGAACACTCACAATAAGAAAATGCAAAACTAATAAATTTTTTCAAGAATAATGGTAGACAACCTGGAAAAATAATGAAAAATTTTAAAAGGAGATTAGATTTATTTTTTTAAATTTAATATTAATGGTGTAATACAAAGGTGAGAGGCTAACAGAAAATAAGTTTTCTTTCTTAGTATCTTGAAGTAATTCTATAAAAACATATATTATTGTGCAGAATTAAGTTGCCTAATTCTTATGATCATATTCTGAACATATTTAAGTTTATTTCTATGAAATTATCATCCATGTCTGGATCATAATTAATACGAAAGACTTTCTGTGTTACTTGTAGCGTTAGTCTTTAAATGCTCTAAAGTACTGAGGTGTCACAGTGACATATAGCTATTTATTTTACCTAGCATTTATTTTACCTCCCTGTGCTCTGGAGGGGATTACAAGCCAGCTAAAGGCTCTATCATGGCACACTGTAATCTGGAAGTATGTATATTTGTGTGTATAATATATTTATATGTATAATATATTTATGTGTATATCTGTAATTATATTTATATTTATATTTAATAGTTTATATCTCATCTTGACCTGCTGCTGCCAGTAGTTTTGCATAGCTGCTTAGCTTGGATTTGCAGAGACCAACCAGATATATCCACATACTTATTCACACTGATAAAGAAAATTCGTATTTCAGTCTTTCCTTACCTTTTACTTTTCAAATACATTGGGGAAATAAAGAAATTTAGTGGCTTTAGTATAAACCTTAGCTTTTAAGCTTTCAAGCTGACTTCTTTTCTGTTGCCTGCAATATCTGCAAATGTGCAAAATGGCAAGTATGATTCCTATAAACAAACTGCTGTATTTATTTAAGTCTGGTTCATTTCAAATAAGCAGCACAGTCAGATATGAAGCAAGCAAGAAAATAAGAAGTGACCTGAAGCTAAAGAGCTACCTAGTTAGACACCTGTGCAGTGCAGTTTAATACATGTATCTGGAAAATTACAGCCTCATTCTTACAAGGTCACAAAGGAACCCAGCATATTAAGTTGTGTAAAATTTTAAGAAACACCTAATAGCACAAGTGTTTATGCAAAGTAATCTGTTCATGGACAAGGATCTCAGGTGATATTCATCTGACATATTTCCAATTGCAGATTATCAGGGTGTCAGTTTCAAGCATTTTTGAATGATTAACCCCTCAGATGCTGTTAGGAAGGGTATAATTTACAACCCCATTTTGTCCAATATTCATTTTCTCAATAATTTCTAGACAGATTTTTGTAATTTCACAAGTATGAAATTTTTTCTTTCCAGCTCATTTCTCTTCTTCACCTGTCAGATTTACAAACTCCATCTGGAATCTGAAAAAAGCAATCTGTTCATTCCTTCCACTCTCCTATCTAATGAGGAGTCTGCAGACAGAGCTAAGCTGACAGTGTGGATGATGTAGAAGAAAAGCTGCAGACCAGCTCAGCTCATTCTTCCATAACTGTGTTGACACTATAACACAGAAGTGAAAAAAAAGTCTTTGTCATAATTAGAAATACGTGTGACTCCACAGCATCCAAGGGTGTAGATTCAGAGTAACAGGACAATAACATGATAATGTTGTCTTTCCTTACCATAAGCTCTGCAGATTAGTTTATTATTGTATCTTATTTTATCACATTTTCAAGCTGCTGACAAGTAATGGACCATGAATGAATGTATTTCTTTATCTGCATCAAGAAGAAAGCATCTCTTTACGGCTTCAACAACAATACAAGAAACACCACTGTGGGAGACTAGAATGTCTTTCTTCCTGGAAAAGGATACCCTTTTTCATTGCCCATAGAGCACTGTTAGATCTGATTGCCCATAAAGCATTGTTAGACTCAATCTGATTATTGAGTTCTACTGTGAGTGGAAATATGCATTCAGTATCTAACTGTGAGAAACCAAAAAAACAAACAACAAAAAGATCTGATTTATGAAATCAAAAAATAAATAGGAAAGAAAAGACGTCTGTCATCCTAAATGACAAGCTCATACAGCTAGCCTTTTTTGGGAAAGTGCCCGTTACCTCCCACATATGTGACTACTGTTCTAACATTAAAAAAAATCAGACATTAAAATCATGTAAATATAACCAAGTTTCTGAGATACAACAAGTATTAAACAGTTTCACATTCATTCATTTGAAAGCATATTGGAAAAATAAATCCAATCTGCACTGACATCTGTTATTTTACAGTTTTTCAGTTAGTGTATTACAGCTAGAAATTGGATTATTTTTCCTTTTTAAAAACTGTAAATATTCACTTGCTTATTAGAGAAAACAAAATAATTTACATGGGTAAGTTAAGAGGTGACCAGGGCCTACTGTCTTTACTGTGTTGGCATAAACTTGTGGGTAGAATGAACATAATAGACCGTATAACAAATGTCTGACAATGAGAAAAACAATTAAGAAAAGATATTCATAATGGAATTCTGTAGTCTATAATTCCATCATGTGAACAGGAATTATTTATGTTCTTTAAGCACAGAGAGGCAGGTAAGACACATAATTGGAATTGTAACAGGATATTACTTGACTCTTATCAGTGAGTAATAAGAAGACAATTGTTAACATACTTTTTATTTTTCCATTTGCTTGACATATGCGCTAATGGACAGGGAAGGAATTGATATAACTTCATTAAATGACAGCTGTTCTCTGTTCCAATATGCCACACAAGCATTTAAAGTCAACAGGCAGAGAACAGTGCCACCTTCTGAACCACCACAGGGTGAACCACACATATTGGGTGATCCTATTAAAAAAAAAAAAGGAATGTAATTTTTTCTCATGATCTGCCAATATTTGTCCATAAAATGGAAGTTTTTGCCAAGCTTTCTCAAGTAGGGTAATAGTCCCATTAAAATTACTTCATATAGGAAAAAAAGCTTTTTTCCTAGGAAAATGGGTATAATAAAAAAAACCCCAAAAAACAACAACAACAACAACAACAACAACAAAAAAAAAACCACCAAAAAAAGGAAATCCTCAAGATAAAATAGAAAAAAAACCCCAACATGTTTTGTTTTTCCAGCACCAGAAGATTTTTTCATTATGTAGTTTTGGTTTTTTTCATCTTTTTTTCTGGGGAAAATGTACATTTGTGTATTTAGCTTTTTTTTTTTTTNCTCAAAATGTTTTCTGTAGATTTTAATTTTTAAGCCTATTTTCTCGATCTACTTTGTATACAAAAGAGAAGAGACCTCAAACAGAAATTTTGGAAAATTTGACTACTGTCTAAAACTGCTGCTTTATATTTTTAACTTTGTCAATAATATATAGTGTGTGAACCTGTGTGAACAGGTATGTGAACTAGAAAGACTGAAAGCAATTGCATTTTGTCCTCTAATATCATATCAACTCCCTGTATCAGTGGATATAAACAGCTTTCAGTTAGATGTAATTCAATATCTTCTATGAACAGGGATTAATGTAGTATTAGCTAACTTCTAATAGCCATTAAATTGTAATTTAGTAATGAATCAATTGTAAATTTCTGGTGCTTGGTAATAGTTCTCTGCAGATTTCTTCAATAGTATTTAGCCTATTACACAGAAAAAAAATAGTTCATAAAAAGGACATTTTAAGAAATTATTTGCCATTAGTTTCAGTACAATAGATTAAAAAGCAGTCAAGTTCTAAAGATATTTCCTTTGGTTTTATTTAATGTCTAGAAAGTCAGCCCTCTTGGGGGGGATTAAACTTGATTTGTTCTGATAAAAAATGATTCTAATATTCCATATAATTTAAGGGCTTAATTCACCAGCTGAACAGCTTTGTCATACTACAAATGACCTTTTTCAGCTCACAGCTTATTATGATAGGTATTAAGAGAGAATAAATACCAAAAGAA
The DNA here is from genome assembly GCA_013399915.1 of Illadopsis cleaveri. NCBI lineage: Eukaryota > Metazoa > Chordata > Aves > Passeriformes > Timaliidae > Illadopsis > Illadopsis cleaveri. The sequence goes on from VXBB01012320.1 coordinate 384,334, forward strand.
ACAACTGTTTGCAAACTCTCATGTTAGATATTTATTTTATGTGAACATTTTTATTTAATCATTTGGAATCTGTTATCCAAGGAAATAGTTTTACTCCAGAAATATTCAAATAAAATCTGACTTGTTACAGAAATTAATATTATAATTCATAAATATTTATACTTTAATTTCAAGAGACATTATAAATTCAAATGTAGTCAGCACAATTTAAAAAATAGTTTTATAACTAATCTACCTTCCTCTTATGCCCTTCTGCCAGTGTAACATAAAGCTCATTCAAAAGTCTTTATTTTGGAATATTTTTCTTATAACTCATATTTTTAGTGATTAAAAATTATTTTCTCATCTTACAACTCATCTATCACTGTAAGATCAGCCCAAAGTTACCAGTTTAGCAAAAGCCTTTGACAAATGGCTAGAATTCTGCAAATATACACAATTCTTCCGTTCTGATCCTACCTTTTTTTTTAACATAAAGGTTTAGTCAGTTCAAGGAATACTATAATTTCACTTACTGTTGTCTAACTGCCAGAGGAACAAGTTTTCATTATTCTCACCAAAAATAAATGCAAGCCTTGGTATAAAATTTCAAGGTCCTTAGGGTTTTTTTGTGAGAGAAGGCTGGTCTAGCAAAGGGCCATGCATCCAATTTCCCCTCCTCCCTGTGCATTCAGTCACCTTTTTATCTGATCCTCACAGGCAGGATGGGCACAGCTGTCAAGGCTGATGCTCACAGGGCTGGTTCCCTCAGGGTGTCTGTATGGCTGAGGAATGGGATGTTCTGGGAGCAACAGAAAGGTCTGGGTTTACCCAGCCTGGAGAAGAGAAAGCCTCTGGGGAGACCTTCCTGCTGCCTACAAATCCCTGATGGGATGATAGAGAGAAGAAGCTTAGAGACTCTTTTCAGTGGTGCACTGCAGTGGGATAAGAGGCAACAGGCACAGGCTGGAACATGACTAACTGCATTTAGATATAGAGAAACCTTGTACCAAGAGGATCAGGTTGGCCCCAGATGTTGTGGACTCCCCAGCCTGCAAGGTATTCAGGACTACACCTAGCCTGGAGAAACCTGATGAAATCAGACCTGCTCTGAGAAGGGGATTGGGATAAATGCTAAGGGAGGTGCCTTTCAACCAAAGGCTGATTTGGTGTGAGAAATGGCCATATGACAGTAGTCAGAAGAATGAGGTGGATGGTTCCTTCCCTCACTGGAAAGCAAACATCTGGATGAATGGGTTAGTTGTTCTGGTATGAGTGTCAGTACCCATTCCAGCAGCTACTCCATTGCTCATAAAAAATATAAGCATTTATCAGCCCTGGAAGAACTAAAAGATGCATGAACCAGACACAGTTTCATGTAGCTATCATTATTTCTTTCTATTAAAATGTGATTAATGAAAAATTATTGGGATTTTAATTTGCCACAATATGAAATGAAATTCCTTTGATAGATTGGAAGTTTTGTTTGCAAACCCTAGATACTCTTTCTGTTGCTTGCTCTTTTTTTTAATTGCAGGCACCAAATTTTCTGTTTAGTACCTTAAAAACAACTCCTGCTCTGCTTTAGCACACCTATGCCCCAGCTCTTTTATTCTCTATGTATTTAAGCTTCAAACCAGTGAAATTTATATTGCAGCTGATATAGCTGTCTCTAAGACCAGCAGGTAGTTAATCTCTAGAACTCCTGGGGGGCCAAGCTGCAGCTGTCCTTGTGTCGATGTTACAGCAAAGGACACAAAACCACTCCTCACCTACTCACTTGCAGACTTACATACTATGCATACTCAATTATAGACATGATAGACTTGAAATATGACAGTATTAAAATATGGTGCTTTACTGCCAAAAGGAGGAGATACAATTCTCTCACTCAGCTTCATACATTATCAGAGAACAAGCTGTACAGGGAAAAGTTCACCACTCCTCTTAAAGGCCTACAATGCATCTTTAAATATATTCATGTACATTTTATATGAGAAGGCCTTGTGCTTCCGAGAGAGGGTAATTCTGTTTTTAGCTTAAGCCTGAAAGATATTCAAAGGAGGCTCCAACAGTATGGAATGTTGTATATTTTCAAGAATTTTGAAAATGGCTTTATGTCTCTTAAAACTCAGCCTCTATAAAAAGCAGAATAATATGTCCTCTGTGACTTCTTAAGAATGGGAAACTGAAACCAAATTTTTATTTGAAATCCTCTTTTAAATTCTCCTGAAAAGTCTCAGCCATTCTACAAGTAATAAAAAATGGACTTAAAGAAGTACTTCAGCTCCAAGGAGGCCCACAGCGAAGAGCATTCCTCATATAGCAGAATGAACTATAATGAGTCTAGACAAACCCACATCTCAGTGTAAATTGCCTAAGATTAACACCCCACTTACTCCTTTCTCTGCATGACCAGGTGTAGATCCTAAGATGACAGTATCATTGAATAGATGAAAATCATGGAGTCCAGGCTAAAGTATAAGAAGGAAACCTGTAACACAGCAGAAAGAAATCTAACTGTAAGAGAAAAGTAAGATTATTGTAGGTTGTTCATTCTGATCTTTACTGCATATTTGTCTGATTTACTTGCCAGTATAATTCTGCAACAAATAAATGCTGCTAATAAAATCTCAACCTATCATTTTAGAAAATATTTGAACCAGCACAATAAGCTTATACCACAATCTGATTCTGGCACTTCTCACATGGGAATTTCTCAGCAGCCATTTCAGCAATTACAGGTCACCACTTCCACCAGAGAAGTCCTTCTCCCTCCTTACCTGTATGCTCTCTGCTCTCAAGGCTCAGTTGTGTCCAAAATTTGTTCATGTGCCAAAGCAGTGAATTGGATGCATGATCTGATCTGACAGAAAATGATTCCTTTGCCTCTTCTCCTTTCCATTTTTGTCTGTGCAGCTCTCTTGCTGTACACTGTATATACACACCCAATCATTTGTGCTGGTATGAGGATTGGAGGAATGAGAATAAGAGCATGTTTTAGTGGTGGTAAGGAATGCTTTTTCCAGTATCTGTGCCAGCTTATGTTTGCTGAAAGTGCTTATTGAACAACCTAGCCAACTCTTCAGTAATTCTGATCTAAAATTTAACTAGTGCTTTGAGTCTATTTTTATATACATTTTCAGAAATATCTTGGCCAAAACTTACGAATTATAAGTCACCAAACTGATTAAACATTATTGATATATTGCAACTACATATATAGCATGTGTTTTAATATACAATAAGATTCAGAGAAAATATAGGATGCATAATTTGCCTATTTTGCAATAAAAAACAATTTCTTTGGAATTCTAGGGGTTTTATTTTCTTCTGTGAAAAAAATGCTTCTTTTTTGTCTGACATTACCTGCTGAACCTCCTCAAAGAATAACTGTTCAGAGATAAATCTCTTACTCCTCTTGTCAAGCCTTCAACCTTCTCAACATCTGCCCTGTCAGCATCATTATTTCAGAGAGTTATTTTAGAGTCTTGAATTATTCAAGTTTCAGAAGTGCTCTTTTCTATGTAATATGTCTTAAATCAGTTGAAATCATAATTTCTCCTTCAAACAAACAAACAAACAAACAAACAAAAACCAAACAAAAAAAATTTGAAAAGAGAGAACAGCTGTACTGTGGAAGCTTGCATCTAACATTGCCAGTCCCCAAAGCTTTCTAAAGCTGCTAAATTGTCTTACAAATCAGTTTGGGTTCCAGATGGGGTTCTATCTTTGTTTCGGTTTTTGGGTTTTTTTTCTAATTTACCTTTTATTGATTGCACTCCAAAGTTTTTCTCTGAATTAATGAGGACAAGATCCTTACTTTTTATGCCATGAAACCTGAGGTTCAAAGACAACATAGATGCTAAGTGTTAGAGAGTTAAAAAATCCAAAACCCGCTAGGTAATGTAGATGTCAAGTCAAATCACGAAACTGCCATTTTATTAACGTATGGCTGTTATTATATCCAGGAAAAAACCTATAAAATTGCTGGTAACCAGCACAATGATTACAGAATTTCAGATACCATCTGTCTGTGACTCAATAGATCTGCTTTCTTGGTAGCTCTATTTACAGTGCTACAAATGGCGTCCATTTACCACAGTTACAGTTATGCACTTGAATTTCAAATTTCACTTTAATTCAAGAAACTCTTTAAAATTTGATCAAATCTGGGAAAACATCACCCTGGAATGGCAGAAAAAATAGATGTATTCCTTAGATGAGAGTACTGATTATCTTATAGCATCACTTATCCCAGAGAGTAATGAGGTTCAAGAAGTGTTTGGACAATGTTTTCAGGCACATAATGTGATTCTTCAGGTTCTTCTGTCCATGGCCAGGAGTTGGACTTGATGTTTTTTTTAGGTCTTGTGCACATACGCTTATCATATGAATTTGTGTTTCTAGCAAGGTCATGTGATAGAGACTAAATTTCTAGAAGGTATGTAAGAAACAAGGTAAGTTATTAGCATTACAGAAGAAGGATTCTTTCTTTGAGCTGAGTTGCTTTAAATTTTCCAGAGCTCATATGCAGAGTGAAGGTGTGAAGTTGAACATAGGCAAGTGGGGAGAAACAGTATATTTTAATAATTGTCTTTGTTTCTTACTATTTGAAATTTATTATTTACTGGGCAACAAATAAAATTAATTTTCCCCTTGTCAGTCATTGGTAAGTGATGTCCCTGTCTTTACCTCCTGACAGTCTTTCTCATCCTATTTTCTTCTCATCCTGCTGAGTAGGAGGAGGGAGTGAGCAGCCAAGTGGGAGTTTGGCCTTTAGCCAAATTTTACTCACCATGTTAAAACCAGTTGAACATGGTTTTCAACTTTTCAGACAGTTCTTCTTGTGGAGACCATCTGACTCATCACAGCTCCTTACAAAACCTTTCAACAAATGCATCAGATCATTAGAAATAAATTTCCAGGTTGTTGCACAACTACATCAAAATTTTCCCTGGAGTGTTTATTGACACACTAAATATGTTGATTAATAAACTCCAGTTAGAACTAAATAAAGATTCAAAGATTGTTATCCTCAAATTTGCATCACTGTATATTTCCACAGAGAATTTATTTTGTAGACATGTACAATGGAAAGGTAGATTTATGCATATGTATATTATGGTGATAATTTGCTCATGGTGTTATTGCATATAGTTTTGATGCATTTGTCCTCCATGCACAAATAAATGTTTTAGAGAACTATGTTCAGTACAGTGCAGAAACTGCTTGGAGAGGAAGTTGAATCAAAGAAAATTATATTCTGTTCTGCTTTCTGTGCATAGACAATTCTTGAGAAAGAATTTTTCTGTAAGCATGGAATACTAAAGCTGATCTGAGATATAAGAGGAAAATGTTTATTTGCTGCTTGATCAGATAGCTTGGACCTGTGGTTGGTGCATGCAAACAAATTTGCATGAAATTATATTTGAAATGAACTATTAAAATAGGGGTACTTAGTTTTTAAAAAGCATTTTATTAACTGCAGATATCTATGACCAATAAGGGAAGAATCTATTTGCTTTTCAGAATGAGAAGAAGAAAAATGATATTTACATTTCTAGAGAAAATGCATTTATCTAGAAATTAAAGCAGGTGGATTTCTCTTTCTTTTGTACTTGACATAGGAAAGCATGCTGCAAAAGATAGGACTAGACATACCTGTTGTATGACACTAGCCAAGCCACTTCATGTCAATTCTGTGCTCCACTACGCAGTGGGATAAAAAATGTTTTGACGTTTCTTTCCAAAAAGACAGATATTAATTAATTGCTGTTATTAAAAACTTCTTTTGTGTGAAAACTGAACTAAAGATAGACTACAAATCTGCAAGCAGATAATGAAATTAAAGATCTGCCTTGTTCATTAACAGCAATCCTGTTTGTTTGCATAATTTAAATAAGGCAAGGAATATGCCTACAAAAAGCAATCAAGGAAACCTTTTCTTCAGCATGTTGGAATTATGCTGCATGATCAATTCTCCTGCAAGCCTCATAGTTAGCAATGAGACATTGAATTGTCTGAAGTAATTGTCTAGTGATGAACCAATAAACACTTTGTGAGTAAAAGATCAAAGGAAAACCACAATCCTTAGAAGTTTGAACAGCAGGTCCAGGCACTGGGGTTACATTCTGCAGGTGTCACAGTGGGGTCCTGCAGTGGCAGACTGGGCTCTAAGGACAGCTCCATTCCACCCAACACCTTTGCAGGTACAACTTCACACTGAACGTGGAGAGGAGAGGAATTAGTAGACACAGACAGGATATGAGACCTAGAAGCTCTTGATCACATTTTTACAAACATAAGTACACCTCAAGTCTAATCACAAGCTCTCGTGCACGAGAAGAAGTTGCTGCATGAGAATCTGGTAAGTGTCACAGCTGGCCAGTAGCAGCTTCAAGTAATAGAAGTCATTAGGACGATAAAGGTTACATCGAAGTTCAAAAGACTTCTTTGATTTCTCCTAAAATACTTATTCCACTGCTTATTCAACTAATTTAACTATCCTGATTTAACTAAAACTATTGGTTCATAGAACTTATGAAAATGAGAGACTGAATACAGTATTCTATATGAACCGCATTAGTATACAAGCATCTTTCTTTGTGGCCCAACTGCAGCACTTTAATTTTAATATCTAAAATATTTCTGCATTCTTGTCTGTAAAAGCAGATGTAGCAACTGCTGTGAAACTGGGTGTTCCCTGATGTGATATGTGACTCTAGGTCTGGTAACTCAGTAGGAAACAGCTTGAGGAAGTAAGAGGAATTTTAAAAGTAATTTAATTTTTTTTCCCCCTCACGGTGGGTCTCTAAAAGAAACAATTCAATCTGCACCAGTTAATCCTGTTTATCGACTCACAAGAAAATTATGCTTTATTTCCAGCAAGTTTGATTCAGTTATGTCATAGAAGTAGTCTAGTGTGAGAAACAACACCCCTTTGGGGATGGCTTTTGAAGAAAGTATTATTATAGAAAATCTATAATGTTAAATATAAACATTTCCAGTCTGGGTCACTTTTCTTGATAGCAGAGACATATTATTATCCAATAAATTATTTTTAATATTCGGCAACATACTAAAAGCAATGCACAGGAAAGTCATTATGTTCCATGCTTTTAAAAGCTCATTGAAGTAAGACATTAATGTTTTCAACCTCTAAAATTAACTTCTGCAATCAAGTCAAGCAAATCCATTTGTGGTCATTAGCTTCACTTATCACCATTAAAATTTGGGGAATGCTGAATGTATTTAATATATGAGATGTGTAGTGAAGCTATTGGTACTATTTTTCAAAAGGAATTAGGAAGCCTCTGCTCCGGGACGGTGTCCAAAAATGGCTTTTAGATAAATCTCTACTTAAGGAAATATACAAGGAATGGAAAGAAAATCTATTGTCTGAATTGCTACTTACAACTACTGCTGCTGAGTGTGGGGCTTTTGCTAACAATGCAGCTTCTCAATGTAAGATCTTCAGAGAGAGATCAGGTCTGTATTTTTCTGACAAAGAATAATGCAAAGTTATGTTTTGTGTCTCCAACTGATTTCCTCTCTCCTTTTTCCAAAATGTTATATTCAAAGATGCCTTGCAAATCCCTTAGAAACTCTGCTGCAAGGAAATCTGTCTCTACATTTGCAATTCCTTAAATTCTATACTTTTCTCACACTGTTATCTAGTTTTCTTTATCCACAGAAATCCATCCTTCTGATATAAATAAAAATAATGCATTTACTGTAGAAGCATTAAGTTGATTTGATCAGTTAAGGATCTGGTCCTTGAACATGAATGACTGCAGACTTGGGAAGCACAGGCCACTTTGAGGAGAATAGATTTCTGTTATGGGGCTTGTCACTTTGGCAGGTTTTCATGCACTGCCAGCAAAACAGGACTGTGACCTCTGTGGTGTTTCTAAGGAAAAATAATGAAAAGGCTCAGAAGGTGTCTCAAGTGACATTTAAAGGTTTAGCTGTTTAAGCACTCAGGCTGCCATCATGCTTGTTCTTGTCTAGAGATCCTGAGGATAAATTTCCCAGATTTTTAGTTTTGAACTACAAAACACTTCAGAGTGAAAGAGAATATTGCCTCACCTCAGAGCTGAAAAAAAGGTAAAAACTTAATGCCTATTATATCTGTCTCCCAGAACACTTTCTCCAGTTCTTACACCAAAATATAACTCCAGACACCAGCAAAATCACAAGTCCCTCACATTTTCCTGTCTTTCCTACTCTGTAGGCTTACTTTTCCTTACTTCTTACTTGACAGGATGTTTGGGAAGAGTGGTATTGAATTTCTGTGTAAAACTTAAACTAACAAAGTGATTTTGTTAATTATTTGAAATTACATCTAGCAATTATCAAAAAGTCTAAGGAGATCAAAGTTTTAACTATGGAATTTTACTGGGGATTTATGGCACATCAAGGAAGATAAATTTGATATTTCAACACTTGCAGTATGGAAGGTTGACTTTAAGTAGAAATGTTTCACACATCTTTTAAATAATAAAATTGTGTGAAGCTACAGGTCCTTCTACTGTAAATTTATTTGAAACACAAATTGTTCCTTTACCGTTAGAACTGCTAATAATTTGCAGAATATACTTTCCCAAGTATAGAAACACAGAATATAGAATTTACACCCTATAGACATTCTGGAAGCAAATAATCACCAGATCTTGAGTCAACTTTGGCTTGTATTTTAGTGACTGAGACTTTTGAAAATGGAAAACAGGCAAGATTGCTCTTGAAGCATGTTCATGTTAACATAGTGCTGATACCATATAAGTGTTTGAACAACCATCATCTGCCTACTAACTTGAAGAAGACATTCAGGTGTTGATAAATATTACCCTCTTCTGTTCTTTTTATATTCCCTTAGTGTTGCACTCACAGGAGATGAAAATGTAAGATTCAGAAAGTCTCAGAATGTGTAAGATTCCTGTCTTACAACAGAAACATTAAATGTGGAAACAGGCATCGAGTCCATATGTCTGAAAATTGAAAGTGAAACTGATGTTTAAGAAGGTTTGCAGGATGAAAGCTTTCATAATGTTTGATTCTCTGCATGTTCCTGTGTGCTTGACAATGTGTTGCCATTCTATTAAAACTTTTTTTTTAAATCAAGGGTTTTTAGATATTCTAAAATCCTCACATAGATCAAGATCACATCTCACATAGATACAAATATATGAAACATTAAAAATCTTTAAAAAGAGAAGTATATTCAGTGCTCTGTGGATAGTAATAGCACAATTTTTATTTCCTTCATGAACTTCAGCTAAACTGGAAAATTAAAAGAGTAATTGTGTCCCATTAGTCCTTGGTTTGTGGAGAATTAATTATGCAGTTGAGATGGACTGTTATTTTGTTATATGCATTCTTGTATCCTGTAGCAGCCTAAAAAGTAAATTATAGGGATCTTTTGACATTTGATACTAAACAAGGTTACTATCTTACAATAGGTTCTACATATTTCTAGAAGCATATTCTTCCAAACTGTGGATCAACATTTGTGGTGTTGATTATAGAGAACATTTATTTTGAATGCGTGAACTTTGATTTCTTTCTATCTGACAGGAGTAATTACTGAAAAACAACTCCTAGGAAAATGGGTCTTGTGAATTTTCTGGTATGGTTACAGAATGAGTGACATATGCTTATAAAAGAAATTTCTTGGCTAAATTTGCATTTATTTTCCTTCTCAAATATCTGTAATTAACTTTAAAAGCATCTGTAAGCTTTTGGTTTTATCAATTATATTTACTCCAAAGTTCAGAAGATTAAAATTTGGAGTATCACTCAGAACAGGTATCCGTATTATCAGCTGGTAAAACAACAGAGCAGGAAACTGGTTAATGCAAGACAGCTAAGTTAATGAAAACAGAATTATCGTCAATACTTTTTCTCCTGATAAGTGAACAGCACAGGGTACAAGAGGAAAATGTAGCCTGACATTACAGAGTTTAATCATGTGGACTGTACCTCTGCTGAGATAATACATGGGACACAGAAGTGGATGGAAAACTGACATTTTTGTGCTTAAAGACAAAAGACACTTTTTCCCTCAAGGGAAAAACACCCCAGCTAAGCATCAGAGAGGTCACTCTGGCTACAGACAGGAGGTTTGAGCATGTGGGACCAAGTCCTCCTCAGGGGGGGTCAACAAAAACTTTGGTGCAAAATACTCTCTTCTAGAAAATCCATCAAAATTCTCCTAAGAAGAGAAAAGACAATATGAAAAATATTAAGTCTTCTGTAAAGACCAGAATATTATTTCTGATAGTTTTGAAGTGGAAATTGAGGCAGGAATGTCAATAATTATATACACCTCTAGAAAGCCTATAATTTTGCTGAAATTACCAGCCCTGCATAAATGCTTTGCACAGCTTTGTTGACTGGGAAAATAAATTTTGATTCTTTCCAATCAGTACTAACTATTTATTTTAGATTCATAGAGGAAGAGAGATGAATGTCTTTTTATCTAAAAAGGGAAAAGTCTGAAACAAAACCTGATTTTCAAATGCAATTTTGCAAGTTCCAGAGGACAAGGGACAAAACTAGATGTCAGAAGCCTCCTTTGCAGAGCCATTTCTGATATCCCTCCCTGTAGATGGGGAACAGATCAGGCCGTATTGCTTGGTGTGGTCCCACTGTTTGTGGGGCTGGAGGTTCTGCCTTTGCCCCCTGGGACCAGGGCTGCCCTGTAGCTTGGAGCCACAGAGATGAAGCGTCTGGCAGGGTTGAACCCCGTTTATCATGGCTTGCCTTGCCCAGAATGCCCATTATCTACAACTTAATATAGCTGACTATACTTTCTGAACCGTGAGCATAGACCAGTACATATGTTTCTTTTCTGACCATCACAACCTTCATCTTTGTCTTTGCAAATTTTTTGCAGATTACTCTTTGAGGACCATTTCTGAGTGAGGTTAACCTGCCAAAGTTGATACATGACAATTTGCTGCTCAAGTAAATTTGAATATTCGAGAATTTACTGTCATCACAGGAATGGAAATACAGTTGTAATTTTGATCATCCATGGCAAGACTGCAAGACACGTAAGTGGTGCGGAAAAATGAATATTTTATTAGACTGGAGGTTATCTAGGCCGAAACAAAGAAAATATTCCTGAGAAAGGAGTTACAGGCCAATAAACTGATCTAGATATCACATTGTCCTCAAATTAAAATGCACTATCAGTGTAAATATTCTGTTAGGCTGGCAGATATTATTTAAGTGTAGTTTTAGGAAGAGAAGCCCTTTATAAGGAGAGGTTTTGCAGGGACCTCTAGGAGATTTATGTGTTTAGAAGTGTCTGTTGTTTTCCGTGCTTTTTAGTTGGTTTAATAATATATATTCCTCTCTTTATAAATTCAGACTCTTTAAAGGATACAGATTTTCTACTTATTATGACAGCAGTATTATTACACCAGCTCATTATTGTTGGCCCCAGCTTTTTTTGTTGGTCTTTGTTCTGTTTTTTCAACAGAAAATTTTGTAGTGGATACATGTTTGCGTGTATGGTGCAAGAGCTTAAGAGAAGAATATGCAAAACGAGAACAGTATGGGTTATTCATCATCAAGACAAAAGTTAAAGATAAGATTATCGAGTTCCTATCAGAAAAGAAAACAAAAAATGCAACTACTTTTTGTGAGGGACCTTGTAACAGTCTACTGCAGACCTTGTTTCATGGTCAGCCTGAGCCTGAAAACACCACATCTTTTTCTACATCTTTAAGAAGACCCAAAAAATTCTCCACTGAGGGCTGCTTCACAGGTGCATGGTTGCACAACAACCTTAATAAGGAATTTAAGAATTGGTTTTAAAAAAATCATCACACTTGTTACATAATATTTCTTATATCCACTGGCGGTCACTGAACTCAAAATGGCAAGGAAAGTTTAAAGGACTTCCAATGTGGATGGACACCATTCTCCAGAGCAGGAATTGTGACTGCCATGATGTGGATGCCTGTGTTCACGCACTAAAATGCAAATGCTGTAAGGAGATATTCTTTACTCCAAGGGTAGTGAGACACTGACACAAGTTGCCCAGAGAAGCTGTGGGTCTCCAATCCCTGGACGTGTTAAAGCACAGGATGGATAAGGCTTTGGGCCTAGTGGAAGGTGTCCTTGTTCCCAGCAGTGGGACTGGAACTAGATGATCTTCAAGGTTCCTTCTAGCCCAGTCCAGTCTATGATTCCATGATTAGGTGATGTGCTGTGGCAGAAGAACTGGGGCACTCCTGGACTTCTGTCTACCTGGTTCCCCTGAGATAAGATTGGTAGGGATCTCTCACACTTTTTGCCTTGAAGATTTAAGAATATTGAGATACCATGATGATTTTTTTCGTACTTCTTGGAAAAAGAATTCTGTGGTGTGATAGAAAGTTTAAGCAGAGGTATGGGAAAGAAAAACAATAATTTTCACTAGTAATAGCAAGAACTGTACTGTTATCATGCATTTAATAAATAAGGAAAATACATTAGTTCTCATATGAAGTGTCACTGTTAGAATGACTGCTGTCCCTTTCAAAGATATAAAATGAAGGTCCTATAAAAGGCTTCAAAGAAGTCTCTGGAAATGACAGTTATGACCCAGGTGACCTATATTTCAGCTCAAATGCTTCCTGTTTCAAAAGTTTATAGGTGTATGCATATAAGTGTTGTACATATTATCAGTATACAAAGAATAGTAGGCAAGATATTGATTTGATTCATTACTACACAAAATTCCCAGTGAATTATCAAAATGGTCAGTCTTTTGCACTCCATGTTCAGGAATGGGAGATTGATTGGTCTGTGCAATCACAGGACAGTGAAATTTAATTTAATCCCTCCCTTCCTCTTGTACTGGCAGTGGAACTTCATTAAGAGTGACTGTGTTCCAAAAATCAGAAGTGCAATTTCAAGAGAAGCAGGAAGAACTCAAGGCAGAAATTCCAAAACTTACACATTTAATTACCAAGTCAGTGTGGATGTGAGGAAGTGATTAAATAAGAATTTTTAAGGAACCCTAGTAGTATATTTTCAGGGTGCTGGATCAGTTCTATTGACTTTATTTTCTTTGTAAATCAAGTAAGGAATAACCCCCCGTATAAAAAATCACTTCCAGGAAAGAGTCAAGAAAGCAATACACAAGAAATGTTTCCTCACAGCAGGGATTGCATTTGCTGCTGCTGTATTTTCACTCCTTGGACTAAAGGGTTAGCTGGCTTTGTTATTTTTCTGCTGCTGTTGCTGTTTCTCAAATTAGGCTGACAGCTCTGTTTCCACAGTCTACATGTTTTCATGCTGTGAAGCTCAGTAAAATGGTGCAAAAAGTGTACTCTCCATGAAGTGGGTCAAAAATTATGTATAACCACTTAATCCTAAAACATGAATGAAATGAAATTTCATCTTTATTTCCACACTCCAGAAAAGTCACTGAAGACAATTAAGTGGGAAAACAACTACAGAGTTTAAAAATATCTGGGAAAAATTATTTTTGCAATTTGGCAGGCTTTAATAACAAAGAAAAGCTTCTGGAAAGAACCCAAAAAATTACCTTAAAACATTTTAATGAGCTGTTGTCTGCTTTCCCTTTTAAAAACATGTTCTGTGACTTGGACATCCCTAACAGAAGGCAAAGGTACATGATTCTCTGTGGTTTCTGCAGTCTGGTGACTGAAAGGATCAACCTTAATACTGTGCTACCATTAGCTTTCAGCTACCATTCTTGTTTTCCAAGAGGCACTTTCTTTCGCTGCTGTTTCCATAGCAAGTGTACAGTGCTCAGAGTACCATGTAAATTGGTAGTCTAAATAGTTCATAGACTTTTTTCAAAACTAGATAGCTATTAGGCAGTTTAAGGCAATGCCCATCATGCTGACATGGTGATTGTCTTTCTCACCCTTGCTACTCTGGTTTTTCTCTTATACTCAAGATTGAGAACATGATCAGAAAGGAACCAGCACTGATGATGTAGTTATGCAGTTTGGCACACTTGTGACAGATGTTCACACTAAGCCATTTCAACTCCACATTGATTATGAGGTCATGAATTCTCAAATGTTCATCTTCATAAAACCTCTAGAGCTTCTGTCCTAGGATTCTCATCATATTCTGGATAGTATCTATCCTAGCTTCTAGATTAACACTTGCTGAATGCCTTCAGCTTCTTGATGGCAATCACAACACTGCTGTAAACATGATGTCGTTCTTAGTTGGGTGTTCTCTCAGATATCTGGTGGATAAGCAGGGCAAACTGCTATGATCTTTTAAAACATTTTTTCCATTCTTTCCTCTCACCTAGCTCATTCAAATTCACATCAGTATTATTTGGTTGCAACCTTTGCTGCACAGAAAGTGTCATTAATTTCCAGATATCTTGACTCATTAGTGTAATCCGAAAATAGCCCTGATGAAGTCCAATGGCTGGAACTGTGCTGACATTGGCTCTCTACTTCCCTCTTCTGTTTAATTGTGAGAATCTCAGTGTATTTGCTTTTCCATTTTCCCAATGACTTTTTTTCCAATGTACAAGTTGTTTGCAGAATGCTGTGTAAGCATCTTACTTAACATCAGGGGTAATATTGAATAAAACATGGTCCATAACATATTTCAGGCAGATTTGTTGCATTACAGTGTTCCTTTTTGGGGGGACATGAATTTCAAGATGACAGAAATGATGAGCTAAAATGATGTGTTCTTCTTGAAAGATAATTTATGAAGCTCTGCATTGCTGAAAAGGAAATATAGAAAAATATGGGCTCAAATTTCCATCTTGGATATTCAAATACTGCATAATATTATCCTTAGTTCTATCTGATATGAATTTAGGCTTGCATATGAACTGGAGCTTGTATCTTCTTATGTCCATGGTAATTATAGAAGGATATATGATTGGGCTTGGCTTCAGAATAAGGAATTGGCTTCTGAGATTTCCAGAGTTGCAGTTGCTTCCTTGATTTAGGGTACCGATAAGCCTTATGTCTTTTTCTGCTTTTTCTTTCCACCCAGAATTGTTTTTCTCCATGTTGCCCCACCGTAGACTGAACAGGCATGCAGCTCAAATTCTCTTCTGCCCTGTCCAGAAAACAGAAGCAGAAGTATCCTATGGGAAAACAAAAAAAATAAAAAAAAAAATCCATGTGTTTAATTATAGTAAAATAAAATCTGAAGATACAACCAGAAAGAGTTTGTAATTTAGTATCTGCAAAACTTGATATTTTCGTTTCTGTGTTGACTACTAGTGAATATAATGTTGGGTCAAATGTTAATGCAATGCCGGAAGGGAAGGTGATGGGTTATTAACATGGGGGTTCCTGTAGCTTCTTTGCTTCACATTAAATCTACTGCTCATGATGAAGTTCAAACACTTTTATTTCTTGTAAGAATTACATAATAAAAGTCAAACAATATAGTTGAAACAGATTTCGAGCTTGCTAAACCAAATAATTTGGATAAATGTAGTAGAAATGTTCACAAAATCAGTTTTTTCTACTTGAAAGGTTTAGATACTGTTATATCAACAGTTTTTAATGGAAATATTGAAAAATCTTTATATGAAATATCTAAATCAGTTGCATTACAGAACTTGTGACAAAATCTATAAGCTGATTCTCTATAAGATTTGTATCATCTTACTGACCAAAATATGTTATAATTGTCTTCCAGTTTTGCTGCTGATTAGGAACTGATGTCCAGTACTACTAAGAGTGTTCAGCTATTCCTGTTATCTTTAGGATTAATTATTGTCTGGAATGATGGCAGTGGTTTCATTGCTTACTTGCTTAGTGCACAGACAAGAGAGCATGGAGAAAGGGTAAGAATATACTAATTGCCACTAGCAGCTCCCCAGAAAATTCTTCTGTATTTCTCCAGCATTTTACAGCTCAGACATTCAAAAGCCAGGAATTAATCCTTTATGTCTAGAAGTCCTTAAAGTTATTTTTTCTTCCATGGATGCAATCTTTTGCTTTTTTGACTCTTTTAGACTTTTAACATCTACAATTGCTTGTGACAACTTAATTAGAAATTAAAATTTTCTAATCTCTGAACTTCTTTTACACTTTTGTGCATTTCTCTTCTCTCACATTGTTTCTGTATTTATGGTTAATGATAATTTTTTTTTGTTCTTTCATTTTCATTCTTGCTTCATCAGACATATTTTTTTCCTTTTCATTTTCAGCACTCATCTGTAACATGCACTTAAGATTTTTTACTACTTTTTTCTCTAGATCTCCTTTTTCCCCTGCTAGTAGCTGTTATCAGTTTCATTTCTCCAATAATTAACATATATATAGTGCTTTATAATTGTTTAAATATCCATTTTCTTACCTGGAAGAGTGGAAAAATCAAATCAATCCAGCAAAATAACAGGGGTCAGAACTGTAGGCGCTGGCAATTTGTGGTGCTTATCCAGTCATTGCTGATTTTTTTTCATGTCTACAGAGATGTGCCTCTCTGCAGCCAGAGGTATTACCAGCTTTTGAGAAAAAGGGTTAGCTGATAGGCAGGCAACTGTGTAAGACTTGACACAAGGCTTGTCTTGTTGATGGCAATTGAGTCACCAAATGCAATATATTGTCCTGTATTTTGCTCATATTTTGAAGAAATAACCATATGACAGACTGATACCAGTGACTACAGAGATTCTAGGACTGTGAAAAGTCTCTGATTTGGAAAACTCTTTGTGATGATTGGTCTGTTAGACCTACAGTCAGTTTTCATTAACAAGTGTGTTGCATAGGTATAGAATGTGCACTGGACATGTAGGAAAAAAAAAAAGAAAAATGATGTTGAGACTTTGTGGTTGTCTGTTTCCCAGAAAAACAGTTTACTCATCTATAGCAATTCCTAAATCCAAGTAAACTTCTTTAATGCATTAATAGGTGGTGAAAGGGCATTGATACTTTCCCTAACTAAACTTAATATGGCAGTAAAGAAAGTTTTCAGTAAAATGCAAACGACTTTATTAAAATTAAAGATGAAAGTATTCAGTGAAAAACATTTTTTTAAATAGTATGAGTTTAAGGGGTTTATAGTGTAATGTGTTTGTACTGCAGTGTAGCTATATGCATCAGTAACCTGCAGTGTATCTGGCCCAAGAGTATGGTAGAAAATGTTAGTAATGCAGTTTGGCATTTTCTGAACAAGTCTTGGGGTTCAGAGCTTAATTCTAATATTTTTTTTTTCAACAGAGAAAAATGTGAATTTTCAAGATCTGCTTTAGGATAGCATGGACAACACCTTTGACAGAAAATAGGAAACTGAATTAGAGGTGGAAGTTTAAATTGTAAGTACATTTGATCAAACAAATCTACCACAAAACGTCTGCACGGCTGGGAAGCAGCGTTCCTTTGTATTTGTCATCATATCATCTGTCATTTTGTCAGTCATTAAGTGTTATCAGTGCAACCTTTCACTTTCATGTTAAAAATGATTAGTCTGAATAATTTGATAGCAGCAGCAAAAATTATCACTTTACTGTTCCCAAATGTGAATATGTTCAACTAGGCAGAAGTTCTCATTCCTTTGAAATTGCAAGGTGATTCCTCAGAGTACAAGAACTTAAAGATAACTTCCACAGCTGACATAACTGAAATTTTTAGGGCAGCTTGCTGTCTGAGCACTTTTGGTCACAAGGACAGTCTTTGAGATTTTGAAGGATCTATACTACCATTACACAAGGTTAAATATACTTAAAAGGAGTAAGATTTTCCCTATTGTCAATTCTTAAATGAATAATAAATGTCACATTCATCTTCACAAACCTGTTCCTCAGATGTAACATTAAGGAGCAGTCCTTGAGGTATACTTTCAGACAAGTCTATCTGAGTTTCTGTTCATACATAGATAACTATTAATAATGCACATACTGCTGTGTATTATCCTCAATTCATTATCAGCCGTGAAGCTTTTAGACTATTCTGCAATTGTAAAGATAGTAATAAGCTTTCATTTTCATTGGCTTTCACTCAGGAACTTCACACTTAGAATGTTTACTTTTTAATTTAGGTCACATCAACTAACTTTTAAATTTCAACAAACATGGCTATAGTTAGGAATGGTAATTAAAGTATTATTGAACACAATGCCAGACATTTCATCATCTTCTATTAGTTCTGATTTACCCAGGCATGTAAGCATGAAGATAGCTTATCTGCATTTGGACTAGCATTTGAATTTAATGGTGAAACAAAAAGACTTCCTTTACATGTTCCACAAATATGTTCCACAAACATGTTCCAAAATGTTATGGTTAATGGCTTAAACATTGTTATGAAGAACTTTTTGGCTATTATGGCAAAACTGTATAAAGAAACAATATTACTTCAATATTACACAGGGCTAAGGCAAATAGCTCCCCTTCATGACACTTCTGCTTTTTGACTCTATAAGATCATTGTTATTGAAAATGTATTCTGCCTAGATCTTGGCTGAGAATAAGAATTTAGGTAAAAATTAAGCACAATACTGTTAGTGTTTCCTGCTACAGTGAATTTCACTGTTAGCTTCAAAGAAAAGGTACATATATTATTTCTGGAATTTTAAAAAACTAAAATATAAATTGGATATTTTTTAATCTTACATTCTTTATTCCTGACTTGTAAAGGTGTGAAGAACTGTAAACCATTATCTATGTTTCTACAACTTTATATTCTATTTTCAATATTTTCATGACACCATTTTCAGTATTCTCAGTGCTAGTGAAGTTTGTGTTGAAGGTATATAAAGCAGGATAATTAATTATTGTTTCTTTCTATCTACTTCAAGAGGCTACAAAAATGACATGAAGTCATTCCATTGTAAATTTTAAAAAGAATCTACTATTCTACTCCTGCCTATGGAAACCTCAGGTTTAATTCATACAAGAGCACATCAAGTAGAAGGTCTCAAGGAATGAATAGACTGACATCATCATGTGGTTAAAACAAGACCTATAATGTCCTATGGAGTCTGTCAAATTGGTATCATGAAAACCTATTCATAAGAGTATGCTCTATCACATATCACCATTGTTGTAGACAGTACAAAACCTAAACTAGCTGAGTTGTAAAAACCTTTGATGTCTACACTTATATTCAATTCTTAACACAGGCATAACCCAGTGCAGCTGTCATTCTCCATAGTACTGATAGTGACCTCTAAATATTCATTACGTAAGATATTTCCACCTTTTCTATATTCACAGAATCTCAGAATCACAGCATGGGTCAGGTTGGAAGGGACCACAGAGGGTCATCTGCTCCAACCTTCCTGATCAAGCAGGATCATCCTAGAGAACATGGCGCAGGATTGTGTCCAGACAGCTCATGGATATCTCCAGTGAGAGAGACTCCACAACCTCTCTGGACAGCCTCTCTGGACAATCTGTTCCAGTGCTCAGTCACTCACACAGTAAAGAAGTTCTTCCTCATGTTCAGGTGGAACTTTCTGTGCACCTGTTTCTGCCTTTTGACTAATGTCCTAGTGGTTGGCATCACCCAGCAGGGCCTGGATCCAACTTCTTGGCACCCACCCTTCAGACATTTATATGCATTAGTGCAGTACTATCTCAGTCAGCTCTTCTTGAGGTTGAACAGGCCCAACTGAGGAGGAAGAAAATTAGTTGAGGTCATAAAATACAACCAGAAAACATAATGTAAAAGTAGCACCCTGTGTCACGTCTACCAGCGCTTCATGACTATTTTCTGCCTCAAGATAAATGCCAGCAGGGCATATACTTTCTAATTTGTGAGGCAGTGACTAAGACACATCTGAAGTTTTCCTACTATACCTTAAAGCTTGAGAGAACTTCCACTGGCTGATACCAGTGTTGGTAAGAAAATTAGACCAGAATGGAATAATTCACTGATGTTTTTTTAAAAAAACAAAGCAACAGGAACAAAAAAACCCAACACAAGATGTCTCATATTTCCCAGCAAATCTGAGAACAAGAGAATAATCTCTTCTTTGGTTATATAGCTTAGATATTGCAGCAATAAATTATTGGTGGGTATTTCCATGGACACCAGCTCAATTTGTTTCACTTGTTTAAGTAGTTTAAAGCACTATAATGTACTAAGTTCTTCCTTAAAAAGAAATAATAAAGAAATAAATCAAAGACTAAAAGTTATGTATGAAAATGGACAGTTACCTGCTTCTAGCAAAGAATAGCAAATGACTATACTATTATTTTTTTGTATCATCCCCTATTTAAAGCTCTTAGCACTCCTCTGAGAAATATTTAACATCAAATTCTCACTGGAATTTGTTCCTAAGGCAATTGTTAGAGACATAGATATTGCTTGTTAATACTGAGCAGTTTCCTTTTGTTCATGTCTATCAGTATCATTGACAATCAAAAGACCTTTGAAAGCTGTAGTTTTTCGCATTTTAAAACATTGAAGTGTTATTTCCAAACTGCTATATTCTGCAGCTGCTACATCTGGAATACCTCCAAGGCTAATGGAGCACATAAAAATAATATAATTTCAATGTAAAAAATATGTGCTTTGAAAAAATATTTTGGGAAAATTATGGTTTTGACACTCTAAAGGAACATGTTGCCAAGCACTTCTTATGTGATCAGACAGTGACAGTAATGTATACTTAAAAAAATAATTCTGATGTCTCTTAAAGCTTGCTTGTAGATCAGGAAGGCTATCACTACAAGATCAGAGTATGAAAACTACCACATGAAATTTTGGTTTTATACTCTATGAATGACAGTAAACTATCAGTATTTTTTCTCAAAATATTTGCTAAATGAAACACATTATGTACAAACATTCCCTGTTTTCTGAATTAAATGCCTTTCAGAAGTGAGTAGCTTCTTATAAATATTTTTCTATATTCCATGCTGCTTGAAGCATAAAATCCTTAGTACGTCTTTTCTTGTCCACTGAAAGGCTCAAAACTGTTTCAATCATACAAAGGTTACTATATAGTAATATGAATACTGCGAACAAAAATAAATCCCAGGCTGAAGATCTACAAGGCAGATATTTATTTTAAAATACCATATTAAGTGGCATAAAACTGCTGAGTCGTCACACAAGACTCATCTTTATTTACTGGGATAAGGAATCTGAGAGTTTCTGGTCTTTTTGCAATCCCTTAGTCAATGCCTGCATGCCAGGACAGGGATCTGAATTACTTGGTTTCATTTCCATCTGATGTCACACCATTGGCCACAACATCCCAGCACCGCAGCAGCCAGGTCAGGAGGGGCTCACCTGTCCTCTGGCTGAAATGTTTTTGCTCAGCTCACAGCTCACCCAGGGATATGGCTCGCGTGGTTATCCTGGCCCTGTCTCTTTCTCTGGTGGTGAGGGTCCTGCATCCTCTTCATCACTCACTGCACGAACTGATTTGGTCTTGGATTTCTTCTTCTCCATAGGGGCGAGTGCTGCTGTCACAGGTTGTCCCTCTGGTTTAGCACAGCTTGAGCGGCCACAGTGCCTCGATCTGCTTTCCTCCTCCTTCCCCCGAGGGTGCTGCCCTGTGAGCAGCAGGATCTGATCAGCAGTAGCCAGCGGCCAGCACTTTCCGTAACTTTGCACCTGCCTGAAACTGCTGCAGAGATTTTCTTGCAAATATTTTGCCACCTTATAAGGCTCCTGTATTTGTTCATTTGTTCCAAACCATTAGAGCAGGATACTCCTTCAAAAGCTGGCCCATTTTCTTCCACATTTCATGCTCCTCATGACTACCCTGGTGCAGGTATCTGGACAACTTTCCTAGAAATCTCTGTCCTGGCTCTAAACATGTTACAGGCTGTACTGAGGAACCCTGGAAGACAGACATAGCAACAGGAACATGCTTTCCTTCACATCCAGACGGAATTAAAAATTCTCAAGCAATGTTGTAGGAGGCCTTAAGGAGGAGAAGGAGGTGAAACATTTGGAAAAACCATCCTCTCCTGCTTTCCCCACAGGCTGGATAAGATTATTAATGAATTCCCAGAGGTAGCACCCGTGGCGGGGCAGAAGGCAAACACTGAACACATATCCCAAATGACCCTCATTGCCTTTGCTGTTACTATGTCATAAACCTATATTGCACAGCAAAGCAACAAAGCAATCCTGATCTCCTCTCCTCTTTTTTTTTACTCTGAAAAGTCAGGGGGAGCACTAACAGAAATATCTACAGGGTTAGATACCACACCCACAGGAGCAGATTGAGCTACACTGTAACCATATACCTCTTTGTTTAATACACAAATACTTATGTCAAAACTGTTACCTGAACCCTCTTGTGCCCCACATTGGGCACTAATTGAATGGTGTTTACCATCAGCCAAAAATTAAACTACAATTATGCCACTTATCTTTCCCCCTTCCTTTCCAGAAAGAGACGGACAAAGATGGAGGCTATGAGCCGAGATGATTTCTCTTACTTTTCAGTGTCTTCTGATGTTTTTAAAGGTTAAAGCATTCAGTAATAATGCCTTTCAGATGGTTTTATTTTTAGAAAGGTGTAGAGCATTTGCAAGTGAACTTAGCCCCTAGAGAATCATTAGCAATTACTTAGCCTTTCCACAGGGAGCAATAAGGACAGAGCAACTGAATTAGTGATCCTATTTGTGACTTGTGCTGAGCAAACTATTTTTACTAATATTATTGCAACATTTGAAGTCCACCTAGATTTGCGAAAAATTATACTGCCTCTAAAACTGCCACAGCCCTGAGAACTCTATATTGCTTAAATTGCTTTCTAGCCATTCAAGGAACAATAATTTAGACAAATCAGCTGTTGACATAGAACACTTTTTAACAGCATTATTATTTTGTTTAGTAGCTTGATTGATATAAACAAATGCAGAAGAAGTAAGGCAACTACTTTACCTGCTGCTTAACTTGATGGTTAGATTTAAGACATTTTTGCAGTTTAACCAGCACAGATGATGATAATACACACAAAGCCCCCATATATGTTCACACATATTCACACAAGTAACTATACATTTTCAGCTAGTAGATGTTTCTTTCTCAAGTAGATGTTTTCCATTTTCAAATATTCACTGAAAGAAATTCACCATGTTTGAATTGTGCTATAGCTTAGATGCACCACTGATAGAAAAACAGATGCTCATATCAGCGTTGCTTATTGTCTTTGGGATAACTAATTCTTAGTTTAAAAACATCACAGTGTGTTGCCAGGGTTGCCCTATAGAGAGAGTTTGGTCAAAGCAAACGCAGGTCCAACCAATATGGTCACCACTACGTTTATCCTTTATTTCGTCTAAAATGGCAGCTTATATGCATTTCTATATAGTTTACAAAAGCAGTAGCTTTTTCATTGGCACACAGCAGAGAGAAGAATGCAAACACACACTAATTAACTTGTCCTTAAGGTGGCTAACACATGCTTACTAACAACTCCACACAGTGACCTTCAAAACCCCATTATTTTTCCCGGACACCTTAATATCTAATTTCAACTGCGCCACAACTCTACCAAGTAATTTTAACTGCGTCACAGGCTTGAAGGCCTCAGGTCAGGCCTCAGCAAGGCCTCTGCAAGGCCTTAGCTTGGGTAGTTCAAGACCTAGGCATACATCATGTCCTCCTTCCCTGAGGAATTCTGTAACAACAGTGCAATAAATTTTGCTTCATAATATAATCAACATTGTGTTTGCATTTACTATACTGTTAGAAAGAAGAGAAAATTAAGATCTCAGAGAAAACAAACACATCTTGCCCTTACCCTTGACTTCTAACATGTTTAAAATGTCACAGTGCAACTGGAAGAGTCTATAGAGACCACAGGCCAGGTTCTGAGGAAGTGGATCTACAGAGATGTCTCAAAGCATCTTGGTTCCAAGGAAGCAAACCAGGATGCTGGGTAAGGGCTTTCTGCAGAAAATATTTGCCTAAGCAATTGAAAGTTCATTGCCTGAGGAAAAAAAAAACAAGACTGCTATAGTTACTTTCCTTGTTTGTAAAATGCATTGTAGCTTAAAATGAACTTTGAGATAGTTCCCGCATTCAATTACCACTTACTAAATTTACATTTCTTAAAAATTTAAATTTCTTAAAATAAAATTTGACAGAGTAGAAACGCACAAATACAGACCTTTTAAGAGCTTGGTAACAGTGCTAGTGATTGGCAGCAAGATCACAATAGCCATACAAACTTAATGATTTCATTTGTATATCAAATTCATGTGCTTTGGATTGCATGTTTGAGAAATGAGAAGAATGAGAAGACATTTAGCTTTGATATATTTTATTGACATTTTGTTCAATGTCTTTCGTGTTTCTCAAATAACTGTTTCTTAAGGATCAATTATTTAATGATTTGATTTTCAGTCTGCAGCCAGGACTTGGTTCCAGTTATGTGATGCAGTGTAGAGCAAACACAAAGGACTGTCTATTCAACTGCTATATTAGGGGGAAAAAAAAAGTTTTAAATTATTTATACACATTAAAAGACTTTTCTCTTTACATTGTAGAATCAGGGGTTTGATCTGTGGTCTAGTTCTCAGATTTTAATTATGCAGTAAAAAACCCCCAGTTTACTTAGCTCAAAGGCAGGAAGGTTACGGTGACTTATTTAGCTTATAATTGCTTTCATAGTAGAAGGTACTAGTATTATAAAACTTTCTTTGTAGTATTCAAAGCATTTACAGATTTAATGGCCAAAATTCAAATTCCTTAAAGTTGAACTGGAAAGAAAATTAAAATTACAAATTTGATATGGATGGAGTAAAGGTGTGTAATTTCAACTCAACCAACAAACCACTTGCTTTTTAATTCAGAAAATCATAGAATCATAGAATGGTTTGGGCTGGAAGGAGATCTTGTAGGTCATCTAGTTCCAATTTCCCCTGATGTGGGAAAGGACACCTTCCACTTGATCAGGTTGTTCAGAGCCCCATCCAGCCTGCCCTTGAACACCACCAGGGATGGGGCATCCACCATTTACCTGGGAAACCTGTTCCAGAGCCTCACCACTGGAAATGCGGATGTAATTGACTTCAGCATCTTCATTCTGTTCTTCTTTGCCCTTGTTAACAGCACTTTCCTTCTTTGTTAACATTTGCTTATTCTGTGGTTGCACAGAATAACTTCACCACACATCCTTGCTGACTTCAGTTTGGATCAAAAATACTCAGTTTAAATGTGTACACTCTGGATAATCCAGTTTATTCCAGGCAATAAATTTTAATGAAGTCTACAAAATGCAATGAATAAATTTATATCTCAGGTAACAGAAGCAAGGTGCTGTTGGTACTTGTGCTACCAGTCTTATTCAGAACAGAGCTTGCTTTATAAAACAGATGAATATTTCAAGTTATTTAGAAATATTTATAAATTAGAATGTTATAAAACACAAAATACAATGACAGTGACAGGACAGAGCACTATTTGGATGCAGATTTCTTGTTTTCACAAGTCACTCAGATTTTTATTGTGTAGATAACAAAAGTTGCTAAATTGTCATTTGAGTTGAAATTTCAGAAAATATTAATGGAAAAGAATTGTTCTGTCATTAGTGTGTCATATCAAGCTAAGTGTTTAAGTTTTCTGAAATCTCAGAATACTAATATCCTTGTGAAATAGTCTTTTATTTCCCTGTAATTTTTAGTGCAATTAATTTGAGAAAGATTACTGCATAAAGGAATTAACTGTCATAAATTACTGGTGTAAGGAATTAATACAAAGCTGGATTTTAATTTCCTTACTTTATAGATTGCCTTCAATAGGCCTACTCAGAATGAAAAATGTTTGTGCCAGGAACACTGCCACAATGAACTCATATGTGTTCTGCTTGTACAATATCTTCTATTATATATGGTATACAAAATTATGATTTTTGTTTCCCACCATGTTCTATAGAA
>VXBB01012320.1:410132-420292 GCA_013399915.1 Illadopsis cleaveri
ACCATGTTCTATAGAAAAAAAAAAATTAAAATGTAGGTAATACAAAATGTTCTCTGCAGAGTGGCACTATTTTTGTCTCTGAGCAAAAAGAATGTGTTGTGCTACCCTGAAGAAACTTTCTGTTGTAGTGTGAATTTTTGGTTTTCTCTGTTTAATGCTTCATTTATTTAGAAGTTTTTATGTAATAGTTTGTCCCATGTACCCCCCCCTTTTTTCACTCCCCTCTTTTATTTCTGTTTGCCCTGCACCTGCTGTCCCCAAANCTTTTTGCATGCAATGGTACTATAAACCAGTGGTTTCTGTTAAGACAAACTGCTGAAAGATGGGGGCTTTTTCTGACCAATTGCTCACAGTAGAACAGAAACAGAAGTTGAATCAACGTTTTGCTAGTTTGAAACTATTGCATTAGTAATTTTCTTTTTCTGTTGTATAGCATTTTTAACAAGTGATCTGATATTTTAAAAATCATCTACTAAATATCCACACACTTTGAACACATACTAGAATATTGTAGCAGAATATAATTTTTGTTCAAATGAATTTTTGGTGTCAGTGATTAGTTCTCCAGGTAACTAGAAAAATTTCCTCTTTGGTGTTCTACTCGCAAGGCCAAAAGGAGTCAATCATATGTATGTCTAAATTCTGTAATTTTAATAATTTGTAAAAGATTGTGCTATTGCAGTGTAGCAGATTGTCTGTTGTTATGATATCCATCAACAGCTGAAGAAGTATTCTAACTTTTGAATTAGTGAGACTTTGAAAGCTGACCCACGCAGTCTTGTAATTCACCTATCAGAGCTTATCCTCTGTGCTTTTATTACATGTTAAATGCTTCTGAACTGATTCTTCACCCTTATTCTATTCATACAGCAAAAGAGGATGTCACATTTTGTCATATTATACATAGTTGATGGTAATATATCATTTAAGCCAGTACAGATCCAGAAATAATAGCAGAGGATAAGTTCAGATAGGTGAATTACAAGACTGTGTTGGGTTTGCATGGCAAGGTTCTGGTGGTGGTGGGTGGTTACAGGGGTGGCTTCTGTGAGAAGCTGCCAGAAGCTCCCCTCATGTCCAGGAGAGCCAATACCAGCCAGTTCCAGAATGGACCTGCTGCTGGCCATGGCCGAGACCATCAGTGCCTCTGTGATAAAATATTTAAGAAGGAAACCCACTATTTCACAGATGAAACTGTGGCCAGAGAAGAGAGGAGTAAGAATATGTGAGAGAAACAATTCTGCTGACACCAAGATCAGGAGGAGGGGGCAGGGGGAGGAAGGTGCTCCAGGAGTTGGAGTGGAAATTCCCCTGCAGCTCGTGGTGCAGACCATGGCAAGGCAGGCTGTCTCCCTGCAGCCTGTGGAGATCTGTGGTAGATCAGAGATCCACCTGCAGTCTGTGGAAAAAAGGGGCCCATGCTGGAGCAGTTTGTGAAAACTGTAGCCCATGGGATGGACTCATGTTGGAGGAGTTTGTGGAGGACAGTCTCCCATAAGGGACCCCACATTGGAGCAGGGGGAGGGCTCCTCTCCTTGAGGAGGAAGCAGCTTCAGAAACCATGTGATGAACTGATTGTAAACCCCATTCCCCATCTCCCTGTGCTTTGCTGTGAGGTGAGGAGGTAAAGTGTTGGGAATATGGCTGGGCATGTGATGGAAGGAGGGGGGTGGGGAAGGTGTTTTTAGGATTTGTTTTACTTTTCATTATCCTGCTCTAATTTTGATTGGTAATAAATTCAACTTATTTACCTAACTAAAGTCAATTTTGCCCATGACAGTATTTGGTGAGTGCTTTCTCTCAGACCTTAACTCATGAACCTTTCATTATATTATTTATCTCCCCTGTCCAGAGGAGAACAGAGTGATAGAGAAGCTTCGGTGGGTACCTGGCATCCAGCCAGGGTCAAGCCATCACAAAGACAAGGTAATAATAAATGTAGAATATACAGAGATGATATACAGGCTTAGAATGGATTTATAGAGAAGCTAAACACACTGTGGTCCAAAGCTGCTTAACTTGAACTGCTCTTCTGTCCATTAAAATTGACCTTACTGGATTTTAAATCATTACTTTCACTTGTTTCTTTACATTATCTCATATACCTGATCTCCCAGTCAACAGAGCTTTTAATGTATGAATAGCAAAATACATTTGAAGTTTCAGTCATTGGAATGAAATGTCAATTTGATTATCTGTATAAGTATCAAGTGAAATAAACGGAGAAAGGCAGCAGTGGAAATGTTTAATAGAGTATTTGATCCATTTTTAAAGATAGGCATGTGTTCACTTTTGTTGAGTTGAACCTAAAGATTATATCAGCCTTTAAAGGCAGATTTTTCCATGTAAAATAGCTTAATTTTCTGTAGTAAGCAGTCTCAATTCAATATTCTAGGAATAAAATTAAAAGCCCATTCAAAAGAGTTGTGCAAATTAAAAGAAGTTTGATATTGTTCCTATTTTGCAAAACATTATCTGTAAAATTGATATTTTGATAATTAAGTATCCATTGTTCCACCTGGATAAACTCTCTGAATGTTTTCTTTTTTACTTTTTAGGCATTTTCTTTTGTATTCCTATTTCTACACCAACTTTAGCTTTTCAACAGGCACTCCACATTCTCCCATGTATTTTTTCATCCCATCTGGAAGATTATTGCATACCAAGGAGTTAGTGATCCACAAAAGTTAACCCCAAATACGTTCAGGCCTGTGCTGTGCCGCGCTGTCTATCCAGAACACCCTTGTGACCATGTGGTGTGGCACAAACCCTTGGCCACAGGATCACCTCAGCTGGAGGTGAGTGCACTATCCGAGTGGCCTTGCCTTTAGCCAATAGGACAGCAAGAAGTTCTCTTGTGACCATGGCTTCTGTTTGACTGTAGAAATGATTGAGTGGAGTGTTTCTTCCTTGTGAGAAAATCCAATAATAGCTCAAACAGTCAAACGAGGAAACGCTCTCCTTTGGACAGGGTCTGCATTGCATGCTGTGTGTGGGTTGGCAGCAACTAAGGGAGTGTAAGATTATCTGTGCTACTCTTTTCTTATAATTTTAATTCTAATAAATGACATTTTGAAGATACCTTACAGGGTCTGAGTGGCTTTTTTATGGGGACCATAATGGACCAGCAACTCCCATTGCAGAACACCCTGTATGACAATGATTATATTTGCTCTTTTCCCCAAGGTTTTCTTAAAGGATTAAATTATTGTCATTACTTAACTGCAGCTGGCAACTAAATACCACATGGCTGCTCACTCACTCCCTGCCCTCCCCATCCCCGGTGGGAAGGAGAATTAGAAAGAAAAAGTGAGCTAAAAACAATTTAATAATTTAAACAAAATATCAAATGTGACAATAAAAATTGGATACTACTATTACAAATTTTAATGTAAAGAAGAAGGAGGAATAAAACTGAAGAGATACACGTGATATGCAATAACATTTCTCACCGACGTACTGACTTATGCCTGTCTGGTCCCCAAGCAGGGATTGGTGGCTCCCAGTCAACTCCCTCCAATTATATACTGGGAATGATGGGAATATCCCTTTGGCCAGTTTGGGTCACCTGTCCTGGCTGTGCTCCCTCCTGAGCTACCTGTGCACCTCACTGGCAGAGGATAGGAAAATTAAAGTTCTTTACTTAGGGGAAGCACTACTTTGCAATAACTAAACCATCATGTGGGAGGAGGATTAGAGATAGTGCTGAAGGCAATCTAACCCCTGATAAATTGCAGCTGTGCCAATTACCAAAGAGTGAGAACAGCCTCGCCCTCACAGCTATGGCCAATAAGGATGGGAGTTATAAAAGAGTGGGTTAGCTGGTGGAGAGGAAGTTGGAGTCTGTTAGCTGTGCTGTCAAGGGTTGGCTGGCTGTCTGAGGAATAAAAAGATAAGGTGTCATATGAGGGACAGACAGAGTTAGGTGGTATTTCTACCCATATTTGCAGTCTTCTAGTGTCAAAAAAGGACAAAGCTGTCACAGCTGATGCTATTTTTAGATGTGGTTTGTGCCTCGTAGAGTGTACTGCAGAGATGAGACTGACACAAACTGAAGAATAATTACAATCAAGCTCATGAAATTTTAACACAGAAGTGACTGCATTATTTAGAGCATTAACATGGTTTCAGCAAAAACTAATTGTTGGTTATCTGTTGCCAGAGACATTGTGTTCTGTCTTACTCTAGCGGTGCTGTTTATGTAGGAAATAATGCAAATAGTTTCAAATATTTCAAGTGAGTCTACAGTAAATATTTTCTGTGTACTTCAGCTGCCTTTGGTTGAAGAAACTGGACTGGTACCAAACAGAATACATGCAATTTCTCCTTAATTATGGTGAATCATATTTCTTTCAGTTTTCTAGAGTGATTTGCACAGCAAAATTTACCCCATTATAACAAATTCCTCCACAGCTCTGTTAGCATATCAAGCTGAGAAAAATCTTGGGCTGCTCAATGATATGGTATCAGCAGTAAAAAAAAAAAAAGTGAAAATATATATATATATATATACATATAGCCGCTTCCACTTTAAAGTTTTGGCCATTAGAAAGGTGGAGAAAATATGTGCTTCCTCAAAATTTTAAATGGATCTGTAACAACACCATAGCAAAACTGTGAAAAATCCCTGCCCTTCAGTAGAGATGGTTTTTTAATATATTTTGATTTTTTAGTGCCATGTTGAGTTCTTAAAATTTGACAGGCAGGAATTTTTGACTGAAACTTACCTTACGCTCTGACTTGCCTTTCACTCTGGGCTTTGATGCTGTTTTAGATATCCAAACAAGGATGGTGGTGTTCTTCAGCCAAGGAAGATTAGTTAACATCGAACATTCTCTGAGCCTAGTGTTTGTCCTCTCTTATTTGAGAGCATTTACTGTAAGCAGGTAAAACATATATTAAAGGTGATACAAAGTTTTAGAGAATAAAACAAGAAAGGAAGGTGAAGAAGAAACAAGACGAAAAGTCTGAGATCTATTATCTTATTGTAATGCATGGTCTGTTAAGCAATCTGCATTTTATAAAGCTGCTATAGAGCTTAACAGGTGCTAGATAGTGCCACAGAGCCCTTCAGTGAGTTTAAATGTACAGTTACTTACTAAAAGCTGTTATAAATTATGATACCAAAGTTCATCACCAACTTATCATCAGATCACAGCATTTAAATACTACAAAAATAGTAGACTCATAAAAATTTAAACTGGCCAATAATGTTGGAGTAGCTGCAGATTCACCTGCAAAGCTGATTCAGCCCCTGCCAAGCCTCATCTTCATCATACATTATTTCATTGTGCTAATACATCAGTTTTTACATTTGCATGTAACAGTCAGGGAACATTTGTGTTCCTGGTGAGGGAAAAAACAAAGAAGTAATTTCCCTGATTGTGTTTATTGTGAGGGCTTACAAATAGTTCCAGAAAACCACAGAAAACTGGGTTTTATTAAATTATCTTTTCTGGGGAAAAAACTCTAATCCTCATGTCTGCAACGTTAGAGCAGAAATATTCTGTTAGGACTTGTATTACAGACACACAACAGGCTGCCCTTCTGACTTTGCATCGTAAACTCTCAGTCTTATTATTTTTCTTGTAAGTCTTAAGAACCCCTTGGATTCATTTAACAGATTATCAGATTTTCTTTATTAAAAAGATGTTTTCTTAGTCCTCCTGGCTTTAGAAACTTTAAGCTCGACTGAACTGAATATTAAATCCTAAGTGTAACACTGAAAAATAAGACTATTCAAAAACTTCTTCAAAACTGACTGGATATTTCTGGACATTTGGAGCTGGCAATACTGCTGATGCTCATATGTGGGTGAACAGTTATGTCAGAGCTATTTTATGGACTTGTTACTATGAGAGCTTTATAGCACCTGGAGAGTTTCTTTCTGCCAAATTCTCATTGGCAGCACAACCTGACAGGAACAAAGGTGTAAAGCCTGATTCCTTATTTTAGCTAATTTAACAAAAACCCTGTCACATCTTTACTGAATGGGAGACTCCTCTGTCACACACTCTGCAATATAAAGATTGCCTTTTTAATAGCAGAATGTTAATGTAGTACAATGACATTTGCAATCTGTTGAATTTTTTTGCATTATGTTGCCTGAAGAAATCCAAAGGAAATGTTAGCGAACAGGATATATTTATTTAAGAAGTCTGTGCATCAGTGGAGGAAGACATTTGAAAATTCTTCTAACTTTAGCAAAATAGTGTATGATCCCTACATTCATTTTAATGCTTAGTTTTTTACCCTACAGTGCTTAGCACAAATACCAGAGATTAGTGTGGCCTTGTGTTAACTCCCTACATCTGTTACTAATGAGTCTTGTGCCAGCTAATGCTTCCTAATTAACTCATATTAGTGATTAAGATGTACTAGAGAAGGGTGAGTATTGAGAACAGAGAGTGCTGAAGTAAATAATGATAAGTGAAGAGCATCATAACCTGACCACATATTTGAGACACTCTCCAGGAAAGAAGATTCTTCAGAAGATCTGTGATCATAAAAGAGAATTTTGAGAAAGAAGTGTTCCCAAAACACCCTCAAAAGTCCTTTACTCATATTCAAAAAAGTTCACAGAAATAGTTAGCCTATATACATGTGTTCAGGAAATGTGAGGAATATATAATAGAAATGTGATTAATATGTATTATCTTCAGGAATATAACCTGGTCTGTTAAGTTGCTAGGCATGCATGCTTCAATTCAGTAGAAAACAGTAAAATTAATTTTATCCTTGTGTTTTGTATTTCAATTTAGTCCTTAATAATCTTTTTAAATGGTGAAATCTGGTATCTATTTTAAAGTTGAGTGAATAAGATTTTCAGAACCCAAATATGTGGAGTTCTAACATACCAGAAGCAGACTGATATCTCAGAAACTTTTTTCCTGAAGCCATTGAAGATCAAGTGATTCCATAGACTTTTGAACAAAGAAGGCTGATGAGGCAGACAAATCTTGGCACAGGACAGAATGAAAAAGGAAAACGTTTTGAAGAAGGAAAAGAAAAATATTTTTATATCTTACATGAGACTGAGCAGAAAAGGTTTTCTCTTTATGCTTCATATTCCATGGTCTCATGTTGATCAGATGATCAGGTGTTCCATAGTCATGGAAGACAGTCTCTTAAAAAATGCTCAAGAACTGTGAAGGCAATGGACATACACTGTTCGTGGTCTTGTCTACATCTGTATAGCACACCTGTATGAAAGAACACTCCAGGCATGTTTTCATATTATGATTTTGGCCTTCACACATGGAACTTTAATATACCTAATATCTGCACTAGCACACAATTAAGCAAATCCACAAAGATGTTTTCTTCATAGTCTCATGTACAGAGCTAAGTTGGATAGATGAAGCTGACCTTCCAACCCAAGGTCCCATGCTTAATGTGGATTGCTCACAGCTAACCATGTTAGAAAGGAACTTCTGACATCATGTACCAAGAAACTTAGGGCACATAGAAGGCTGGGCTTTGTGAAAGAAGGGAAAGCTGAAAGCAGATGGAGTTCATTGGATGGAACTCAAATGATACAGATGATTGACTAATTTGCAAAAAAGTTTTCACTGAACAGCTTATTTTGATCCCTGTCACTTCATATTTCTTAAAGGACTGCTTTTTTGGCTATAGTTATGCTTAGTAACATTAGCATTTTATTTTCTTTCATAATGTTTTGGAAGTAGAGACTAAAAAATGGAAAAAACTCTCTACTCTTTTACTAAAATCAAAAGTAAGTTTGCATATGTTTTTATTTCTAATGAAGCCTTTACTCCAGAATACAAAAACTCCCAAAACTGTTTATGAAATACAGAAGGCATCTTCAATGATTTCTGAAAGTGAAATACTATTTTCTGACAGCTATAAACTGCAATATTCTCCTCTGTCAAAGAAAAAATTTGTTCTGAAAACCTAGCTTATGTCAAATGATTATTTACAGAAGGAAAAAAGATTTATTCATCCAAGTTGCTATATAAAGGATTTATTCTGATCATACCTCATGAACTTCTGGGATTTTTGGAGGACTTTCTTTCCTAGGCAGTTGAAAATGAGAGATTCCTCCAGAAGAAGTGGCAAAATGAAGAAGCAGGAAGAGATTCTGGGACATGATATCTCTAGTGGATTCTTTCAGGAGGTATCCAAATATGCTAAAAACGTCTATCCATGTGCTTTAGGACTTTTATAAATAAAATACTGGGGGATATGCTGTTTTTCTACAGATTAAATCTATTTTACGTTTATGTCGTGCTGCTCCATAAGTGAGTTTATCTTGTAACATTGGTGGCTAATATGTTATTGTGACCCGAGACTCCACTGGAAAGGATTTAGAGTTACCCGAGACTTCACTGGAAAGAGTTTAGAGTTTATAGACAACATTTTGCATTTACGTCAGGATTCAGCTTGCTTTAAAGCTCAGCAATAACCCCAATATGAAGTGGACTATTTTAATTTTCCTAGCTACAGGAACAAAATTATGGTTCAACAAGCTTTAGTTGTCGATTAGGAAAGTAAATATATTTGAATACAATTCTTATTACTGTAGTTAGGAATGCAAATTGAGACCCTCTAATTATGGTTCCCATATTACACTGATTTGATAATGATAATTTAATGGGATTTTTAAAATATTAATGAATATTAATGAATCATGACTTATTCTTGCTGATACCATTAGATATCAAATAGTTACTTTCAGTCTAATTATTGTTCTGCTGCAATGATTTATAATCAAAAATCAAATGTACAACCTGCCTTCCCCCCAGGTCTGGGTCCTTTCAGTATCTACACATAACTTAATCAAAGAGAGCAAACCTTATCAATGGCACTCGGATAAATCAATGCTTTCCAGTTGTTATGGTGTTGTGTCTGTGGCACTCCTTACTTGTAGCACAAAATCTTCATTGCATACTGATGTTCACTGGCATACCAAGACCAGCTTTGCTGTTGTTGGATGAGGGAGAAGTTCCACAATTTCTTTTTTCTGCTTTCAATGTAGTTGATTAAACTGACAGACTAATTTTAAAGAGCATCTGGCATATTGACAATAACTGTTTCAGTGAAGAAGCACTCCAATCATGATTAATTTATGTTGTAGTAACTTCATTATTACAATTATATGTCACTGTAATTTAATACCAGAAATAGTTTGGACTTGTTATTGAAAATACATAATCTACTTAATTTCCTAGTACAACAAAAAAAATATACACTGTGATATAGTCCAAATCTTTCTCTCATTGAATTTCACCTGAAATTACAATACAATTAAACCTCAGATGTTAGGGAAGTTTAAAATCTAATATGCTTTGTAGAAAATAAAATAGATTCAGGTTGTGCCCTTTTTCCTCTCAGTTCCAAAAGACCTGAGAGAGTTGCAGGCAGCTCACTTATGATGAAAATAAGAAGAATAATTTAATCTAGACCTCACACATGAAATATCAAAATAAGCAATATAAAATGGGCTGTGCTATGTAAAAATAAGTTGTTGTTTAAACAACAGAAAAAAAATTATCCTGGTATCTAGCATAGATTGAAAAATATGTACTTAACCATAAATATTGACTTGCCAGAAGGTTCCAAATAAGCAAAAGAACTGGGATGAGTCCTGTTAGAAAAGACTTGGATTAAAATTTAATTTAAAAAGCAGTGTTTCAGTTTGTTTTAGGGAATTCATATTACAATTAAAGCTTTGTTACTAAGGACAAATAATTGATAGTGAAAACATCCCCAGCTTTTCTAATGAAAAGGTAAAAAAACTTGAGGACTGCAATCTAGCGTGCAAATTCATTCACAGAAGAAGCCTGTGAATGAGAATATATCACTCCATCCCTAGAAGGAATAATACCTTCTTTAGTAAGATTAAAGAGATGATGCAAGTACCACAGGGGTTTCAGGATACAGAAATAATTCCTAGCTTGAGAAAAAAATATGACCTAATTTCTTTCCTGTGATATTCTGTTCAAGAATTTTGGGGGGATTGGGGTGGGGGT
Organism: Illadopsis cleaveri; assembly: GCA_013399915.1. Taxonomy (NCBI): domain Eukaryota; kingdom Metazoa; phylum Chordata; class Aves; order Passeriformes; family Timaliidae; genus Illadopsis; species Illadopsis cleaveri. Next base: position 420,125 of record VXBB01012320.1, read on the forward strand.
TGGGGAAAGGGGTAAGATTAATATATGTAGAGTATAGAAATTTCCTCTAGAGCTAGGTGGGTACTATGATATCACAATGCCAGACTTTAAAATTCCTGATTTGTATAAGACGGGAAGAGTTTCAGTCTGATGCAGTAATACAAATGCGCTCTTTTCCTAGGAAGGTAA
>VXBB01012320.1:420311-454265 GCA_013399915.1 Illadopsis cleaveri
GCTCTTTTCCTAGGAAGGTAATTAACACATTGCAGTGTCACAAATGAGTTATCTCAAAAGTTACAAAAATAAAGTTTTGCATTGCTTTCATGTAAGACATGATGAATTAAATTATGCTAAAAAACCCTACAAAATAAAATTAAATAATAAATTAACAGAAATAAATTGATGAAATGCTTTTAGGAATGCTTTTTACCAAAGTTGTTATTGATCCTGTTTCTACCTGTGAGATTTCACTCTGATGAGATCTAAAGGACAATACCTCACCTGGGACTACCCTTTTGGGTTGCGTGCTCAAGACTTATTAGTCGACCTTGCAGGACATCCTTGAAATCTATAAGAAATATCAGCGTAACTCTAGGTTTTTATTGGCATAGCATCTAACAAAATCATGTATTTCTCAGAAATGTATATTTTCCCTATAATGAAAATTCTAAAATGAAGATATTTTGTTTCTTTCTTTCAACCTTTTGGGGTTGACTTTTTTTGTTTTGCTTCATATCAGTTTACTAAATAGAAAAGAGAAAAAAACCCCCAAACACTAGAAGAGAACTAGTTTCTTTTCACCTAGGCTTATAATTCTTAATATCAAATATTTTACTGAATTGGTTCTGAAATGACTGTTCTCTCTAAGCCAAACCTTTTATTTGAATTTTTGAAGAGTCACTTTGACTAGAAAATATACATGTTCCTTTTCACTGGATTAATTCTATATCCTCAATAATGAGCATTGGTTTTCTCAGTATTCTCAATATTTAGTACTCAGTCACTTTTCTGTTAAAATTAGATTCTGCATAATTTTGCACTCAGTGTTTCTTTTATTGGGTTTGACCAATTTATCACTGTCCTTTCTCACTGCAGTGCAAATAACTTTTAGCTGCATATGGGCAGGGAATGATTATCAATCTATTCATTAGCAACTGTTTGGAGCAACCATTGTAACTGAATTCAGAAATAAAAATGTTACAAAATTTTAATAGAACTATTATTTTTGGCAAAACCTGTTTAAAAAAAAAAAAGATTCTTTACAGTAAGTCTACTAAAAGAGAGATCGATAAGCCTGCTTAGGAAACCTTTGCACCAAAAAAAAAAGAACTTCTGTTTGAAAACTACATCAGTTGGACAGATTTTTTTTTAGTATTATTTTATATTATCATTACCATTTTTCCATTTCTCCATGATGTTTTAGTAGCAAATCCATTTAGTAAATATTGTATCACATTACATCCTATGATAGATCATGACATGACAGTGCAGCAGAATTTCAGTATTTTAAATATCTTTTCTGTTTACTTAATTTAAAAAAATGAAGGGCAGATGTCACACAGAATAAGATTAAATATTTTTTTAGAAATGTTTGGTACAAATTTGGAACTAAATTATTTCAAAACATGAATGTTTCCCACAAAGGAAACTATCAGTTCTCTCTTAAGTCTAATTACAAGTGTAATGACGCCTTCAATAATTTTTTTTTTCTTTTACAGGGAAAAATTAGATAACAGGATATAATTAATAATGCAGCACTTATATCCTACACTGCATACAAATTGCAGTTGTATATATCTAATGAGAAGAAGGGAGGTAATTTCTGCATGCAGAGGGAGAAGGATGATGTGGAAATATCAGGGAAACTTCTGAGTTTAATAGAATTGTAAAATTCAGAGTTGACCCTAACAGACTGTCGAGGTTGGACACTTAATGAATACTGCAGTCTCTACATTAATTTCTCTTTTTCCAGGAAACATGTCTCTGATAGAAACTGTACTTTAAACAAGATTTTTATTTCATTGTACTCTGCTACCAGAAGTATAAGCGTGGGCATACAAACCTTCTGGCTATTTCCCTGGGCTTCACCTGACAATCTACGCTGACAGAGTGCTGATTTACTCAGTGTGTTTGCTACCTTATTACTTCTCTCAGCAGCAAATTATGCTGCCTATATACCTATTATTTGCTCCTTACTAGATCCATCTACTTTACTTTTTAAAAAACAACATGGGAATTATAAAAATACCTCTTCCTCTCCCTTTCCCAGATTTCCTGCTATCAGTTGTGCCAGCCACTAGCCAAAGTATGAAGTATGATAAGATTCCAATAAATTCTGGTGACAGTATATGTAGAGAGGAGCAAATTTTTCCTTTTCATTTTCCATTTCATCTTTAAATTTTTTCAGAGCATAAAACTTTGATCTTATTCTTTAAGCTAATTGTTGTGTTTCTCAAATTTTTTTATTTTATTTTCTTTAGAAAAAGAGGGCACAAAATGAAAATCATTCTTCTCCATGGGACATTTTATCCACTTTGAGCTACTCATTTTTCATATGTTCAAGTAAGAGTCCAGTAGTGTTTTGCATAAAATTAAGGGGGAAACAGCTGCTATTTTTTCCAGCTAGCGTACATTTTTTAGATGACTCATGGCTATACCTGTAGCTGTCTCTGTGGTCACCTACTACATATTCTTTTTCATGAGATTCAAATGTAAATAATTTTTATTAAGTATCCACTAGCATACTTCGGGATCTCTTTTATTCTTCCTCCTGAAAACAGTTAGAGTGTCTGTGTAGTTATTAAAATACTGGAATGCAGTAGCAAAAAACCCAGAGTCAACAGAGTTAACTCAAAACTCATCGTAATAATGCAGAAGAATGTTATTCATCATCTCTGCTCCCCTCATCAATGTTCTGCACTGGAGGTGGGTGAGAGAGATGGTGCTGGGCTCCTACCAGATCTCCATAAAAAAATTGTGACAAAAATGGCATTAAAAATTCCACTTTTTTAAAAAGTAGAATATTAAAATGTTTCTTATATCATTTCAGAGGCTGGGAATCCTGCAGCATTTTGTGTAGCATCAGGCAGATCCTAGATGACCTTTCCCCTCCATTCATAGAGAAGTTTCTCCTTCCTCTGATATTGTGGTAACTTTTATTATGTTTAACAAAAATATCACATTTTCTCCTGACAGGCTGGAACGCTGTCTCTGCCACAGCAGCCACTAGCACTCAGCACAGACCTGCACAGGGAGTTCCAGCAGGCTCATGCTGCAGGCTCAGCAGCTGCTCATGCTAATGGGGTTATCAAACCTGAAGTGAAAGTCCCAATAGAGTAATAATATTTTCCTCAAGATCACTAAGGCCTTGTATATAATGTATTCCACAAGACTGCGACCGTGAAATTTTCATATTATACACTGTTTTGTAGGAAATAAGTTTTCTCAAATTTTTTCATTTTTCCTTTTTTTTGGTGATAGTATCAAAGTAGAACCACATCACTATTTCTACATGTTTACAAAACAGTGTCAAGGTTAACATGATCATAATGATATTCTTGGAGGCTATTATGTAATTTAATTGATACAGGAAACAAAACTTTATGCTTCTTTGCCTTCTGTGGTTTAAAGCTAACTGTTAGTTTGGGGGTACATGTTTGCCAAGAAAAAAAATTAAATTAATTTAAAAATATATATTGCCTTACTTCATCAAAGACCTTACAGCAGTAAAAGCTTTAATGCAAAAGCTTTGAAAGTTCCATCTCAGTATATCCTAGTCAGCTTCTGAATATTGGAACTATAATAATCAGCATTTAGGCTGAAAAGAATAACTGAGCATAATTTTTCAATAGAGAAGAGAAACTGTGTGAATTAGAAAGCCACTGGTAAATATGGGCATTCTGAAGAGAAGAATAATGACGTGAGAAGTGATATTATTTAATTCACTAAATGAAAATAGAAAAATATCATTACTAATGTCATTTCAGCCAAAAGTCGATATTTCATTGTTTAGTTGAACAAGAAGTTGTACAGAAGAATGTGCACTCCAAATAAGACTTATGAAAAGGACTATGTGCTTCACAGCATGCTAATGTGGTTGTTGTATTTAGGCACATAAGTCATGCAAAACTTATTCATCAAAATGAGCAGCTAAATGACACAGTATGAGGACTTGAAGGTTACAAGAGGTGCATCAAAGGGCATAAAGGATTCCAAATCCTCTCTGAATATTGCAGGATCAACTATTATCACTTTATCTTCTTGTTTATTATGGACTTCATTCAAAGACTGTCAACATTTCTCTTCATCAGAATTCCTAAGTCAGATGGTGGTTGTAATGATCCTGGTGAAAACAAAAAATACCCCACGGTAGTCATAAAGTAGTAACAGAAAAAAAAGAAGTTGTTGCTGGAAATTATTCTTTAAGCGTCTGTCCATTGAGTGTTAGGAAACAACTCTGACCATCCAGGAGCCCTCTGGCGCAGTAACTCTTGCACCACCTGAGCTGGGCCAAGGCTCCTTCACAGCTACACCCCCTAATCTCACACAATCGAACTAGGTTTCCTCACCTGCTTGACCCCAGGCTTCCCATAACAGAGTCTCAGATGTCCAGGTCCTTCAAATAATTTGATCATGGTGCAATAACTAAATATCAAAATAACAGCTCAAGCTGGTGCCTCTGAGGAACTGTGAATAGAGGAACCTCCAGGCTTTTCCACCCTCACAGTCTGAGCGTGGGAGAGTCTGAGGGCTCCTGCTGTGCCTCTGAGTGTCTGGTCTCCTGGCTGGGCCACAGCACCCTGTGCCCTTTTTTATGCAAAGGGTCAGCAGGGCAGGGGCTCATGCCTTAGGCCCTCGTTGCCCAGAGATCAACCTGCAGCTCACATTGCAGCTCTGCAGCTGCTCACTGAGGTACCTGTCCTGAAGGAACTTCTCAACATGAGAACCAAAGTTGCTCTGTAATGATATGAACTAAATAGATTTTTGTCATTCCTGTTGGAGGTGCATTCAGTAAGAAGAGTGTGACAATTTGGAAGTCATCTGATAGGGTAAAAAGCAATGTATTGCGACTGGAAGAGTCTTAGAAGCACTTCTCTATTGCTTTGGGGCATGGCTCTGAGATGTCTGAAGAAACAATGGAATATAAATTCACCATCATGGATGTGTTTAGGTTTTGCATCTGTGGTCCTATACCTAGCTATTTTCTAGAAGGTATAACTCTTTATTCTAAATACGCTAGTGTAGGACCATCCGTGGACGGCAGGGAGAGGGAACTCTGCAGACCTGAGATATTCTAGAGAACACGTGTTTTTATTGCAAGGGTCGTGGGCAAAAAGGGCCTTGCCTTCAGCCACCAGCCTCGGCTGAAGGAAAGTCCCAGAGAGAGGGAGAGAGAGAACAAGAAGGGTAAGAGACGGGGGAGTAAGAGAGCCAGAGAGAGGTGGCAGGGGTCAGAGCACAGGGGTAAAAGAGTGAGGTCTTTGTTACAATACATTATATCTCCTTTTGTGTTGAATATTCTAATTTACACCAACCAACCAGTACAAGACACAAAATCCTATAGAAATCAACATACAGCCTATAAGGACTACTACATTACCATACTGTGTTATATTTTAAACTCTAAAAACTACTCTTTAAACTATTCTTTTACTACATTGACCTTTGGATCCCTTAGCCAGCAGAAGGGTAATGTTCAATCAAAAGGGATTCTCCTTCAGCTGGCTAGGCTATTGTTTTCAGGTTATCTAGTAACTAAGACTTGGTATCCTACAACTCAAAGTAAGCTTTCATTTCTATTTCGGCTGTAGGTTTCATATTTTCAGAATCTTTTGGTAAGCAATCATATTTATAAGGTTTCCCTGATTCATCTTCCCCAACATGCTGGCAAAGAAATGTCAACAGTAAAAGTGGATACAACAGCACTTCATCTGAGGGACTTCATTAAGGTGGTACAAAAGATCAGGATCATATGGATCCATATAGATGATAGTCCTATAGGCTGGTTCAGGCATGGCTAGAGGATACTTTTCAGAGCAAGAGAGACTCCATGTAAATGTAAGAGGTAACCAGTAGGTGGGTTTCAAAGTATATTCTGTATAGAATTCCTTCTTTCTGCCAATCAATTGCTGCATAGGTACACTTCAGAGTTCCTAATTTTTCCATCCAGGGCATTAGCATAAAATGTCCTTGGCCATTTATGTTATATTAATAATAAAACACAAGTTGTCCAAATATCTTTTTTTTTTTTTCCGTTCCTTGACTGGTATGTTGTGTTCCAGGATTGCAGGCACCATTGTATTAAATAATTTACATTCTGATAAAATTTCTTCTCAGAAATTGCTTGTATCCATAAAACCGTGAGCGTAATTAATCACTGACAGAGTCACGTTCTTCATTACTTGGTGAATTTAATTAAAACTGGATTTCCTCCTAGAGTAATGAAGTAACTTTTCAGCTCACAACACTTAGACACTTAATTTCCACTTCTGAAGCTCTTGTGTACTTCAATGGGGGGAATTTCAAATGTTTTGACAGCACCCCTGACAGCCTGATTGACTGGTGGCAGTCAGAAAGAGTTTCAGGCTGCTTCGAGTGATTCATGACTGTGACTAGTGCAGAATTGTCACTGTCAGAATCACAGAATATTCTGAGTTGGAAGAGACCTTCCAGGATTATCAAGTCCAGCTCTTAAGTAAATGGCCCATGATTGATGCTACTGCCAACTGAGTGGTGAATCAGACTGTAACACCAGTTTATAACTTAACGTCCAGCTACATGTTTGGCTCCCAAACTGTACTTCTGTCATTTCACGTCTTATATTGTGAAATTCGACTTGAAATTATGAGCATTACGTGACACCCTCAGAAGATATTGAAATGCTTTAATTTAGAAATGTGAACTGACTCATCACCAGCAAGGACTTGATATCTTGTTTACTAGCCAAGTTTTTCTGTCCATCTGGTGTAAGCATCAAATACAAGTAAGCAATTTTATTGCAATTGAGAGAGTCCAAGTGCATAATCTTTGCCAAGGCTCAGAAACCCTCCTTCTATGAATTGTACAAGTGTCTGGCATGTTTCACTCACTGCTACAGGACAGATATGACTACATTTCTTCAATCTGTATGTCTGGACATCAGAAATAAGTTCTTGACAAACGGTGTTTTAACTAAGATTTGATAGTCATTTCTTCCCAGTAGTTTCCACATATAATCACAGAATGGTTGAGGATAGAAGAGGTATTTGGAGATCCTAAAATCCAAGCAAACCTGTTCATCCAGTGTTAGCCATTGCACATTGCCTAGGTCTGTATCCTGTTGAATTTTGCACATGTCCAAGGATAAAGACTCCACAATCTCTCTGAGCAACCTGTTCCAGTGTTTTATCACCCTTACAGTACACTATTTTTGTGTCTAAATGGAATTTCTGGTGTTTCAGTTTGTATGAATTGCCTGTTGTCCTTTCCCTGTGTACCTGTGACAAAGATCTGGCTGCATCATTTTTCATCAGGTACTTACACAAGTTGGTAAGTGCATCCCCCAGGACATCTTTGTTACAAGTTAAAAATTCCCATTCTTTTCAGCCTGTCCTTATATGACAGGTGCTCAATCCTTTAATCATTTTAGTGGTCCTGTGTGTATACACTTTCTTCTGCAATGCCTTTGCCTTTATCCCTCACAGCAGCTGTCAATTTTTTATTAGACCTTTTGAAGAGAAAGGTAGTGTTCTCAGTCAATAAATGATTTCTGTGGCCAAAAATGGGTTGAGGTGTTGTTTTCAGACAATCTTCATGTCTATTAATTTAGGACTATTTTCACAAAAGGTTGACCCTTAAGTAAAAATCTCTATGAATTATTTATTTCTGTACTGTCAGAGAAAGTTGAGCTGGATTATTGGAATGTTGTAAATAAGTAAGAAATATAACTTAGTGTAGAATTCATGTAATTGGTTGTAGGACTCAAAAAACGTACTAGAAATTTCTGATGTATAACTTCAAAGACTTAGTTATACAAAAAACCCCATGTAATTTGAAAGGAAATTTAAAAAGTCTTTAGTGTCCTGAAATCTGTATGTTGCTTTCATATGCAACATACTCACATGCACAATCATGGTCATAATTTACACTCAAGAAGTGCATCACATCAGAATAGAACTCTTTATTCAAAACTATTTAGTTAATTGTAAGTGTGTCATTGTATCTTGCAAGGACTTATTTTGCTTTTCAGCTGAAACCTGTATTATGTTTTGTTTGTTTAAGTAAGGTGCCAAGCTAGTTTGAAAAATATTTGGATTTTTTTAACATCTCACAAGGACCTGAATCCTAAAGTATGCAAAGTCAAACAATTTTCTCCTCTTCAGTTATATTTTCTATAGCTTTTACAGACAGTTTTGCATCAGGAAATTCTACTTTTACAAAGGCAACTATTGTAGATTATGAAAGATACTTTTCAAATTGCAGTTACCAAGCAACCTGCCACTACCAGGCAGGTTCTTTCCCCTGTTTCATAAAGCCTTTGTTATAAATGTTTTTGACAAAAATAAAACTCCACCAAAATGCTTTGAAAGCAAATTGTTACTAGCATACAGTTTGCAAGTCCAAATTATTTAATTAAAAAAGCTTAAGTTTATATATTTTATTTGGAGTAAAGAAAATGGCATATATTATAATTCTGAAATAACTTCTATAATAACGCCAGTTAGACTGGCTTTCTTTTTCAAATATTTTGATTCTACTCTGAATTTAAATATGTGGTTCTCACAATTGTATTTTTGTAATCAATATGAGCATTATTTAGCTTTTTTTTTCCTTAAATGCTATATGTAACATTTAGGTTGATAAACTCATTTTTTCTTAATTACTGTTAGGAAGTTTTTTATACTGACCTTGCTAGGAGGCAGAGCAAGGCTATTTGTCTTGCTGGCAGAAAACAGCAACTGATAAAAAATACTGGTACTGAATCTGGTTGCTCACTTGGAAGGGTAAGAACTAACCAGATGTATTCTGAAAAGTGGGATAGGTGGAAACTTCTCAGGTGCTCACAGTGCAAACATCAATCATGTGGTATCTTTGAGGTTATGTTGCCAATAAAATTGGAATGTGCTAGTGAACTAAATAGCATATAAACCCCTGTGTCAGGCCTGTAAATTAAGAGCTGAATCCATTAGGAAGTGATCCTCCTGCATTATTTCTTGCACTCAAAGGTGAAGCATACCAAGGAGTGCCCCATGGACACAGGGAAAAAAACTGTTAAAGGCACAGTGTTCAAAAGAAGATGAGCTTGCAGGATTCTGTAGGCAAAGGGAATCCTCTGAGTACTGAGTTCCTGTGCCTCGATGTACCTCTTATTGAAGACAGGGTGAGCCTATGAGACACATCAAATAAATCTACAGTGAGGTATGAGGCTCTTTGACCTCCTTGCACAAATATCAGGTGTGAGAATTAAAATGGACCCCCGTTCATCTTCCTGTGCTCACCTGTTGTCTCTTCTCTTCAAAACATACTGCAATTGTGCCTTCAAACAGCAGGCTTTCTCTGCAAGCAGGTGCATGACATTGATGGCAAAGCTCTGAAATTGGCTCCTGCTCTGCCATGGGACAAGAAGTGTGATATGTTCACTGTGACCTGCTCTTCGTCTATCTGCTTTGTCTTCTCCATCTCCCAGCTCTGTATTTTGGCTTTTCTTTTATCTGAGAGAACATCAGCAATGTGTTGTAGACATCTTACGTATGAGCTCTGTACAGAAGATGTTTTCTCATTAGAGCACTATTCCTGCTCTTCTTCAGACTCCTACATACCATTCATCTTTTACAAAACAATAGAAACGTAACAGAGAATTAGGTCTTAAGTCTTTTGATGTAGATAAGTAGATATGGAGTGAGTAGCTATGGATAAAATAAAAATTGGTACCATCTTGCACTTTGGATATGGTTCAAATCAGACTCCTGAGATTAAATTAAAACAAACAAACAAAAAACAAAAATAAAACAAACTCTTCCTCTGCATCCTGATTTTGTTTGAGATCAGAAAATGGAACTTCAAGGGACTGCAGAGCCATATTCCCAATTTGATTCAAATCCAACATCTACTACAACATCTTTAAAAATCCCACTTTTTGTGGAATTATAAGCCTGTTCTTAAAAGTTAGTATATCAGATCCATTTTAAAAACTGCTTAGTCTGGGCTTCATTATTATAATAAAAAGAAAAAAATAGTAAAACCAGAAAAAAATAGATTGATCTTCTTGTTCAAGATGAGAAAAATATTAATGATAAAACTGTCATAATGTGAGGCAAAATGGATTAAAGAAAGCCTTTTGCCTGGTTTTAAAATTGAAAAAGAGTTTGTTACCATAAAATCTGAATTAACAGTATGATCAACAACATTTATTTTGGTCTTATAAAAGGCGAGTTTTGGAATTTGACAAGGCAGGAAAACCATGAAGAAAACCATTACATTTTATTCAGGTCATTTACTTTAACCTTACCTGAATCTTTATGAAAAATATGAACAATTATAACAGTTGACACAAAAAAGAAAATTATTGAGGAAATATATGAAGTTTTGACCAGTGTAATAAACTATTTTCAAAGGCAGGTTTTGGGTACAAAATGCCTCTATTCAGGTTTGGTTTTTTAATTGATTCATTTTTTACTATATGCTTTTTGCTTTGATTTGTCACCTGAAACAGGGACTGCCTATTTCCAGCAAAGAGATATTGGACATTATGGACTATTACTATTGTCTTTTCCAAACTTAAAAATTGGAACTGTTAATCAGATTACTTAAACAAACCAGAGCACTGCTCTTAAATCCCTGTGTAAACATGGTTGAAATATTTCCTCTTGCAACTAAGATTCATATGTTTGGACCGGTTCACATTCTTATGAAGAAGACTGCTGACCTTCAAACTCAGTATAATAAAATACTTTTGCCTAACCAACTTTTCAAAGAATTGACCATTTCTCAATACCTGAATTCCATGAGAAACATTCCCCATTTGTTTCAACCTCTTGAAATTTGCAATTGTTAGATGATCTGCTTTTCGTGATTAGTCTTAATCAATGTGTCTCATCAACTGAAGAGAGAGAAAAAAGGGGTCTTTTCTAAAAAATTAAGGATCTCAAAATTGCAGTATCTGATTCAGTTCATAATTTCACACAATGTAAATTTCCCCTCAGAAAATTCAGCTCAGAATATTGTGCTATGACACAAAAGGTATCTTTTCCATCTATCCAGCTACTATTAGAACAACACAGAAATCACTTGGGTCCTGGAAGCTGACTCTTCTGCAATCAGTGATAGGAATGATGGGCTGTGTGAATGAGCTGTAACTGCATAGAGTCATCAAGTAATCCCTGATTGCAATTGGAAGATGAAGAAACAATCCAATTAGCTTGATATATATATATATATAAAACATGTAAAACTGGTAGTGTAACAGAGCATGCAACAGGAAATGTGTGTAGGATCATTGTTCATCCTATACCAAATTCACACTGCAGTGGATAGCTGTACTTCATGCCTCACTACAGCCATAAGAAGGAGGCATAATTTTGCCAAAAATAACTGAAAGCTGGGGAAGGTTCTCAGCAGGAGTTGGGCAGTGGTGCAGAGTACTGATGTAGTATTAGAACTCCTCTGGTACTGCTAATCTCCAGCATTCAAGAGTCATGACTAAGGCTGCACAGAAATCATGAGATAGCATAAAATAATCAGATACAAACAAACAAGCAAACTAGAAGAGCAAGTCTCTAGAAGTGGATGGAATTTTAATTAGCTCCCTGCTTGGGAATCTTTTGTGTTCACTGAGGCCATGTATTCTAGCTTATCTTAGCAGCTGCAGAAGGTAGATATACTTTGTGAAATGAAAGCGTATGTTTTTGTATAAGCAGAAAATGTCTTGAAGGTTTCAGCCTTAAGCAATACATAAGCACTAAAAAAAAAATTGCAAGAAATAATAATTGTTTTTCTTACTATAGTATTTCTATTATTCAGTATTGAAGAAAAATGCTCTGAAGAAAATTTCTCTTTCTTTCCTCACAGTTGATTGATGTAGGCTCCTCATTCTGCCTTATAGCAAGAAAGTCAGGGTTCTTCTGACTCTTGTCAAGGTTCCATAAGCTGCATATCTCTCAGGGATGGAAGGATGTGACTACCAGTCTATTTCGCTCTCACACTCCCTGATAGGCCTTAGCTTCTTTACTTCGTCTATAAGATCTGTCACCAGGCTGTTCATCTGTCTGGTCGTACTACATGCAGGTGTCCTCTCTTTTGCCCAGATACTGATGCCAGGCTCAAACACTCCCTGCAGCCTGAAGAGATCTGGACAGCTGCATGTTTCTCAGGGAGCTCCATCTGTGCCACCATGCTCCTTCTAGCAATGGCTTTCATCTGTGTGGAAATCATCCTTACGTGTGTCCTAGTTGGGCAGGTGAAAACTCCCAGGTGAGCTTGCCTCCGGAGCTGAGGGTGGCTGAGTCCTCCTACATTCTCCATCTGTGTGACATGCCACACCATGCCCTGAGTGCCCGCGCTGCTTGCCCATGCTCCCTGGAGTCATTTGCATCTCCTGTGGTTGCTCTGGCAAGACCCTCAGCACACCAGCCTCTCGTAAGAGCTTCCAGGTCCTGCTGAGTCTATGCATTTCTCTCAGGATTCCCTGACTCCAGGAACCTCTCCTTAGGTATTTTGTGCCAGAATTTGCCATAGCTGGCACTGCTGCCACTATCGCTATGTGCCTCGTTGACTGTCTAATGTTAGTTTAAAATGAGCAATAATTGTTTTTTTAAAAAAAGTTTGTTTTTCTAGATGCAGATGAAAACATGTTTGTAAACTGCTGAAATGTACTACTTTCCTGTTTTGGTTTTTTGCATAACTTATCTACATGGATTTGTTAATTTCAAATGTTATCTCCTCTCCCCATCTGCTAAAGTCTATTACTAATACTTTGAGTCCTTTTTCAATGTACTACAGCCTGTGTAAGTAGATGTCAACCTTCTTTCTCTATATTTTATGAATTTCAGTTCTACAAAGTATACTTAATTTTTTCAGTGCAAAGATAAATCAAATCTGAATGCTCTATCACCAATTCCAGCTCAGGCTATGATTAAGGACCTACTCAGAAAGTGATCAGGTGTAGGAGGGATCAGCTCATTTTTGTTATCAACTCTTCTTTACTCCTTGCTTCTCATAATTGCTTTGGCTAGCTACCCACTCCTTTCAAATTATAACTCAGTAATGGACCATAGTTATGGACCATATCCTCCTAGTCCTTTCTTTAAAAGCAACTCACTGCTAATGAAATTTTATTGATCCTGCATTGAGTAGAGTCTCTCCAAGGTTAAAATGTCATCCCTCAACTGTGACAGATTGGTTGATCAGGGATTTAACATTTTTTAGAATGGGCATAACAGAAATGTAACTCTAGTTCCATCTTTTCCATCATCATCTTTTCCATCATCTTTTCCATCATCTTTTCCATCATCTTTTCCATCTTTTCCTTCCTTCCTTCCTTCCTTCCTTCCTTCCTTCCTTCCTTCCTTCCTTCCTTCCTCCCTTCCTCCCTTCCTCCCTTCCTTCCTCCCTCCCTCCCTCTCTGTGGCATGCCTAGGTTTCAGACTTCTGATGAAAAACTTACCACTCAGGACCTAGTAAGGAGTATTAGCCCCCTCTTGTGGAAAAATACCTTTGATTCTTCAACCTCTTAATATGGTGGATGTTACAGAAAGCATACACAACATTATATAATGCAACTTGTGTATCAGTGGAATACCTATACAAAAAAGTTTAAGCATAATATAGTTTGACAACCTACCTGTCAGCAATCATTATACGCAGACAGCTAATAATAACTCTCTGCTGGAGTATCTTGTGTGTATGAACAAGAATGCATTTCAATTGTGTTATTTTCAGTCCTTTCCTTAAAAAGCTCATGCTGTGCTTGTGACTGCCTAGAGCTGGTAGAAGGAATGGTGGTAACTATCCCTTTGGATATTCTTTTGGAAAGAATTCTGGTTATGGAAGAGAAGGTTTGGAACATTAAAAGGGAAAGGGAAAAATGTTTCACAAAAAAATTTACAATGCTTATTTTGTGTTTATTATAAAACCTCCTGATTAGGTGGAACTAAATTTGGCGTTTAAGGCATTTCTGTCAATAACATTAAAGAAAAGTTATTTTAATGAAAACTACTGTGTTGCATTAAAACACACAGTGTAATACCATTTGGTGTAAAGGTATGTTTTCTAATATTCAGAGAAGTTAAACTAAATATATATTGCAGTTTGTCTGGCCCAAATTAGCAAAGCAGAAAAATCTCACAGCCATTTATTTCAGTTCACACTGCAAATTTCTCTCATTTCTAGCTCTAAACTACCACAAATCAAACTCCTACTTCACTCAAATTTAAAAAGGTATTAAGAGCTATTTCAAAACAAATAATTTCCTTGTGGCTGATGCTTTTTTTTAATAACATAATCTATTCTGATTTCTCTTGACTGAGTTCTTTACCAAACTTAGCCTTTGCCCATTAATGTCTATTTACTATACTTGATTTGTAATATCTTTTTATTCTAACTAAATTGCTGACATTACAGATACAGAATCTTATTTCATTAGAACTATAAACTGCACAATGAGAAAAGTTCCTCTGAGACATATTAATGCAAAACTCCATTGAACTGAAGGAAATATTTCATAAGCAGAGCAGAAAAGAAAATGAGACCCAATTAAGACTACGAGAGAGGACTGATAAGAATTATGTGATACAACAATAATGTGATGAGGATTTCTGTTTTATTTTCAGTTTACAAACGTATTGTTTGTCAAAGAACATCTCTGTTTATAGCAAGACATGGGTAATTTGATATATGTACACAGAAGAACACACTTCCCCCTTTAAATATGCAATTTGATCTCGTATTAGCAACGACCTACACATTCTGTTGAATATGCAATTAGATCTCCAAAGTATCATCTCTTTCCATTTTGACTTTGAGATTTTTCTTTTTTCTTTTTTTTCCCCTTTTTACTCTCATTTTTATTTTTTTGTTTCCTTTTCATTTTCCTTTCCCTTTTGTTTTCACTCCTACTAGAAAAATTGCTTAGACAAATACCTGTCATAATTAATTGAGGGAAATGAAATTAGAAACTTAAGTGGTGCCTATAAGTGTGCATTGGCCGGGATTCTTCCTTTGTTCTGGAAAGTCTAGCATTTAGGAAGACCAGTATTTCATTGGATTTTTTAAATTATTATTTTTATTGACCCGTTCGTGTCTTTTTACACTTTTAAAGTTTATTTCTATAGCTACAACCTGTAAAGAGGAAAACTTCCCCAGGAGGGCAAGGAGGCATTACCTCACATGGCAGAAAAGTGCCCATGCACTCCCTCCAGTGGGCAAAGTTAAAGCTGCTAAAGCATTGCTGGATTTTTCCTAAGAAATTACACAAAAAAATAAAACAACCCTGCACTAACCCATAAGCAAAGCAGCGCAGGTAATTGGTAATATTTTTATGTATTTAAATGAATAAAAATTATTGTTTAAGTGTTAATACTGATCTAAATGTAGAAAACAATTATTTTGATAGACAAACTATTTAGGGTTAAAAAGTAATTGAGACAATGTATAAAATCTCTCACTCTGAGAAAGAACAGAAATTTTAATTAAACATATAAAAATACTTTTTTTCTGCTTTTACTCCTCATTAGAAGAATATTTTACTGAGGAAAGCTTAATAAATAAATACTTTTTTTAAAAAATAATGTTTTAATATGGACCTGATGACAATAGTGTACTTTTTGGTTTACATCTAAAACAAGGTTTGGAAGAACCATAATTCTATTTCCAAGAATGGAAGCGGGATTCACTCTAGAGGTCACCATACAAATAAAAGAAGTACGTAAAATATTTCATAACTAAAAATGATAACTGTAAACCAATTATTTCAAATATTCTTGCATGCTCTTATTGTTTGGAGTTACCTTATATGACAGTGATATAACAAATCTGCTCCAAAATCTTCCACATAGATGGATAATTTATGCTTGTCTGATGGTATGATACTTCCATTGTATTTTTACAGCTACCCATACCATGTATGATTATTCAGTATCTTAAAGCTGTTATCAGCCACTGCAGTTTACATGAAATTGTTGCTTTCTGGTCTCTTAATTGTAATTCTGTTTTCCCCAAACAGTAAATGCAGCCAAACAAATCTGCTACCTTCCTTGGCATTTTTGTTTATTGGCAGAGCTATTGAGATATTTAAAAAATAAATAAAGCCCTGAATAATTTAAAAATAAATGAGATGAAAAAATAAGAAAGAATGCTAAAAGTCTCATTGATAAAACAGGTGAATTTAAAAAAAATATGGAAAATTATTCCTTGTTTACCTAGCAATTTTCAATTACAATGTTTCTGCTAAGTACAGTGGGCCCACATTACTCACATTTTTATGAAGCTGGGATATTCGAATTTAAGCTATAAGCTCTTTTCTCAATAAGTGGAGAAAGTTTTGGAACTTATCAAGAAGAAAGCCGTGTCCCCATGGGGAAACTAAAAAGAAACATTTTCAAGGACTAAAAATGTAGTTTATCTTGCATATAACATTAATATTGCATCTTGTCCACTGTAATATCATGCAGTAGCAAACAAAAGGACAGAGCCCACTCTGTGACTTACATAGCAGAGACTTATTTTCTTGTCACTTTTTTATTTTTATTTTTTATTTCCAGTTTGTTGATTTTCCAGGTGTTTTTTTGTTTGGTTGGTTGGTTGGGTTTTTTTAATTTGTTTTTTTCAAATAAATGTAGATCCTCTCCATTTGTTCCTGCCTCCTAGTTAACCTCCTTTGGACCAGAAGTTCTCATCTGACTTTAGATTATGAAGGCTGAAAAAGAAGTAAAGCTCTTCTGTACTGGAGATATTTTTAACATACTGGTCCATAAGTCAGAAGAAAGCAACAGAGAAGGTAAGGAATGCAGCCATCTCAGAGCCTTATTGAACAGAAAGGATGACCATTACTGGCAAAAGTCTTGGGACTGATCTTTTTCACAAGAAAACCGAGTGGCGGGACATAAATATGGACAAAAGCCGAGATTTGTTTTGAAGTTTTTCAGCTAGCAGAAGTTGGTTTTTTATGGAACAAGGTTTCTTCTACAGGAAGAGACAGATAAAAGGCATATGCCCATTCTAACTCTGCAAGGGAAGAGGGATACAGTGCTGTGAATTTTCTTTTTGGAGAGGCTTCTCCAGTGAGATGATGTCTGGTAACTGCAGATGCTCCCCGCTGCCCCCTGCCCCAGCCCCAAATCCACGTGTGTGTACACACACATGCCTCAGTGTCAGAAACACTGCTTTTGCCTTGCTGCTCTGAGATGTATTTCACTCATTCCCTGCTTCTTGTCTTCATCTGTCCTCTTTTTCACACAATCACAGGGTGGGTCAGGGTGGAAGGGGCCACAGTGGGTCATCTGCTCCAACCTCCCTGCGCAAGCAGGGTCATCCTAGAGCACATGGCACAGGATTGTGTCCAGACAGTTCCTGAATATCTCCAGTGAGGGAGACTCCACAACATCCCTGCACAACCTATTCCAGTGCTTGGTCACCTGAACAGTAAAGTTATTTCTCATGTTTAGGTGGAGCTTCCTGTGCATCAGTTTCTGCCAATTCCTTCTTTTTCTTCTCAAGGAGCCTATAGAATAAAAATTCCTGAAGATTTTCACAACTCATCTTGACAAGACTCTTAGCATACTGATCTCATATCAAAATTAGTTCTGCTTTCAACCAAAAAGTGGACTAGATGCCCGCTAGACATGCCTTCCTACTTACTTTGTTGTATGTTTCTTTTGTTTGAGATGCACTTTTGTTTAAATGAAATTATACATGTAAATTTACTATATGATTCTAGGTAATTAATTAGAATCATCTGCCCCATTCTCCTGCATTCTTCCTTTGTGGGAATTGATTTTTATTTCTGAGTATAGGCACAAACAGGGATAGTTGTCTGGCAGTAAAAGAAAAGTAAGCAAGCGTTTTGGTGCAAGAGATCATCTTCGACCACTGTTCATAGCCTGTTCAGAATAAAAGGAACATCGAAATGGCAAAGAAAAGAAACTGACCAGGCATATAACTGACCCTTAGATCATTTCACTCTTGTGTATTACCCATGTTCATCTTTGTGTCTTACTGTTCTCTGTTCTTGGGGCAATTTTCATGAATTTTCATTCAGCTAGCAATAAAATTGCATTTAAGTACATTTTTCAGACACAAATTCATTAAATATGGGAGACAGGATGGAACAACCTTTCATGAAAAGTCACGGAAGAAAAAGAGTGCCTGTCATTTTAAGGTGAAATAGATTATAGATGTGGCTGCCTTGGATAGCGGGGGAGTGGGCTTGATACTCAGCGTTGTCTCTTAGTCTTTCTCTGTAAAGACAATGAGAGTTTTGGAAATAATTTTAATGAAAATGCAGCGCACCCATAATGAAGCTTTCCTCCAATTAAAATCCTCATGGAAAGCTTCGCTGCAGTTTCATTCCTGACGTGTTTGCTCCTGATGCAATGCAGCAGTGATCAATGCTGCCATCTAGCGCCTCTGGGGGAAAGCAGTGGGCTGCTGAATTCAGGATTTTCATGGATGCGGGAAGAATAGCAATTTTCGCTCTCTGCTGCTGTGATGGCTTTCTCATTGCCTCTGTTTTAGCCCTGAAATTAAAATTATGGAAACTTGCCTTTTGCAAGGGAGTATCCTGTCAGGAATGAGTACAGGTCTGCTCAGGAAGGAGCTGGGGACATGGATGTGGGAGAGATAGGGAAGAGCAAAACAAGTGATAAACAAGGCTGCAGGCAGAAACCAGAGGGGAAAAAAATACACTGATTACAGTAGCAGATATCTTACTGCCCAGAGAATCAGAACAAGTGCAGTGGAGTGGCCATCTGAACCAGAATAAACACAGCAAGAGATATAAGTGGAGAATGTCATGACCTTGAGAATGGAAAAGGCATAGTGAGAAAAGATGAGGGAGAAGTGTTTGTGTACTCACTGAAGGGTTTGTGATTTAGCTGTCAGCTTAATATTGGCTAAATAATACAAATAATTCATATTTTCCAATTAGTGCTTTAATAAATATGCATACATTTATACAACTAAAATTAACTGAAGTCCTTAAAGACTGCTCAGTCGATTAGCCTCACATCTGCAAAATGACTAGATTCCCCAAAAGAGTCAAAAACTCAGCCTTGGAAAAAGGCATTCATGTGAGAGACCACTGAAAATAACTGTGTGGTCTGTAGAGAGGCTCTCGCAAAGCATGCTAAATGTCAATATAAACATATTGTAACTCATTATATTTAATTAAAATAATTATAAGAAAAAGACTTTGATGATAGAATAGAAACATGGGTGAATGATTACTTTTCCCTTCTTCAAAACACTTGAAAAGAAGGGCATTGAAAATAAAAATACTATGCATTCGCATGTTCTTTTTGATTTGAAATATAGTTTTGAAGGATTTTTATCCCTACACAAAATTAAGACCATAATAATTTTGGCAAAACAATCTTTCAATATATACAATCCCACTGGGCAATTTGCTGTTAATGAAATTTATTCCTTAAACATTAACAGTGTTTTTATGAACTGTCCTTACTTACAGAATTGAAGAGTAATATTGATTTTAATTGAAATTCTTCCTTGAATTGTAAAATTAAAACTCTGCCTAAATTTTTAGACACTTGAATCTGCTTGTAATTGTTTCTTTTGCTGAAACTAAAATATATGCAGACAAAGAAACATATGGCATCCTAAGCAGTTTCAGAATATTCAAAAATTTGTAATTTCCCTTCACAGACAGGCAGCAGACAGGCACATGCACATAAATAGAGACTTGTCTGAGGTTCTCAGACAAAATAGAAAAAACCTGTATTGGAAAAGCCAATATTTTTTCAGAACACAATTATACAGTGACAAAAATATATCATTGTCAATCATTTAGATAGGACTTTAAAATACCAGTCTGAGGTTATAAATGTAGAGCATATTGCTTGAAATAAGCAGAAGAATATACTTCAAACTTGCCTTACTGATATAAAATATTTGAGTCTACCAAACTGAAATTGATTTCAAATGGACAAAAAATGTACCTACTGAGCTCTAAACATTGTATAAAGTTTAGCAGTATTCAAAGTGAAATAAAAGAAATAAAGACATATTTTCCTTAGAAGTTTTAAGAATTACGATGAGGACATTTGAGAAACTTCTTTTTTCTTTATACACTTTGGGAATATATCAACAAATCACGGTATATTTGATGAAATTTTCTTACCTATGTGATTTTTCACGAGATGTCATATAATGTCTGTCTTCTTTTTTATGTTGGAGAAACGGGTCACGATTGTTTTAAGCTCTACAGGCAATTGCTGTTTTATCAAACTGTGCAGATCTCAATAGGAGCTCCAAAACCTACAAAAATATAAGCTTGCTTATACTGTGAAACGTCATGAATCAGAATGCTGAAAGCCAAAGAGGGTGCTGACTGTCACTGGGAACAGTGAGTAGTTCCATAGAATAATGAGAAAGCTGACAATGGTTTAGTCTATGCAAAGCTTTTAACATGTGACAGACTCAGTTGTCTTTTTCCATCCTCTAAGTTCATGCTTGTATTGACAACCTTGGTACAACTTGTCGGATGAATAACAAGTGTCTGGTAAAACCAGGCAGCACAAGGACATGTTTTCAGGCCTTTTCTTTGTGTGAGAGGTGTTGTGTACAGAAACAGTTATTCTTTCTGAGATCAGCAGAGATTCATTATTGATGTGTTACTGTTCTTTCCTCTGACCCTTTCTATCCTCCATGCTCAGAAGAAAACCTTTTTTGGTTTTGAGAAGCACCTGAATGCCAAGCCATGTCTACCTGAGACAAATTTAATTCATTATGGATATAATTCTTATTTATCCTTCTGTTGCTGCGCGTGTCCAGCTGGTCAGCCCACGTTCGGCTTCGCAGCTCGGTCAGCTCCAACATGCCTCAACAGGATCACAGTGTGGGCTCTTGGCTCTGCAGAACCCCGACTCTCACTGTCATGACCGTGGTTCGAATGAANTACCCCCACATCCTTCTACATTTGTCCATGTCAACAAATAATTCGAACAAAACCTTCTACCTGTTGCCCCAAGTATTAACAAATAGTTAGTTATCCAGTAAATATTGGCACCAATCACTTCTAAAAAGTCGGGGTAGCAATCAAATCCCCATGACTCTGCTCCTACCACCTGTTGGCATTCCAAATCATCAGATGAAACATAAATATATTTAGCTTTCCATGCTGAACAACATTGTCATAAAAATCTTGACAATGAATTTGTAATTAGCAGAGAGTTTTAACAGACATAAAGAAAGGGTCATATGAATTATTTGCTCATAATCTGTTTTAGGACAACCAAAAGTAATTTTATTCTTCAGAACAATATTTTTTGCCTGTCTTTGCATCTCTTCATCTCTTTTTGTTCCTTTTCTCCCTCTTTTCTTTCTAGGAATTATTTTAGTGGCAAGACTATATTGAAATAGGAAGTTTTATGTATGTATTGTACAAAGCTTGCAGGCTTTTCAGCTGCATTTGTGTGGATTAGACACTTCAGAGTCAAATGTATGTCTTGTGCTCTATGTCCTGCTGTACAACTCATCTGGGGTCTGATGCTCCCAACATTACTTGAAATTTAGCTGTTTTTCTCATCCTTATAGGGAGCAGTCACATCTTTAATCAAGAAATTAAAATGTATATTTCTTCCAGCTAATTGCTAGTGAATGAGTTACAGATCAAGAATAATTCACAAACCCTATCCCATAATCCACAGATAATGATACATTCTTGAAAACTGTAGCCAAAGCATATATAATTCCTGAATGGAAAAAGAACCAAAACAAATCAGTGAACGAATTTTTTATGATTAATTTCTCCTCTTTTTAACACATCTGAAATTTGTTATCAAATGTTATTACCTTCAGATACATCTACAGAAAGACTACATCCAGTATTCTAAAGGTATAATTAGTAATAGCCACATATAACATCCACATCTTACACTGTTGGAGGATTCAATATAGCCCAGTAAACTGTAGTCCTTGGCAT
Organism: Illadopsis cleaveri; assembly: GCA_013399915.1. Classification (NCBI taxonomy): domain Eukaryota; kingdom Metazoa; phylum Chordata; class Aves; order Passeriformes; family Timaliidae; genus Illadopsis; species Illadopsis cleaveri. The sequence continues at coordinate 442,207 of VXBB01012320.1, forward strand.
AGTGAAGGTATTTGCTTAACTTTTCTGTTTTTAAAGTTCCTTGCATTGTCAAGGTAACAAGATAATGATCAGATGTGTATGACAGAAAGCTCGGGATGTAGCCCACTGCCTCCCTGTAGCAGACTACCTTTCAGTAGCTGCAGTTTGCTAGTCAGGCTAAAAATGCATAACATGACTGCAGCATTGTGTCTGAGTGAAATGACAGTAAAATTCGGAAAAGGCTTACAGACTAATTTCAAACAACTATGCTAAGCTGAAGTGAGACTCCTTTTCTTTCCAAAATTCCCAATGGACAGAATGCCCTTTGAATTCCATGGTCATTTCACAGACCTTTGCATAGTAAGACATTTTTTCACACAAGATGTCTGGCCATTTGGATACAATTCAAAAAGAGGCTTATGCTTCAAAGAGCAGGAAAGCTGACATAAGCTTTAGAGTAAATACCAAAATCTCTTATCTTTCCATATTTGTCATATGTTATAATCCTTGCAAGGGTGGCCTCCACAATAATAGGAAAAAATCCTAAATATTGGCTTGACAGACTAACAAACGCGTTATACATAAATGGTGGTTAGGGAACAGTTGTGGGGGGTTTAAGCTTTCTAAATTATAAATGCTCATTTATATTAAAACCTACATGAATTTCCAATGGGAATGTCTCCTAACACATAAAAGTCCTGCTTCTGAGGACTGATTTATTCTCTAGCATATATGAACAAGAAATTGCCCCCTGGGTATCTACCAGGGCAAGGGCAGAGGATTTCTGTGTCCAACAATATTTTTTATTGCTTTTTATATTAGATAATATTTTTATGGCAAAACATATACTTTATGTAACCATAATTCTAAACTGTCTGATCCTCCTTCCAAATTTTGATGTGCAAAAAAAATGACCACTGATAATTTTCTAAATGCTGTTCTAGGGAGATACTTGATACTATTTCTATAGTTTGCCTATGCAAGGCAAATACACTGTGATTAATACACTGAAGGCTTATACACTGTGATTAAACTCTAGAATTTTTTCCTTCCTATTACCTGGATTAGTTTAGTTTCCACATTAAAACACTAATACTTTAAAGTAGATTTGTATCTACGAAAGATAATCTATCATTTATTTTAATGAAATCATTTGAAAGTATCCGTTTTGAAAATTCTTCCTTTGAAAAACCACAATATTAAAATACTAATTATACAAGCTCACTTGAACTCAACATGATTCCCATGCTAATTTCCATAACAGAGTACTTATCATATGTGTCACTGATTCATAAAGAACAGCTTTTATACAACATAAATAAATATAACTCCTTGAGGTACTCTCCAAAACAGACATCTCTACCTTAACACCTTCCCTCTAAATCCTAGAATTATGCTACCTTGTGACTTACTTGCAGAGTCAGCTGAGAAGTATTGGGAAATTCATTATCTCTGGGAGAAAGTGAGGTATGTACTTCCTTTTCCCAGCATCATTTGTACGTGCCTTTGCCTTTCTCTGTGAATAAAGAGGATACAGTTCATTCAGCTGGTGAAGGAAGGAGTCAGTGGTAGAACTGAACTTAAGTAAATGTAACGATTATGTTTCCATACTTATGTATTTAGTTGCATAACGGAAAATGTTAATGGAACATTGTTTAGATAAAATTTCATCTTTATCACAGCAGATATACTTCAGCATAGATTTTTAGATAATTGCAGGAAGTATTTTAAAGCCAATATTATCTTTTACCATTATTATTGTTATATTATTATTATTATAATTTTCAAAATGAAAATATAATGATTGTATAATCACAATAGATGTTAAATACAACTTGAACATAACTTTTCATGACCTAGGATATACTGTCTAGAACATCAACAGAAACTACAGAAAAAGAACACAGGAAGGATGCACATTACTACTCTCCATCACTTATTTAACAATTAACGTTAGTATTTTTCCAGCAATTTTTCTTTCTTTTTTTAAAATAGATTTCTATTCACTGTATGAAATACGTTTTCCTATGAATTTTCTTTTCATAAGTAACATCTCACTAACATACCACAAAGAGGTGCTCTAAACCCACAGTAGCTGTTGAGAACAACTTTACCAAGAACAGACAGAACTGCTGCAAGCTTGCCTCAAGGTAGGGGTTTGTGGTTTTCAGTACTCTGTTTTTTAAGTAAAAATATTTCTCATGGCAGTCATTGCAATAAAACTTGTGTCCAGCAGTCAGAACTAAAAATAATGAGATTCATAGCTGTCATCACATTAACAAGTCAGGCGAGATTTATTCCGTGGAATAGATTTAGGCAGAATACTCAGCTATCGATCATCTCATTTTTCATAAATAATCTATTCAGGTGAATAGAATGTCTTTTTTTACCCTGAAGTAATAACTATGTAACAAGTGACTTGTCTGGCACAATTTTACAGAGGTTTCTGTCCTGACAACTGTGGTGTCTGTTTTTAAATACCATTTTTGTGAATTATTCTGTTGTCTACAGCTTTTAACTTGCATATGTAAAGATAAACTTATATACAAGTCTTCACACAATCAGAAGTGAAAAAATAAATTTCCTTTGAGATCTAATTTCTAAATCTTCCTATAATCCAATTGAAATTAATTTTGTAATTCCAGATAACTTTTAACAATTTCTCTGAACCCCATCACTGTTCTGACTGTCAGAGAGGAAAAGTGTGGCTGAGGCAGAGAACCCTGAACACTGCATTATTCCTCATCTGTATCACTTCATACTATAACAAATGGGGATGAAACTTGATTGCAGGCTTTGCAAGAAGTATATGGCTTTGACCTATTCAATCAAAAGAAGAGCCACCTCATGCAATGGTATTATCTGTGGGGTCTTCATGTAGGTTTACAATTACTTGGAGGCCACTGGAAGTAAAAAAATCTGCAATTCCAGTTCTTGAAAACTGAACTTTTGCATACCACTGAAGGAGCATTTTTTCCATTTTGGGGGGAAATGGATCTGAACAGAGTTGAAAAGTATAGTTCTAGTTTATTTGAAAATCCTGCTTGAACAGCTCTATTTTAGTCATAATTTATTCCTGAATACAATTTAGAAAGTGATGTGCATAATACAGAATGTGTCCTTCTGATGTATCTTCCTTTTCTCTTATGTAAATTAAAGTTTATCTATATATTGGATATTAACAGTTGTCCCAATGAACCTGTTTGCTTATGAAGAGATATTCTTCATTCTCGAGACACTTTAATTTCAACTTCTAAATTTAGCTCTGCATTTGTATTCAAATGTGAAAATATTTTGATGTTTTGGAACATTCAGTTTGAAAGTTCTCAAAGGTGATTAGCACTTTGTTTCCATTTTATTTATACCGTAAATATAAATTCTGCATTTTGAAAGTGTACTGTCTGTGGTAATCAATATTTATAAATGAGAAAGAAAGAAAGAAAGAAAGAAAGAAAGAGAAAGAAAGAAAGAAAGAAAAGAAAGCTCTAAAATGGTGTTTCTGCCATTATGATCTATGTTAAATAAATGACTTTTCAAACAGGTATGACTTTTATTTCAGCAGGCACTACCCATTTATAATTGAAATATCATTTGTGCTAATCAAAGTTTGCATGGTGATATAATTGTTTTGAAAGCTACACAGCACTGGAATAAACAAATTATTTTGGGTCTGTTAGATAAGTAGGAACTTAATCTGAATTCTCAACACTAAAATATACAGACTTACTGTACAGGTTCCAGCTAAACACAGGATAGATGAAGCACAATTGTTCAAAGACAAAACCAGTATGATAGATGAAGCACAATTGTTCAAAGACAAAACCAGTATTAGCAATATTGCAGCAAGATTTCTTAATTGAAGTGACATAAACATTAACCTTGGATATATTTTTCAGACTGTACATATGTCTCAAGTATTTGAATGATAATACTGTGTTCCAATTTTTGCCTTGGTACCTTTATTGGGTCTCTTTTTAAGGGCTTATTAAGTATTTTATTCTATTATCTTTTCTGTCTAGATGCTTGCTAATTGAAGGCTCTTTAAAGGCTCTCTGACTATAGAAAGCTGAGGCTGCATTGCCTGAAGTTGCATTAAGCAGAGCCTCATCAGCATTCAGCACCACTACCATAGCGTAAAGCCTGGAAGAAGTGGGAAAAATTACCTACTGAAACATAAGAAGAGAAGATGAAAAGAGGCCAGAGAGAAGAAAGAAAAGCTCCTCATTTCTGTTCTGAGACTTCTTTTTTCTAATGGATCCCTCTCCCAAGCAATGTTGCGAGTTGCAGGTGATGTGTTCTGCAAATAGATCAGCAATGCCACTTCTAAAATTGCACTTTTTGGCATTCAGGTATTGAAGTCAGTCAGCTGGTACCCAGGCTGCATCCAAGGCTGTATTACTGAAAAAGAGTACATGTTAGATCATCTAGCAGCAATTACAGTGGAACACCTCTGGCTCCAGACAGAAACAGTGTTACTGTTGCTTCCTGCAGTGACTTCTGTCACTATCATATTTGCTTCCTTTTTCACTCCTAGGTGTCAGATATACTTGGCTAACATTATTTTGCTGGGTTGAATTACTTCCACAACGTCTTCAGACACTGAAGTGAGTTATCTCTCCCACCATTCTCAAACATTGAGATCTCAGTGAAAAATTACAAAGATATATATCAGATTATATTTTTAAAGGTATTGCAAAAGTCATTAAATAAATGATGAGATATCCAGTGTTAGACTTGCTCTAGTCACAGACGTGATATTTTTCTTCTTTGCTTTTTTCCTTTTGCCATAGCAATCACTGCAGCAAGTTGTAAATGCAATGAACCCCTGTGCTATCTATGATGGAGAGAACAGAAATAGATTTATCATATTGATTTTTGATATTCTACTGTGCAAAATTCAGCTGCAGTCATAAAATTTTGCTAGTTTCAGAAGTCACTAGAAAGAAAAAAAGGAAGGAAGAAAGGAAGAATAAAGAGAATCAAAGGAAGGAAGAAATAATAGGAAGTACGAAAACCATAATATTCCCCTTTTCACATGTAAAAAATGTAAAGGAAATTTGCATGTGCACAGATACTATAATGGAATATTTAGTTGTCATTTTCAATTTGTGTAACTCTTGCTCATCACACTGATTACCTAATGTATTTGTATGCTCCTGTTTGTGCCGTTTATTGTTTACTCCCTGTGTAATTCTGTGTGGTTAATGTATTAATGTTCTGTCATAGCTTAGGTCTTACTCAGCTTCATGAATTATTTTCACAGACTATCCAAACAACATAGAAATAGAAGGATAACCCATGATTTTTCCAGGAGGCCTTTCCCCATGATGAGCCTTTAAAGGGCTTCAAGAACTGTGAACAGAGCTACTGTTTTGGGAGAAATGTGGGGCTTTGTCAAAGCACACATGATGCTGTTACAAGTTGAGTGGATTATGTGGAGAGGTTGGGTGATGGTGTGAAGGCTTGCAGCTGCAGCAGGGAGAGACTGAGTAAAAGCAGGAAGAATGTGGTTTTTTAAGGAAAAAGGGAGAAAGGATTAATAAAAATATTAAATTTTAATTTCATAATTTAATTAATAATTAATATTAATATTATTTTCATATAAAACAAGGAAAGAAATTAGGAGTTTTTCCGCCATTTTCTGCTCTAGCCTCTTCCCTGTCCTTTGTCCCAATAACTGCCTTGGTTTCCTGGGTTTAAAGACATTTCTGTGCTCCTGATGGCAGAGTTAGGAAGGCAGAGTTCCCTTGCTTCTACCCACATCTTCATTCCATCAAAGTCTAACTTTACTTAGAAGGCAAAGAACAACCTCATTGATCCAGAAAAACTGCTTTTCATATCTTTGAGGGGAGTATATTAAAATTCTCTAATTTCTCATTCTTTCAGCAGGTGTAGAAAACAACAGGGATCCAGAGGTCAGGTCCTCACTAGGGAAACCGATTGCCTGCAGTCTTCTAAAAAATCCAAAGGAGGTACACACAGTATTGCAGGAGAAAAAAGATTTTTTTCTTAGTTCCTAATGTCTTTGAAAAGTCATCTCTGCTCTAGCAACAGCAATAACGACTTATTGCAAGGAAAAGATCAAGCCTTATGCTGGACCTTAGTGATTTTTACATTGTGATTACTGAATGAAATTTCAGTATAGGAGTCATATGCAATGCGTGCTCTTCATATTTAAAGTGGATGAAAAGGAAATCTAAACCAGAGTTTGATTCACATGGAAACTGCATTTTACTTACTGATAACAGCAATTCTTCAATCAGCAATGACAATTCCTTTCTTATGAGGTTATTCTTGGATTAGTTGAATGTTATAAGAAGACTCCTCCCCTAACCAAACCAAATGCTGTTTTTTCACACTGTTACCTTTATTAGTTTCTTTCTACTTGACCAAGATCCACTGAAGAAAATTATTAGATCTACATGCATTTTTTGACAGGACAGAAATTAGATGCCAGCAGTAGAACACTTCCTTATGAACAGTATTTCAGTCTGCATCAGCATCTGCTTTCATCAGATGTTTGGCATCCCTCTGCCTATATGTGTTTTTTTAACAAGAAGTTAGAGCCACCCTATGACAAAGTCTTAAACTCATCCAGATTTTCCTATGAATTTTAAAATATGTTTATTACTAAGTATATTTATTTTAAGATGTGGCCTGCTGAATTACTGAAGATGACCAACACATTTTCACTTTCACTAACCTCTGAATCTAACAGGATACTGCCACCACTTACCAAGATTTCCGCTTGGTATTTAGAACAAGTTTATCCTTCAACAAATAGAAGTTAACTGAGGTGATAGTCAGGATAACATGTTCTTTATAAAGCCTTTCCTTTTAAGGCTTTATGAAGCTTCACTTGAGTCAGTACACTGGAAATAGGACCAATATTTTTATCTATCTCAGGTAAAGAGGTTAAATCTCTTCTCAAATTATTGATATACTACTACTAGAGCTGACTACTACCATTCTGAATCCTCCAGGACTATGATTAACTTATATTATTCCTTCCTGAATATATTGTCCGGTGATGTAGACAGGAAAGGGAAATGGTTAAAGTCCAATCCTCTATGATGAAACCACATTTTAATGCGAAAGTTGGGCCTACAAAAGGACATTCTTTACACACCAAGAAAGTATGACTTTCTATGTGAATTTTCTATTCTGATTCTTCTTCTTTTTTTACATTTTACACAATAATGTACTTCAGTATCTTCCAGGAAAGTTCTAAACAAGGGGACTAATATTTATTACTTGGTAAAACTACTACTCCTGCTGCTAAAGTGAGTTTGTTGTTTTGGGTTTTTTTTTCTCTGCCGTTGTATTGTACCATAGATATGATTCAGTGTCTCTCTGAAAGCAATTCTTTCTTTTTTTTATTTTTTGTGTGTATGAATTAGGAACATCATACACCTCAACTTACATTTCTAAGCAAAAAAAAAAAAAAGAAAAACACATACCTGCATGCCAGCTGCTGATACCTGATGATGCACCATTTCAGCATTCAACATAAAATAGGGTCTGTTTTCTGTTAATCTGAACTTAATACATGCTGTGACTGAGTCAGCAGCATATTCTTTATAAATCAAAATAGTGTGGCAACCAGTTTTTGAATGTTGCAAAACATTCTAACAATTTTAATAATTTCTACAGTAAAAAACAAACTCTCTTCAATTGTTGTAAATGAGTGGAGAAAGACACATGAAAAAGTAGAAGTAGTATAAGAACCCACATTTTCCATTCCTGTCCAGTCTTGCCTAAATAAGTTCTTGATGATCTCTTTGAAATACAGGTGTAGTCTGAGAAGCTGCTCTTGGCTTTGAAGGTACAAGCACACTGCACTGTGTAGCATATGCACATGACTTCAAATGCAGTAGCAGATCATAAAAGGCAAGTGGCAATGCAGACTTGTATCTGAGGAGTGGGCTGAACTCTCACAATAACTCAAATATATTTGAAATTTAGATCACTGCTGTGAGGGAAGACGAATGGTCAGGATGCAAAAACAAATGGGACAGTATTATTGAAGAAATAATAGGATTGTGAAGTTACAAGGCATTATAAAACTAAAAGTTTTGAATACTTAATTCTACTTTGATTTGATTATGTCATCTGTTGAGGCAACCAAGGCCTGTTGAACTGGATCACAGCCAAGAAATGCTTATATTGATGGTGTGCTCAATAAATGCTATTCTTTCTCACCTAAGACTGAAATGTCTTTTTGATTAAATGAACAAAATCTAGGATCTCATGTATTGATGATTTAAGTAAATGGGTTCTGATGAGGAAACTGGATAAGCAAAGTAAAGAGAATACTCCAAGTAATCTCCATTCCTTTAAGATAAAGTGTCATTGCTTCACTCCATTTTGTCATTTGCTTAGGTACATTTTTTTGATATTAAAAGTTAATATACACATCAGATGAATTATGTGTCAGCACTTCATGAACTGGAAAAAGGTTCTGAGTGTTAACTCATAAGATGTAGAAATTAAGAATTCCAAATGAGAATTCCAAAAGGCAGTTAACAGTTATCTGTACAGTTTACATGTTTTTAGAGGCTTTTTACTTTTGTCTTAGTCCTTCTTTTTTTTTAATCCTATGCAGCATACACACATGAGATTATTTCTTATTCTTATGTGTTCTGACTACTAGCTAATATACTGGGAAATAACAGGGAGTAGATTTTTCAGAACACCTCAGAACCTGTGAACACATTCAGGAGAATATGTCTCTCCTGAATGCAGAGCTCTGGAGGAGAAATTCTGACTTAATCCAGGATGACTGACTCTCAGTGTCAGGAAGAGCATAACTGGAATTATGCTTTATGGAATTATTTGGATGAGCCATTTTGCTTTTCAGAATGGTCAATTAAATGCTGTGGAGAATACAGCAACTAAACTGCTGCAACACTCAGGCTGCCACATTTTCAGTGACAGTGCTATCTACCTCTACACTGCATTGCAGTAAAGAATGTAATCTTTGACTCGAAATGTGATTAAAAGGGCTGTGGGCAAGCTGAGAGTTTTCTAAAAAAAGAGAATTTCCCTTCATTTCATGAGCTGCAATGGTCGATGTTATCCCCATAATGCAGAATTGATGGTGTAGGAGCTACTCTGGCTGGGTTTAGGTCAACTAGTTTATCTCTGTTGGGAAAAATACAGAATGACTGCATTCATTGACAAACTCATACAGTGACGAAATCGGAAGTTTGGAACTTCATGTACTTGCCAAATGATGCCATCATTTATTATTGTACATTACCCAGGGTTTACTTTCTGGGTGATTTGATTTTCCTGTTCTCAAGAGAATTTCTAAGGAAAAGATTGTGGGAGAAACTTTGCAGTGCTACTCTCAGTTCCTACCTTTCTTCTAATATAGTTCATTATCAACCTCAGAAAATGTTTGATGTTGTAAATCAGTAATGTGCAGCAGAGGAGCTTAGGGAATAACATATTTATTTGTACTGACCAAAATACTGCTATAATTTTCTTCAGGCTGATGCTATAGGCAATTTATTTTAAGTTGAATTAGCTGACCTTTCCTTTTGTACTCAAAATTCAAAGAGTACTTTTTTCACCAAGGGTAAAAAATTCCTGTCTATTGTTTAAATTCAAGATATTCCTTTTCTCCAAAGAGTTATGTATTGAAAAAGCTAAAAAGTAGCTAAGTTTAAAAGATTAAGAATGAAAAACACATAATTAATCATCATCCCAACTTAGGGTAAAAAGTTGCCTTGTCCCTCTCTTTTGATTCTTTGCTTAATTTAGCATTCCATTAAATTTGAAATGAAACCATCTGTATGAATAACAACAAAACTTTCATCTCTTACTTTGGAGAATTATTTAGCACTGCACATTTCAGCTATAAAATTGTTAACATGGAAGGCCAAAATTTGGAATGAGAGAGACAAAGAATTTACTGTAGCCTAAGTGATCTGAGTAATGTAATTTTATTGTTATTAATATTAGTTCATATCATCCTGTTCACCTGAAACTCAGGTATGGCATTGTCTCTAGGATTCATTGCTAAACATTAAAACTCATGGCATGAGTCCTTTACAACCTTCCATAAGATATTCAGCCTCTCTCCAGAGCTTTGAAATCCAAGTATTTGCAGCCCAAAAACTTTGTCACTAGTGAGGCATCAGGAAAGTTTCCTTTTCCCTGATGATGTTTTTAAGAAAAAGACTTCTCAACAGAAAGAGACTTTAATTAGCAGCCAAAGTAAAAAATTAATTCAAAGTATTCAAGCTTAAAACGATCTGCAGGTTGATGGATATGGCACTATATATGAAATGTCAGCAGATCCTAATTTCGGATAAAGCTGAATATATGCCAGAAAAACAAATATTTTTAAATTAATCACACATAATTCTCTGATAATTAAAACTGAGTTATGGTCCAAGGATTACAGAAACACCAGAGGGAAAAAAAAAGGATACTTTTAAGACATCCAAACTGGGCTGTTGGCCTCTACCCAACTGGAATTTTACTGTGATGTTGGATAGGGTTTGTTAGGAAAAAGGAAAAGGAAGAAAAAACAGGTTTTGCTTCTCAGTGAGATAATGGGAGACATTGGAAGAATGATTAGGGTAATATAAACCTGTAAAGTGAAGTAAGTTTAAGAACTGGGAAAGAATGAGGATAACTGAATTTAAAACTTCTGTTTGATTTTATATGGTGTCTCAGTCAGAAGTCTTCTAAGGATACCAGATGCCTTGATCTGGTATGTTTCCTAATTCAGGAGAGCTGATGATCTCCACTAATTCTTGTTTTCTTTTATTCTTCATAAAAAATAAGCCCAAGTTAAGACAAGAGAATGAAGAATATAGCATATAGTGAATGCAGATTCTTTGTATTTCCTGACTATTACAGGGCATAGAAAATTTCCTTTTAAAAAATATAAACTAATGTCATCAGTTTCTCCCTCCTCTCACTCCTGATAAAAACAGAAGAATAATTTATATGCCTACAGAAAACATCCCCCAAACCCTATTTCTTTTCTTAAATAATAATTGAGAAGTTTCATTAGGTTATTTTTTTAAACTTACCTCAGCCACCCTGGAATTATCAAGTTCACTGCTCAAGGACCAACCATTTATTTGTAGTTTTTTTACTTTTCTCAATTTTTTAATTCTGCAGGGAACTGTATAGATAATGGGTTTTAATGTAGGTATATTCAGAGACAATAAATACTTTCCGTGTAGCAGTGGCTGTATCATTAGATTTTTGTCCTCCTCTGTTATGTAACTTGATATCAAGATCTGTCAATTTGTCACTGGTTATGGTCTTGTTTTGAAATAATTTGTTATACTTCTCTCTTTTCCTTGAAATCAACATGATAGGTTTGATATGTATGAAATATTCATAAAATTTAATAATTTCAAGAAGCTTTTCTGTTTGTTATTACTGCTGAACAATTTTAGGTACAGCTTTGTTTTACACTGAATTCTGAGCATAACCATTTAGATACAATAGTTTATGTGTGTGAGAAAATAGACTCATGAACATTTATTTTCTGAACAATGTCATAACTAGATTTCTGTAGAGTAACTTCTCATTTCCATTAATTGAAATGATATTTAAGTCAGCTCATTTCCCTTGCACAATTCATTAGGGACAGCATAGAAATTGAATCTAAACACTGATCTGAAAATTTTTATATTCAGTTTTCTCATTTTTCAAGTCTACTATTTTGCCAATATTTTGAAATTAGCATAAAGTAATATTTCTTTTAAAACAGAGAAAACCAGAGTTCTTCACAGGCTCCCATAACCTTTCATTTTGGACTGGATTCCTGTATGAGCCACTTCTCCTGGAGTCATTGGATTCTGCAGAATGATATAGTTCTTAAATGAAAATATTAACAGATTTTCTTTTTCCTTGCCTGTTTTTAATCAAAAGAAAACTTTTCTACAAGATTTTAGTTTAACAACCTATCTCCACTCCATGTAGAAATGTCAGGAAACCAAATTACATTTGCAGCTTTTGTAGTCCCACAACAGTATTTGAAGAAGCATCATGAACAAAAGAACAGGTTATGGAACATTCTCAGGATGGGCTTATGCATCCACAATATG
>VXBB01012320.1:454397-476246 GCA_013399915.1 Illadopsis cleaveri
GCCTATTTAAAAGAGGAATGAAAGATCTTTTTTTGGATTAAATTCAAATATATCAACACTTGGAGTATCATCAAATTGCACACATTAATTTTGCAAGTGACACGAAACTTGGGAGGGGTGGGGGTGGGAAGTAGACCATGGCAGGGCTTCTGACCAGAGGCACCTCACAAGGCTGGAGGAACGGACTTATAGGATAACTTTATGAAATTTAGCATAGCCAAATGCAAAGTCCTGCGCCTGGGAAGTGAGACCCTCTTGAGACAATGCAAGCTGGAGACTTACTTCTAGGGCACAGCTCTGTGGCAAAGACCTTGGAGTCCTTAGGAAGAGAGTGACCTGAACATGAACCAACATAGTTTCCTGGCAGCAGTATCTGGAGCTGTATTCACTGCAGTAGCGTCAATATTTTGGGGAAAGTTATTATCCCCCTATACATGACACTTCTTAGCCCACACTTAGGTACTGTGTGCATTTTGGGTCTCAATTGATGAGAAAACTTGAGTTCAATTTACAGGAAAAATACTGATAAACTCCAGAGAACCACCAAGATAATTGGAGTATGGAGCACACGGCCTGTGAGGAGCAGCAGAGGGAACTGGGGCTGTTTAGCAGGAAAAGAGGTGGCTTGAGAGGGAGTGGTAGCAGCCTAACAATACAGTTGAGGAGGAGACTGAGCAGGAGGCTGGACTTATGCAGATTTTTTTTCCAGTAGGAGACCTGTAATATGAAACCAATGAATTTGTACAGTATGGTTTGTCTAATATAATACATAGAAAATTGATTATAAAATTATTGTACTGTAAATCTGTGGTGAGTTTTAGGTAGATTTAGTGTCTGGGAAGTGTGTGGTTCGTTAATAATTTGGAACATCTAATTTTCCTTTCCAAGAAATCAATTGCCAAAAAAAAAAAAAAAAAAAAGACTAAAAGAAACCTTAGTGAAACCTTTACGAAGGTATAAAATTGTTTCTTATATTTTACTTTGGAAGCTTTGAGCAGACAACTATTTTCCAGCATAGCTATTGACACTTCAAAATACCTGAAAAAGCCCCTCTTAAACTAGCGTAAAACAAGAGGTTTCTCACATTCACTGTTTTCATTTAATATTCTTGATATTAATACATTATTTCAATAGAATGTAATAATAGTAGATTTCTGTATGACAGGAGCAAATTTTCATTTAAAGTAAGACCATCCATTATAATCAGAGACAGGGTACTTGAACTGAAGATCACTACTCAGTTAAAACAAAAAATAATGAATGTGTCATCTTTAATAGAAAATGTCATGTGAATACATGACAAGTGGTGCATATTCAAAATGTTTTCTATAAGTCATGTATGCAATTTTAGATTTTAGAGCTTAAAAACCTCTTTACTGCTTTTTAGTTGGCACGCGACACTACACACTACGTCTATTTTTAAATTTTTATTTGAGGCATTAGAGTCTATAAAACTATATAACTATGTTTTATTTGACATTAGACAACCACTGAAACAAATATGCATTAAATGCACAAAGACTAATTATAAATGGAAGTGGACAGAGAGTACATAAAGCCGTAATTGACTCCAAGGATTCCTGCAACACAGAAAATTTAGAAAGGACTTTGAGTTGCCTCTGGACTAAATATCAAAACCTTGGTCTTACTTAGAAAACAACAATAAAAGAAAATAGTAAAGATTTGTGACCCCATTATTTGGTACAGATTTGTACATTAAAAATTGTTATCTCAAACAAGAAGCGTAGTATGGCATTTTGTAACTATGTTCTCAGTATTATAGACAGAGTGCATTTTAGATTATAAAAAGTTTATAAAGAAATGAAAAATAGTACAAGTACCTAGTCATCATAAGACTGTGGTGGAAAAAAGGGGCAAAAGTTTTATTTGTTTCTGTTAATCATACTTATTTATTTCTTGTTATAAACAAGGATATGAATCACCAAGGATCATAACAATATTTTTTAAATCTGGTTTATTTCCCACCTACATACATACATTTTTTCACATGCATATCAATGAATGTTCATCACTCAAGTGTCTGGAAGACAAAAATTTATTGTCACACATGTATTATTCTGTAACAGACTTAAAAATCACTGTGTCAGCTGTAAAATAAACCATCAGTCTCTAGACCAATGGAAATTTTGTGATACAATCCTGTACACTTACTGCCTTGGAAATTCTCCCTGCAATCTGTAGTACACCCTCACACTTTTTGCTAAACTGAGAAAGGAAGAAAGAAAGAGTAGGATTTGCTATGAATGAATCCATATCCATCAAGAGGAAATTTCTTAGAAGAATTTGTGACACAGAATAGGCCTGGGCTCATGGGCTTAGGCAGGTCTTAAAATGCTGCAAAAGGCATTTCTCTTCTCTCACACACTAAAGAGGAAAAGTAGAGAATTTACTCCCACCAGCCTGCAGTCAAGTTTGTGAACCCTATATAGGGTCTCTCTGAATTATGTGAGGAAATGCTATTTATGACTGTACATTATAGTTTTTATGGGTTTGGAATATAAAATGCGTTCTGGAATGAAAAAAAGAAATTAAAAAGTCAAATCATTAATACTTTCTATCCAGTATCCTCTTGTGATTTTTGTGTCAGGGTATGCAATACAGTAAGATTTAAATGATTTATGATTGGAACAACAAATAATTTTTTATAAATCCAGGGGAAGTTTTAGAATTAAACCTATCAGAAGTGACATACTAGTCACCAAAAATTAAATATATAAAGAGTTTGCGCTTAGTGAAGAATTTGGGCTTTGCATATCACGAGGTACATAACACTAAGGAAGAGAGACAACTTTTGTTGTTAAAACTGTCAAGACAGTCAACAATTAATCTTAGGAATCTCTGGAAATATTAGTAGAGTTAAATGTAGTGTGAAGGAGGATCCTATTTCTCTAAGATGCATAAATGCCATCTTCAGTATCCAAACATTTCACCAGTGATATTGTGCTGTCCTAAATTGTCTCTGGCCCTCAGGGCCCTGTAGTTTCTTTGTTTTCATATTGCAGCCATGGATTGTACTTTTTTACATAATTTAAAAAATATATATTTATTTTCTAATATCTCAGATATGTTTTATTTTCCATGTGTGTAATATAATCTTATTTTCTTTTGTTAACTTTGTGGCTTCATTGATGTTTAGCAGTACACAACATATATTTTGAAAAGGAATAAAGTAGAGTCTGGATTGAGTGACTAGTCATTCTGTTCTTAATGGAAAATGGTTTAGAAGTATGTTAAGAAAATTTGTTTCTGAACTGTTAGGAATAAAACATTTGAAAACTTTATTTTCAAACTTTTTATATCTAACAGGTCATTATTGGATTGAACAAGGTTCTGTGTGGACAGGAGTTACAGTAGTTTGTTCAAGATCAAGATTCTTTGTCTTCACTTGAGTACAGGATGAAGTTCCTTTATTTTTGCATGTGCAATGAATACAGATAAAGCAGCTTCGATTTTTTGCTTTCTGCATCAGGAGCTTGATCCAAGGCCAGCTCAGTGGAAATGTTCCTATTGATTTCAGTGGCTTTGGATCAGACTTTAATTCTGTTGTGACTGGATTGAAAACCAATATATTTATCTCTTTGGAATTCTACTGACGTAGTGTCTTTTAAAGGGTTTTGTTTAATTCTTTTCCTGATACAGTTCAGGTAATTATTCAAATAATTCAGCTTACTTCCCATTTAACATATTGTTATCAGCTGTCAAAATAATTAAATACTCAATATAAATTTAAGCACTTAAACTGACAAAAATGTTGCTGATAAGAATAATGGAAGAAACAGAAAATCAGGAAAAAAAATTTACAAGGATAATTCAAACCATTTCATCTGTAAATAATGAGAATTTAATGAGGTTGATATCCAAAAAGGCTCTCACTTCTTACAGTACAAAGCATTCATTTTTCACATTAATTGTCTTTTTAGTAACATTTTTAGGACACTGCAAAGAAAATGTTTATGTGAATATAAATTGTATTCATGGACCTTTTTCTTTGGTCCTAGAAAAAACAGTTCACCTGTGGACTTCTGAAAAGAACATTTCATCAAGTGTCTGATCTGTCAAAAAAAGAATTTCAAAGCTCAGGAGACTCATACCCCATAAACGAAAGTCTGGTTCTTTTAATTGAAAATCTGAAACTCTGAATTTTCATGATATAGAACATGCCCTTAGGATAAGCTTTGTATAACACCAAGATCGAGAGTCAGCAAAGAAATAACGAATAAGAAAGTGACATTGTGGCGTTGGTCCACATTATTTGGACATCATTCTTTCGGAACAAAATAGCATAACTCTTGGGAAAAATTTAAAGCTGATTAGTGATTAAATCCAAGGTAGCACCATCAGTGAAAGAATTGTTCTATCTGCCTTAGACATCTGCATTTATTGAGATGAATTATCCCCTGGAGGTACTGGGCTCTCTCCATTTACCATAGAAAAGTCTCAATAGATAAATTAAATTATATGGTCAGCTCTTAGAGAAAATTAGGTAAATTGAGATACTGATACTGGATACTGATTCATCTGCATGAAGCATCTCCTAATAACTTATTTAATAAGTCAAAAGAAAAGTCATGTATACTTTGATACAAGAAGCTGGAACTATACTGCCTCTTTGTGAAATATTTCTTTCACATGTTTATTCAATGTTTTCAACTTTGAAAGTGTTTCTTTAGTTTATGTAATAGTATATAATAGTGAAAAAAATAGGGAGTGGGAAATATGGGGAAAAAAACCTGAGAAAAAAAAAAAATACCAGGAATTATAGTGAGGAAGAAATCACATGATTTAAGATTTTTTTTAAAAAAGGAGAAAGATGATACTGTGTAAAACTGAAAAATTGATGGCAGGCTGCTGATGCCTAGCTTTGACCAGCTCTCTCTGTTACCTGTCTCTGCTGAAAAAGGTTTATTGCCAGCACATCACTGAAAGCTGCAGCTGAGAGTACTCCAAATGGGCATCCTTAAATGGGAGTTTGGTGTTCAAGCAAGAGCACAAGATTTATTGAAGGGATTAAGGTAAATTAGGCAAGTGGAACACAATAAACCCCAGATTTCAGATAATGAAGGTTTTAAAGATCATGAAAATATTTTGGGTCTAGAAACCCACAAAACCAAACATAAGGTTGAATTTTTTTCCTGACTTCTTAAGAAACATCAAAAATAATCTGGATATTATTATGACAGAAATAAGTGTCGTTGTAATCAAAATTTTTGTTTATGTCATCCAGAGATGTTAACAGTTAATAAAAAATGTCAGCAAGGTTTCTGCTGACAGATACGGTATTAGGTACTTAAAATAAAGTCTGGAAAACTGTGTTGGTATGTGTCAGCCAACAATAATGATTTCCATAAGTATTAAAGGGTTGAGTGGACCTGTCAAAAGTAAGAGGGTTTTACAAGTACTGAAGAAGAAAAATTTAGTGTTGTGTTGCTACAAGAAAACTTTTACAGGTCAGCAATCAAAATATTTGAGAACAATATGGGCTTAAAAGACTATTGCCATAAGATAATAGAAAGGCTTGGGGTGGAAGTGATGTTAAAGTTCCAACACCCTATCATAGCCATGATTCATCCCACTAGATCATGCTGCTCAGGGCTCCATCCAACCCAGCCTTGAAAACTGCAAGGGACAGGAGATCCAGCTGTTCTGGGTAATCTGTCCCAGTGCCTCAATATATTGGTTATTAGGAAGAAATTAGGATTTTTTTTCCTAATAACAAATTTAAACCTTTCAGTTTAAAGCCTTTCCCTCTTGTCATATCATTACACATTGTTGAAGTCACTCCTTTTTTTCATAAGCTCTAGGTACTGGAAGGCTGTAATGAGGTTTCCCCAGAGCCTTCTCTTCTCCATGCTCAAATACCTCAGTTCTCTCAGCCTGTCTCCATAGAAGAGGTGTTCTAGTCATCAGATCATCTTATTGGCCCTTTGGACTTGGTTCAACAGGTCCACATTTCTTGTATTGAGGACTCCAGACCTGAACACAACACCCTTGGTGGTGTCTCACAAGGACAGGGGAGAGGAGGAGAATCACCTTCCTCAGCCTAGTGGCCTTGCTTCTTTTGGTGCAGTAGAGGATACAGTTGGCCTGTTAGGCAGTGAGTGCACACTGTTGGCTCATGTCTGGTTTTTCATCCATGAGAACCTGCAACTCCTTCTCCACAGAACTGCTCTCAGGGGCTCTTGTCCTGGATTCTAAACATGTCTGGGATTGCCCCAACCCTGGTGCAGGACATTGCATTTGGACTTGTTGAACTTCATGAGGTTCTTATGGGCTCTCAGCTGTTTCTCAGACATATTGTTGCCCAAGACAGTTTAACAGGGAAGGAAGCGGAAATTTTACTATGTCAACACAACCTCAGTGCCCACAAAGACATATTTTGACCACATATAATTTGCAAAATAGAAACATATTCATATTTGGGTTTGTGTGCCAAGGTTTGGGTAAACAGAGCTGGTGGGGGGTGAACAGGTGTGGTTTCTCTGAGAAACTACCAGAAGCTTTCCCTGTGTCTGACAGAGCCAATGCCAGCTGGCTCCAAGATGAATCTATCTCTGGTCAAGGCTGAGTCCATTACCTGCAGCCCATGATGCAGCCCATGGTGAGTCAGGCTGTGGCCCTGCAGCCCATGGGGGTCCATGGGGAAGCAGAGATCCAACTGCAGCCTGTGGAGAACCCCATGTCAGAGCAGGTGGATGTGCCCAAAGGAGGCTGTGACTTCATGCGATGCCTGCACTGGAGCAGGGTCCAGAGAGGACCTGTGGGCCCAAGGAGAGAGGAGCCTATGCTGGAGCAGATTTTCTGGCAGGACTTGTGATACCACAAGGAACCCACACTGGAGTAGGTTTTTTTTGAAGGATTACAGCCTGTGGAAGAGACCCCCTCTGGAGAAGTTAATGAAGAACTGTAGGCCATAGGAGGGATTCACAGTGGAGAAGTTCATGGAGGACTGTCTCCTGTTGGATCCTGGAGAGTGAAAAGTGTCCTCTCCCTGAGGAGGAAGCAGAGGCAGAAACATTGTGATGAACTGACTGTAACCCCTATTCCTTGTCCCTGCTTCACTTCTTGGGGAAGGAGTTAGATGGCCAAGAATAATGTAAAGCCCAGTAAAGACTAGCAGGGGGAAGGTGTGTTTAGGATTTGGTTCTACTTCTCATTATGCTACTCTAAGATATGATTTGCAACAAATTCAATGAATTTTCCAAAGTGAAGTGTGGTTTAGCTGTGATGGTAATCAATGAGTGATCTCTTCATGTCCTTATCTCAATCCATGGACTTTTCATCCTACTGTTTTCTGTCCCTCTTGTACAGAAGAGTGGGGAAAGATAGAGCGGCTTTCATTGGCACCTGGCAACCTGCCAAGGTCAAATCACCACAATATTATTTAAAAAATAAAAGAATAGTTGTAAGCAAAACAAATCAGGATTTAATCTCTCATTTTATAGAGGTCTTAATAAAAGACAGACTAAGAAATTACATTGCTGGACAGGAAAAAATCAGTGAGATCATAATCTTTTCAGATCTTTCCAGATCAAAAGAGTTGAGAGTTATGCAAAAGAGTTTCTGAAAAAAAAAACCAAAAAAACCAAGACCAGCTACACCTCTTTTTTGGGAAGAATTCCTTAATGACTCTTGAAAGGTGATTATAGGGTGATAAATTTGTATTTTGTTGAAAATAAGGACAGAGACATCA
Source organism: Illadopsis cleaveri (assembly GCA_013399915.1). Lineage (NCBI taxonomy): Eukaryota > Metazoa > Chordata > Aves > Passeriformes > Timaliidae > Illadopsis > Illadopsis cleaveri. Next base: position 462,109 of record VXBB01012320.1, read on the forward strand.
CACCCTAAATGAACTCTGTCCTCTGACCTAACTAAACATAACATAAACAGTCTCCATTATCAAATAGAATACATAATCTCTGAAGGCAATTACAGAAACACATTCACAAAGCAAAATGTGTGAAAACCAGGTTGACACAGACACATTTTCCCATCTGTCACAGCAAACACTTATAAATATTGAATAATTAACACACAAAATTGAAGTAATTTTGTTTCAGGAAGCCCCAGCTTACCAGCTATATGTAGCTGCTTCTTACTTTGTGCTCATGGAAATTTGCTCATGTCTTATATTTAGAGGGCGAGGGGAATTCTCTGCCTCATTATATAAATTAGCTACTGAAGCTACAGAGCCCAGACATAGAACTAAACACCAATGTGGTTGGTGTCAGATGTGATTATGTTAGGGATCCATTCCACTGTATTTAAATTATAGCTGAAGGAACTCAAAGTAGCCCGGAGCTTTATGGAAAACAAACTACTCTGCTAAAGCATGAGAAAGACCAAAAATGCAGTAAGAAACTATCAGGAACAATATATCTATGGAGAAAGGTAACAAAGAAGACAGAATGAGTCAAAGCACACTTTTGAGTCAAAATGGGTTTTTAATCTCATGTTTTTCTTTGTAGCTTGTGATAGCACAAGCCATTTAAATCCTAAGTTTGGCTTCAGAAAGCAGTTTTATCAATATGTGGCTAGGGTGTATTGAGTATAAAATCATATCTGTTACACCCAAGGAAATGAATAGTATTGACTACCTAGAATTCTGTGTGGGTAGACTTAGTATCTCCAATACTAATATACTAATACCCAATACTGACTATTTTAGTGTTTTTATAATATAAATTGACTTTATTTAAAGCTGGGAACACACATTACTTCTTTCCATTACTTTCTTTTTAAACCTAGCAGAAAACAGTAGCAATGCATGATTACTGAAAAAGAAATGACAAAGAAATAGCATGTTCTAAAACTGCTGAAGTTAATATGTGTTCACTTATGTTCTAGAACTCTTGAGTTTATATAAAATTTGTTTTCCTATTTACAGGTGTTTGAAGACCATTGCCTGTAAGCAGATTGTGAATGTAAATATTGTCAACACTGATTAAACATGTAAAAAATATACTGAACATTTCTGCAATGTACACCTGTGCAGTTTGATCTCATTTTCTTGCTTCTCCTCTAACTGTCCACCTAACTGACCTAATTTCCAGAGTATATAAACAGACAATTTCGCCCTCCGTAACTCATTTCTATGAACCTGTTTTTCGATTTTGTAGCATTAAAAATTTTTCCTGAGTACTTATAAAGTTTAAGTCTTTCCTAATAAGTTAATTTTTTCCTCCAAACGAATGCAACCCCTTTACACAATTTTTCTACTTTCCATCTGGGATGTGTTCTTGTGCAAAGAGAGAAAGTGGGAGGAAGGAAGACTGAATTAAAAAGATGGCAGATTTATAGTTGCTTTCAATTAATTTTCATTCATTTAAATCCAAATTTTATTCTCTGATGGATTACTTACACTTTTAATGCAGTATCAGACCTAACTTCAGGTTTATCGTTTCTGCATGATCTAGAAGAGCAATTGCTACATGTTGTCGTCACCTACACTAATTCCTAGAACTGTAGCTCTTTAAGTCAGAGGTGACCTTTATGATCAGACAGTTTAGCATTTTAGATAATAAGGCCCATATGATGTCATATAACAAGGCATATCTCTACCTCAATAGCTCTTAATCCAAAGAAAATAACAACGAATAGTCTAATTTAACATGAACTGAATATCTGAGTTATTTGGGACTCAGTTGGTTCATTATTTGTTACCATTTCTTGATTCATGGTTCCTACACAAAATGGCCAGCATCCCAGAATTTATTGCTCTAACCTGTAAACTGTTGATGCAGATAACTACTGTCTTTATTTGCAGAACAAATTTGGGATAAAGGAATAATTAAGCGTGGAAAAATTAAGTGCTTTTGTGAGCCTTAGCTTTTGGAAGATAAATTCTGACTCTTAAGCAGGAGAACTAACACCTAAAAAATAGCGTTCTTAGAATCCTGTCAGCTCCACTCAAGACCCGAGGAGTATGTAGAGATTTGAAACCCAAATGTGTGAATGAAGCAATGGTGTATATAGAAGGGATATAGTTATGTCAGGAACTGGGGCATTTCTCTGAAGAAGGAAATTGCATGGGCAGCATAACCTGGAACATGATAATGGAGTCAGGTAACGAAAATGAAAAGTGTTGTAGACTAACATTTGGAATAGGAAGGGAGAAACTGGGAGAAAGCTAAGATGTACAAAAGTACACTTGGCTCAAAGTGACACAACTGCTTGTATCCTACCTCTGGGGACAGAAACAAGAAGGATATAAAAAGTGCTACTGCAGTAGCACTTACTGCAAGTACATCAAGCATGTGAATGTTCAAGTCCATGAGAGGCAAATACATAAAGAGAGAGGAAGAATATAAAAAGAAATAAAATAAAAGATTTAAGACTCTAAAGTTTTGTTTGTTTGTTTAAATCAAAGCTCAAGAAAATTTGTCTTACAATTCAAGAAGAAAAAAAAATGGTCCAAACACCCTACCCCTAACAATCATAGCACACTGAGAAAGTTAAGGAAACTATCACATGAAGGAGGCTGACTTTTATGAAATGGAATGTTTGCTTGAATGAAAAGAGGAAAGGAAATTAGAGGGGCTGGAAAAGAATTTGAGGTATGAACAAAGAATTCTCAAACTGATTTTAAAAACCCTTCAGATCAACTATTACTCTTGGTAACTTCATCTCTGCCTATGATTAGTAAAAAAGCTACAGAGATCTTAATGGCCTATTAAAATTAAATAGGTGATTTTTGAAGAAAATCCCCAACTTTTCTTCTGAGGTTAGACAAAAAGGCAGCTGGTGCTTTTATCAAAATATGGCATCCACAGTGAAGCGCTGTATTGTTTTCAGTATCTAGTCTTTATCACAGTAATGGTACCAAGTGCAGACATCAATTCCATTGGGCAATAGTCTGCTAGAAACCAGAAGTGGTTTGTACAGGACAGCTGAGATAGTATTACATGTGACTTCTCTTTTCCCACCCAGCTGTGTAAACAGAAGTTCTTTCTTTGCAGAATTTAAGCAGATCAGTGGAAAAGAAACATGAAATAAATCAATCTAACACTTAAATTCTTTGAGTCAATTGAGGATGGGCATAAGTGTCTTTATGAACACTGGGGTTAGTGTTTAGTTCCAAACTAAGATTTTACTAAGAAAAAATCTGATTAGATGTTTCTTCCTTCATTTTAGGTAGGGAAGGAAAGGATCAGCAAAACAATTGGGGGCATGGGGAATGCTGTGCTGGTAAAATATGAGAGATCTTCCTCTGTACTCTGGCATACATACCTCTTTTCAATCAGGCATTCTGTACCATGCCTGCTATGACTTTGTGACACAATCTATCTTGTACTCTTTTGCTAAGGTAAGGTTGCTTCACTAATCCACCAGATCAATATCTTTCTTTTTCTACAGGAGATAGGACTAGAAATGATCTTGGGTTATCAAGTCCAGGACCCTGCTATCATCGGGAACCACATCATCTAATCCCTTCCTTTAACTTATCTAGTTCCATCTTTGCTGGTGTTTTGCTGCACTAATACTACTAGAAATGCGTTCCAGAACCAGGTTACTCTCTTTAAAACATTTGGTTATTTGAAATGAAGTGTATTTATTAATTATGTGAACTCATAACTGCATATTTTTGAAGGTGGATGAAATTAGCAAATTGAGTTAATCCTAATACCTTTATGGCTTTCCCCATGGTAAAGAATGACATACATACAATGTGCGGTATGGTATTTTAAAAGGCCACAAAATAATAATAACCTCAGTGAGACAGTAAAATTAAGATCAGCTTTACAATCTCATTTTGAAAATCCATTTAATCTAGTCTTCTTGCAGGATATATTAGTCAGGGATTTCTTTGGTTTATGTTTCATATACAATAGGCAGTGATGTGTTAACTATTGGAGCTTCTTTTCAGGTATAGAAACAGTTTCAGTAAGAAGGCTCATTTCAAGGTTCATTAGGAATATATTTTTGTTGTTGCAAATTACTTAACATTCTCTTCTTCTCATTCTCGCATTAGGTGAGGCTTTGGTTAAGCCAGTAAAATTTACCTTTTTAAGCTAGAAAGGCAAAAGGAAATCTTTAGTATAAACACTGATGCAGAGAAATGTTAGCTCTATTCCTTCCCCGTCTCCCCAGGCTTTATTTTTAACAATATCTAATGTTTAGTTCAGCTTGGAGGCTGGATGAAAAAAAAGTAGATACTGAGTACACCATGGTAGGGTGAAAAAGCCTATTTTAGTTAAAGGATGATGGCACTAGACAGTGAAAGTCTGAGTTAGTCTGTGACTCACTCTGAAGAATGGACAAGGGCTGTGCAGAAGTGCTTCACCAGTCATTTTCAGTACTGTGGCATACAATCAGTTTTTGATTACCCAGGCTGAGATTTCCTGAAGAGGAGAAGCTATCACATTCAGAAATTATTTCCATAAATGCTAACCAAAGAAGGACTCAGTACTTCTCAGTAAAACTGTAATTTCTACCTATTTCAAAGAAACACACTTTGAAATGTGTCCACAGGAGGAGGAGAAGGGCAGAAAATCTTCAGAAATTCTTTGCTTTTATTTTATATTTCTCTAAAGCTAAGGGAAGACTTTAAAATTACAAATATTATTAAAAATTTTCATATCTTTCAGAACACAGGGATACAAAAAAATCCTGTTGGTGCAATGCCTAATATAACCTTCTGTGGTCAGTCACTGAAGGTGTTAAGACTCCAAAGAGCTCAAATATTTAGAAAATTTCAAAAATGAAGACATTTTTGCATAAGATATGATGTCTATTATTTCTAATTTTTTATAATTTTCAGGGGGTTTTTGGAAGCTAAACTGGAGTTCTTCCAGCTATATGTATTTTGGGGTGACTCTCCTGTGCCCATTATTTCATAAATAACTTGACTTAGGTGTCTGCTGGATGTATCATAATGGGCTTCCACATATTAAAAGAATGGTAAGTTTTTTAATGTCTGATTTTATGAAAAAAAATAACTTTACAATTACAAACCAGCGGTTCAAAAAAATTTATAGACTGATGTGTGTGAAAAAAAAATATTATTTAGTGACTGTAATGTTGTCAAGGAAGCACAGTTTTCACTTTCTTGAAAATGAAATGTTTAAAAGGCAGTGTTAATGACACCTTAAAAAACTTACTCTGTAGCTGTGCATTTGCTAAACCTGCTCCTTAATCATTAAATGATATGACTAATAACTAAGCAATTCACTGAAAAATTGTTAATTTAGAGTAAGCATTTTTAAAAATATATCACTGTTTCAACGTGAAACAAAGAGAAACAAGCTCTACTAACAAATTAGTTCATGTAGCGAGCATTAAGGGCCTTTCCTCTTCTTTCTTACACAAACTACCTCTCCATTATCAGTGTTGCTGCATACAGAATCACTGTATTGCTTGATGGATTTATGTTCAGAAATCCTACTTATTTATCTTCACTGGTGTGATCACTTTGGCATTTTTTCATCTTACTCATGAGCGTTATCGACATCTCTTTTCATCTACATTGTACTATGTTCCTTTCTTATGGAGGTACATGTTGCAGAAATTTTTGCCTCAGCCTGGTACAACATGCTCGTGAAAATCAGAATACGTAACTATAATTAAGGTAGGACATGTACAATGTCTTATGATTTCGTATTACATTAATTTTTCAGGCAATTAAATACTGTAGGCTTTTGTTCATTTTTATAAACATCAATATCTTAACCTTCTATAACTTCTAGTTTTCTATAATTATATTTATCCCCAATTCTCACATATGCTTATCTTGAATGTTCTCATCTCAGGGATCTGATATTTAAAAATGCTTTTTTTGCTAACTTCTAAGACTTCAGAGATTCCACTAACACTTGATGTTTATAGACAACACCAATTCTATTGTCTTTAAATAACAGATCATTTAATTAAAACTAAAAATCACAGCTTTTTCTGAAATTCTTATCAGCACGAATCTCTTTCAAGCAAAAACCATTAATAATTTCATGTTAGGATAATGCTTGTCACAAGGATACAAGCTTGAATTAATATGCAGTGGTAAGATAAGTATTCAAAGAGAATCTGTTATCACCTGATAACCTACACAAGAAATTTGAAGCCTGGTAGAAATAAAAGAAATGCAATAGGGCAGAGAAAAGCACAAGGAGACAGTAAGTAACATGTGAAAACTAACCCAATCCTACTTTCTCTTCTGAAGTGTTAATAAATAATTCTAAAATTAATTTCTTGTATGAGTTTTACAAATTGCACTTGTGGTAGTTTCATTCACCTGTGGTGCTTATTCTGCATTGCTTACACGGTAATCAAATAACCCACAATCAGTTGTTAGTCATCCTTACTGCACCACTGCGGCCTATTAGAGCTTTGTCACCAAACATTGGACAGTCTTAGAGTGTTATTTAGTCACTAAGAAAAAGTTCATGCTGCTTATTTAATTGACAGCTTAAAGCATAAATTTTGTATAGCTGGCTGCTACATACATATAAAAGGCCAAACTTATATTTCATTTCACACTATTGCCTTTGAATTTATTGGTTTCCTTTCTTGTCCTTGGGGAACCACTTTGAATGCAAGAAACTACAGTTATAATAGTTAGAAAGAAATCAGTGGTTACAGGGGAGGTGATCAAACAGTAAATAAAATAACCATTTATAGCTGTTTTAGCAGTTTGCCTTTATGTGTGCTTGGAATTGCATCTCAATAAAGCACAAGCTAAGATTTAAAAACACACAATTTCAAAGGTAACATGCAAAACAACTTGACTCTTTTGCCAGATTCCACCCTGAGGGTAATGGCATGCTTCAAAATATCGCTTGGCTAGGCTTTTATTTCTGGCAAAAAAATATCTTCCACGAAATTGTTCTGTTCTGCAGCATAGCAGCACTAATTTATAATCTGTGCTTCAGTAGCAAGAGGCTTTCTGTCTTTCCCTCTCCCATTTAACATTTATATTTACTTGATCCCCTCCCCACTTTCATTCTAGTTTCTGTAGCAACTGCATTAAAAAAAAAAACAACACAAACCAAACAAAACAAACTATAAGAAAAAATGGAGCTTAAAGAAAGGACTGGAAAAGTGGCACCTGAAGAAAAATTTTTCTGTGTGTCTGCTGATGACCTATGGGATATAATAATACAATGCTGAGCTCATACACTATATTTTCTACTTGGAGATCTTGGCAGCTTCCACAGAACAGAAAGTGACTGATTTGATTTCATAGATGGGAGGGAAGGGTGGAAGCAGAAGTGAAAAAAAAGAAAATTACATACAAGGTGCGCATGAGATTAGCACAAAAAGAAAGCAGGGCTCTTCATTTTCACATGCTCTAGACCAAAGTGTCTTTGCACATTATCTTTGCAGTTTTCCTTAAAATGTATCAGTTATATACAGAATCCCCCATAGTTCAGCAGAACAGTGGTAATCCACTAGCAAGGGTGAAAGATATGGTAAAGATAATCTGTTCTCAAGGAATTGGAATTAGAGCCATAATTCAGTACATGTATACTATTAAACATCTTAACTTGGCAATTATTTTTGGTCTTGTCAGCCTCACTGGATTAAAAGTAGGAATGAAGCAGCTGGTGACTTCTCCATATACAGTTAGTGTGCCATTCATTTCTTGAGCATACATTTGCTGCTAACCACTGCATTGTCACACATGTTCACTCTTCATTGTCACAAGCAATACCATCATCTATGAGTTTTTTTCAGAGTATTGTCATGAAAAATACAGCTCATCCTCAAGACCAAAGCAGTGATTGTGTGTAAAGTGCACATTACCTAATCTGTAGCAAGGAGGAATCTAGGGTCACATAGACATTTGCCTCTTCAAGGAAGCAATAGAAGCAATTTATGCTCCTGAGCAGCATTTTCTTTCTTATCAGCATAGCTCTTTCTGTTCTCCTTTTTATTTTTTCACCCTTGTTACAGTTTATTTTACTGCTATTGTTTGAAAGAGGACTAGTGCACAATTTACACAAAAAAAAAAAGTAAAAAGCAATAGTAATTTGAGATTTTTCAATAGATTAATTATTTTTTCAAAACCCATTTTATCTAACTAATTACAGCTCATCACTTATGGATTTGAAAATATTCCAAATCCACTCATTCAGAATTATGATCAGATTCAGGTTTTCTCACAGTGCTGTATCTGTGATTCCTGATCAAAATTCCATTATTGACATAATTGTGTTTTATTTCCTGATTTTTTTTTGCCACTGTTTTCAAATCTAAGATATACTTTCTCCCTTATGTTATTCTATTAGTATTCTGCATAAAATACACTCTTCATTAATGGAGATGGCAAGGAATTATCTTCATGTTGCATGAGTCGTCACCTGGGAATTTAAGTATGATCTGGTTTGGAGATTCTGGGAAGCAGCATGCTCAATTCTCATCTTCCCTTGTTTTTGTTATTGGCAGTACATCTGCAAACTGAAAACTATTTCTGTCCTTTTGTCTTGGATGCTTCTGGGCACTAGAATGCTAAAGGCACTTGTTTACAAGGCAGTGAGAATAGGAGCACCAACCCATTTTGATAGATGATCCGGGTTGCTCTTCAGACTTCCCTGTTGTTTTATTGGTTCACTAAACAGAAAGACTAATTCAAGTTTATGTTCTGTGTATTTCCTCCGGTCTCTCCAGAATTCTTCACCCTCCCCCAAGACTAAACAAAATAATTTTGTCTTTCTATCTATCAGCACAGCGACAGTGAAGTAACCATCAACTAATCAATTTTATTGCAAAACTAATTTTTGTTTTAAACAAACATCACCATATTTTGTTGACACAATTAAAGGATTTGAGTGTTATTCCATATATCTAGCATGCACCCTTGGGAGTAGGTGGAAGCTACAGCAGAAATCATCACATACGTGCCTCTGCATCAAATTAAATATTTTTCCCTTAATCCTAACACCAGCAGCTGTTAGACACTGTGGCTTACTGCATATAGCCTATATAATGAGACAGATGCAGGCAGTTCAAGTTCCTCTGCTGAATACTGAAGAAAGCCCATCTCTCCAAGGCCACTAAGTCTTATTGCTGCTAAAATAGTCCTCCTCAAGCAAGCAAATACACTTGGCATTCAGATTTCATAAAGATGAAAAACAGCACATTGTTTTTTTTTTACTAGGGAGACAAAAAATAAAGAGGCTTGGCACATAAAATGCAGGAAACTTCCACAGAATTTGGTGCGAAAATAATTTCTTTCTGTTATCCAAAAAGGAGTCAAATTAATCCTTTGCAATAACTACAGAAGTTCTTAGTAAGCCCAGAATTGGAGGTGGCATTTCCCAACCGTTGATACAGTGTCCTGGAAAAAGTAATTTACTGATTGTGCCGAAGAACAGAACTGTCTGCAGGTGGATGATATAGCTAATTGACCCTTCGTATTAAGAGCAGACATAATCTGTTTCAAGCTCCATTTTATTTATCTCCTGGTTGGTTGCTTAGCAGGTTGCAAGGTTAAGGGCAATCCTTTCACGCTACCTGACAATGTGAAGACAGCTTTTCCATATTTGAACAATAAAATGCTGTTCAAAGGACTACACAACCACCAATTAAAATTCTCCAGCAAAAGTAATCTGAAAATATGATCTATAACTGAGAACAGAAAAAAGCTGAAGCAGATCACTGCTTAAAGCAGTGTGCTGATTACTTCCTACTGCAACGAGTGCTGTTGGATTTCATTACAAGTGTGGGAAAGGGATTTCGATTGTGGCTGGGTTTCATGCATTAAAACTGATTAGTCTAAATTGGAAGAATAGTATAATTATGGTTTTTTTTCTTTTTGACCTGAGCGAAACTTAGTTGGGATGCCATAACTGAAGCTGCTTGTGCTTGGAGGGCCAATCTCCCTGCTGTGTAGCCAAAGTAAAAAAGTTGTTCAACAGGGTGTGAGGATGAATTAAATGCATTTCTACAGGCTACAGTTTACCTGTAAAACCAGAGTACAACTGCTGTGTTACATTTGTGGCATCTCCTGCAACTCTTGTGCTTGTACCTCAGATATAAAAATTATCCAAACATGCTTATATACAAAACTATCATAACCTTTTATCCTTCTCATCCATTTTTCACATACTAACAAGACATAAGGATAACAACTTTAAGTCTACCAAGTCAGCTCTTACTCTTAAAGTGTCCCACACATAGAATTTTGATACTTGTTTCAAAGATTCTACTTCACAGAAATCAATACCTATATATATATATATATACCTAGTGTTGGTATAGGGAATTTAAACATTCACTATTGCTGTACCTGCTGCTAGGCTATATCTTTTGTACTAAAATGGCACTTTCTTGCCTTAGATATAAAAAGTCCCATGTAAATGGAGTGTCTTGCTTTACAATAAATATTAAGTGTATCCAAAACCTTGTTATGCAGGTGAGATTTTGAATAAAATGGACTTATTCAAGCTAAATATTACCAAAATCAACTTAGATCTGAAGTGTGGTTGTGTAAGTGTGAGTTTTCAAATGTGTCTCTGAGTTTCTAGAGCATATTGTGAGATCTGTGTCTCCCAAAGCGAAAATTCACACTACTGTGTGAAGTGGGACAGGACAAGAAGAGCTCGTTTTGAAAAAATGTTTTATATGTACAACAACACAAAAGCCATATTTTCACACGTTCAATATGGTATGAGGAGTGTGTATTTTTTAACTTCCCAGTTTTGGTCCCAAATCTTAGTTGGGAGGGACAATTATTAATAACCAAACTGCCGGCACTGAGTTCTAATAGGGATATATTTTTTATCTTTCCATGTATTAAATAAGTAGAATGTGTTTCATGTTAGACCATTTAAACTAGGACTAGTAAGTACTAGTCCTGATCTCTAAGAAATGCAATTAGATTGTACCGTGTTTGCTATAGGCATTTCAGTCCCTTTCAAGCATATACAAACTTCAGTCCAAGAACAGTGAATAGGCATACATGATACATATCCAAATTCAAAGATGCAATAAAAACCACTAAATATCTCCCCTGCTACAGCCAGCTTTCTTGGACCCCCCTGTCGTACCTGGCTTTTCCTGTGAATCAAGCAGATCCCAGAGGAGGAAAAAGGCTGCTCTCCTGGCCTCCAGGGTTCTCTCCAGGGCTTTATTCCATGGTACTCTATCAAGCAGGTCCCTGAAGAGGTCTAAGTCTGCTCTCCTGAAGCATAGGGTAGAGACCTTACTGCGCATCCACTTCACTGCCCTAAGGCCCTAGAGCTCCATCATTTCATGGTCACCACAGCCAAGGCTGCCAGCATAATAGTACACATAATAACTCTCAGGTGTTAAACTTTAGCATGTCTTGCCAGTATCCTTTTGGCTCTTGTAGAAGCATGGATTAATAAACTATTTTTTCAGCATTTTTCTCTTCTATTGCTCCATGTACATTTGGTTATAGTGAGATTGTGCTATGGTGAAGGACATTTTTACCAAGGATATCACAATCCAGACTTAATTTCTGGACCATAGGTTACAGTCCTAATAGTAATTACCATACTAAGTACTCTGAGCTAGGCTTTTGAGGAATCTCAATGTACAAAGAACCTGCAGCACCCCCTTGTTTCTGACCCTAGCAACAATTGCAAGAAAACCAAGACAGAATGAATGCTGTACAGTTTGGACCAAGATAATGCTATAAAATATTAACAGTTTAAAAATAATTCTCTAATATATTTTTTAAACTCAATTAGATTTCCTACTTTTATTTTGTGTTGGGCTCTGTTGCTTCACGTGTCTCCCCGGTCAGCTCAGACACGCTCCAACAGGATCAATGTGTGGGTTCTTGGCTTTGCAGCACCCAGACTCTCACTGTTACAGCCGTGGTTGAAGAAGGAGGGGCCTCTCGGAGGTGGAGGAACAAAGGTTTATTGGGGAGTACAGGGAGACCCCTCACCCTCGGTTCGGATCCTCAGGAGAGATCCCGTACCTTGGGCTCTCAGGGGTTTTGTCTTAGGGTTAGGGGAGGGGTGAATACAAACTTTGCACCAATGGGACACACTTGGGGGGTAGATGCCAGTTGGATTACATAATATAGAACAAATCAAAGGTACACTAGGGAGGGGTCTCAGGGGTTTCTGCCAACCACTGGGCAAATTCCACCGAAGCTTCTAGATTTGGAGGACAGGCTTTAGAATGGGCAGGGAGAAAGAAGATACCTTGGTAGGTTGGGTTAAAACAAAATAGAAACTAGCTACTTCATACAACATAAATCACCTTCTGATAAGAAGCTCTAAGACAGTCAGGGCCCATCTGCAGCAGCGAGGGGCCCACTCTAGGTACACAAAACTGAGCTAAACTTACAATAAAAACTGTTAAACAAAATCTTGCAACCCCACAGGGCTCCATGAATCAAGATGAGGTTCTTCAAGTATAGCATACAATATTTTTATTACCACAAAAAGTATTTTGCTAGTGGCATCCTAGGCTGCATCAAAAGCAGCATGGCCAGTAGGCTGGGGAAGGTGATTCTCTCACTCTAGTCGGCTCTTGTGAGACCCCACACCAAGAGTGTTGCATCCAGCTCTGGGCTCCTCAGTAGAAGAAGGACACAGAACTAATGGAGCAAGTCCAGAGAAGGGCCATGAAGGTACTTTGTGTACTGGAGCATCTCTTCTCCAAAGACAGGCTGGGAAGGTTCAACCTGGAGAACAGAAAGTTGCATGGATGCCTCATACCTGCAGTTGCAAAGTAGTGAATTAATTCCTTCTTTTCTTTAATTTCCGCATGCAACTTTTGCTTCACCTATTAAATTGTCTTTATCTGCACATGAGTTCTCACTTTCACCTTTCTGAGTCTCTACTCCCCCTCCCACTGCAGGAGAATGATCTACTGTGGGAGACTGATTCGCCACCTGGGATTATACCACAACAAAAGCAAAATGATGGATGCATATTTCACAAATGGAGTTGTTTGTTTTCTTTTTATAGGTTAAATTCTATTGCACTTTTCAGTACAGACTTCATAGAAGAACATCATAGTTCTGCAGAAGTAGGCTTCTTAGTTAATCATTAGCTGTTTGAAGAAGCACCAGATTTCCATCACCATTGCACAAAACTTATTTTTCCTTTAAGAGTCTATTAGTAGATTCTACTGCAGTAAGTTGTAAATGACTTGTAAATGACTGTATTTCTGTAAGTAAACATGGCTGTTTACTGTTTGGCTAGCTGTTATGTATTAATTTAGCCACATAAAGCAGATTAAAGTGTTTATTACCTCTGGAAAGAGAAAGAAAAGTGGCAAATGGAGTCTATTGTATCCTTTGTATAGTTCATGCTTTGCATTTTCTTGGTAATAATTCAATCCTGGTCAGTTTGAGAGGCAGTAATTATTTCTTAGATTGCTACAATAAACACAAGGACTGCACCACCCACATACACTTGAAATTAATCATATGAGTTGCACCCTTGTGTTTTAAATATTCAATGAGTATCAATGAACATATGATTTTATTGCAACCTTGTTTTGTCTTCCTTTTTATGCAAATCATAAAAGTAAAAAGTGAAGCAACAGCTAATTCAGGCAGATACTACTTAATTCAGCTCTAAGACATGATTACTTGAGGAACAGAATCACAGAATGTGTAGGTTGGAAGAGACCTGCAAGATCATCAAGTCCAATTCAGCCCTAACACCTCAACTAGATCATGGTATCAAGTGCCACATCCAGTCTCTTTTTAAACACATCCAGGGATGGTGACTCCACCACCTCCCCAGACAGACCATTCCAGTATTTAATAACTCTTTCAGTGAAAAACTTCTTCCTAATATCCAACCTATATTTCCCCTGACACAGCTTAAGACTGTGTCCTGTGTTCTGTCAGTTGCTGCCTGGAGAAAGAGACCAACCCCCAGCTGTCTACAACTACCCTTCAGGAAGTTATAGAGAATGAGCAGGTCACTCTGAGTCTCCTTTCCTCCAGGCTAAACAACCCCAGCTCCCTCAGTTGTTCTTCATATGGCTTGTTTTCCAAGCCCTCCACCAGCTTTGTTGCCCTCCTCTGGACACGTTCAAGCATCTCAA
>VXBB01012320.1:476976-499706 GCA_013399915.1 Illadopsis cleaveri
ATCCTCCTTCCCATCCTTTTTGTGAATGGGTGTCACATTGGCCAGTTTCCAATCATCCAGAACCTCACCAGTGAGCCAGGACTGATTGTAAATGATGGAGAGTAGTTTTGCAGGTTCATCTGCCAGCTTCCTCCTCACCCTGGGGTGGATCCCATCAGGGCCCATAGATTTATGAGTATTCAGGCATTTCAGCAGTTCTCTGACTGCCTCCTCTTGGATAATGGGGGGACTATTCTGTTCCCTGACACCATCAAGGAACCCGGGAGGACAGTTGTCCTGAAGGCAAGTTGTCTTCTCACTGAAAACTGAGGCAAAGAAGGCATTAAGTACTTCTGCGTCTCCTCATCAGCAGTTACTAAGTTCCCTCCCTTATCCAATAGGGAGCAAAGGTTGGCCTTTCCTTTCCTTTTATCATTAATATATCTGTAGAAACATTTCTTATTGTCCTTTACAGAAGTCACCATTTTAAATTCAAACTGAGCTTTGGCCTCTCTAATTTTTTTCCTGCATTCTCTAGCAGCCTTTTTAAATACTTCCTGAGGGACCTGACCCTCCTTCCAAGAATGATACATCTTTTTATTCCTGAGTTCATCCAAAACCTCCTTGCTTATCCAGGCTGGGCGTTTGCCTCGTCGGCTCCTCTTTCGGCACACAGGGACAGTCTGTTCTTGTGCCCTCAAAAACTCTGTTTTGAAGAACACCCAGCTTTCCGGAACTCCTTTGTCTTTAAGCGATGCTTCACAAGGAATTGAAGAACACTACATTAATCTAGTATTGGGTAAATTATCTCATAAAGGCAGTTGGTATTGCAAAACACTGAAGAAAGACAAAAGCAAGGAAACAAAATTCACAGCAGTTAAATACCTGGGCTGAATCATAAAGAGGGGTAAACACCCACCAAATGCTCTTCAATAATCTGAAAGAGTGGGAAGACTGCTTTTAAGAGTCACATGGGGAATGACTGTATTAGAAAATAATGGAATGACATTTTGAAATGAAAATTTAGGATTAAAATAGGAAGAATCACCTTCCAATGTAAAAAGTTTCACTTTCTAGTACTGAAGCAGGATGGAGCAGATCTGAATGCAAAGAAATAAGAGAGGAAGAACCATAAAACTATATATCAGAAGCCTAAGAGTTCTAGGTTCTGCCTTAATTTGCATTGGATTAAAAACTACAGGGACATACAATGTTTGTGGATTAGAGGAAACTGTTTTTATTCAGAAATTTATAACTAATTCCCCAAACACAATAAGACTGTAGCTTTCTAGACTGCTTCATTCTAGAGGTAAAGCTCAGGAGAATTTTACAAGTAAGCATGAGATAACCAAAAAATAAAAAAACAATTCATTTAAGAGATTCTTTCCATTTGCTAGAAACCTGATAGACTTATTTTGAATTTATACTCCAAAAGAGAGGAATAGATTTCATTTAAGTCATTGACTACCTGTTCACATATCATATAGCCATAATAGCAAAATTTTTTCCTGTTTGTTTTACAGGTTGTTTACAGTCCCTCCATCACTTGTTTGTATCAAATTCTTAGAAATTTAAATATAATTATTTTAACTCTAGCATTCTTACATTCCTAATTCCTTACATTCCTAAAATAGCTGCACAAAGTCAAATTTGAAGAGGCCTAAACTTCAAGATGCTGATTCTGTGATGCTCAAAATATAAAGAGCCAAAACTATCAGTGTTTTCCCTGTATTTAAATTTGTATGTATAAAGAATAAATATCTTTTCAACCTATGTAATAAATCATCTCTAAATATGACAGCTAGTATCAAGCCTATTTCAAGTTCCTGGATAATTTCTATATCTAGATCCATAGGTATTTGAGATACTCACATTCCAGTCAATTAGATCACTCTATTAGTTTTTCAAAATGTCAGTCAGCATCCCTCTGATTTTTTTCACCATTCTTAAGCTCAAGAATGAATATAACAAAAAACCCAATATGTTTTCTGAGGATGGTTACTTACTGGCAACACCACCCATGTTGGTTCAACATTTGCCTTGACAGCACATTTATGTTGCTGGGCTTGGAACCTGCAGATATTTCTAAATGGTATACAACAGCAGAAGGGCCCATTTGAACTGCTCCTTTTCCTAGGGACATATTTTTTAGTATTTTCTAAAATCTAGTCTTCAATATTACACCAGTTAATATGTTTAACATTAATCCTGCTTTGAGCAGGATGCTGAACCTGTTGATATCCCGAGGCCCATCCTAAACTGCAATTGTGAAATCAGGATCAGAAAGGCCTCATATTCTCTATTTGCAAATATTTAGAGCTATTGAGGCATGCTAGACATAGTTCAGATACTGCTTACATTTCAATTATTTTTAATACATGCTGTGTTACTCCTTGAATAATTCATACCTCCAAAAAATTAGAGCAGCACACATTACTGTCAATCTGTCTGCATGTTTCACTGCTCTTCAAAACAAAACCATGTAATTCCTGATTCTATAGCCTATCCTGATTTTTCCTTTGATTACAAGGGAAACGATTGCATTTTTGTTGCTGAAAAAGACATCAGAATCAAACTCATTATTTGTAGAACATAGTAACATATGAAAAGAGGAACATTAATCCCTAGTCTTGACATGACTGAAACTCTTTTTTGGGTTATAACCTGTATTCGTTACAAAATACCCATGAATTTTTAACAAGAATATGAACAGAGGTTACTTCTGAGGATGTTACAGCCAAATTGCCCATGTACAGTAAAAAAGTAAATAACAAGGAAGCGAACAGTATTACTAACTCACAAAAGCATATTTTTTTTGCAAGAATGGGAGGAAAGAACAGTTCATATTCTTAAATACTAATGAGTGGGCCTGATCAGTGTTAGCTTAAATCCCACTATTGCCCCTTGCAAAAGAAACAAACTGCAAAACTGTTGTCAGTATGAAGAGGTCAGCTTAGTGGAGGACTTGAGAGTGTTTTAATGCTGTTTGTTGGTATGGGAGACAGATGAACCCTTCACTGGCTCTCCCTAAATACTCATCTCAAATATTTTGCTCTTGCTCACATATACAATATCCTCCATAGTAAGGACACCGTTTCCTGTCCTTCCTTCAGAATTTCAGGTCTAAAAAGACAAAATAAATATCCTCTCTCAGCATGAGTTTCCCCTTTCAGGATGTCACAAGGACTGAGCATATGCATGTCATGGAATGGGAGGATTAACAAAAAATTTGTTATAGCAGTCTTATAGAGTGCTTCAGGTTTCCAAAATTGTTACAGGGGATGATTATCATCTTAGACAATTTCCTCTCATTAGATACAATCCCTCAGCAAACTCTTCCTGTAGTGAAGATTGTTTTTTAAACCTCAGGGTAGGGACAATTTTTTTCATTCCCCCCATCAGGGAATTTACTGCTCATGAAAGTGCTGGCTCAACATTCCTGAGGTTGAAGTTGTTATCCACAACATTAATGAATAATGCAACATAGCCTCTAAAACTGTTTCTGTGAAATGAATGGGGTTATTTGGGTCATAGCAGAATTGCTAAGCAAATTATATTTTTTTAATAGGAAATGTTCTTTCTATAGTGAATGCTACTAGGTAGTATAGTAGGAAAACATATTAATTTGATTTTTTTAAAATGTGTCCCTAAGAACAACGTTGCATCAGTATGATTTGGATAATACATTGCAAGACAGTTGGTGAATTTGTGATTGTTTTCTTAACTCAGATTGTTGTCAAAAGCACCAAAATAAGGAACAATAGAGGGTTGTTTGTTTGTTGTTGGGATGGATGCTGTCTAGAGTGGAACCAGACAAGTGCTGTAGCAAACACATTCTGCAGATACACACTCAAACAAAAAATTGACACAGTTGCTATGCTATGATGTAGCAATGTATATATATTTCTAGACTCTAAGTAGACATTCCTAAAAAGTCTTTTAACTAAGCAACTCAAGAGAATCCAGTTTAGTGTTTTTATGGCAAGAGTACACAAAAACCTATTCACAGTGCTAAAAAAAGGAAGAATAGTAATTTTGGCGACATAGAAAATATTGCATTTTTTTTTCTGATGGCAATTATATCGAAAATTTATATTCCTTGCTCTCAAAAATTCTGAAATCAAAATTCAAATCTCACCTTAACTAAAATCTGCATCTTAACTGCACTCTTTGTCTCCAGCACAATTGAAAGCATGTGGCTTACATTTTACAGTTATGCTCCTACCCATTATTGACAAAATGAGAATGTTCTAAAGAATGGGAAAATGAAATGTTATTTTTTTGGTAAAAATGCATGCACAACGTAAGAATATATTTAATTCAAAGTCAGAGAAATTTAAATAACAGTAAAATAATTTTAGTTAAAAGGATGATAAATTAAGTAATATTGGTTTATCTTAAAATTTCACAGATAACAAAGCCCTGAAGGGGTTAAAGGGTGTGGGTGGGGAGAGAAACAATATCTTGATTGCAAAGTAAGAAAAAGTATTTTTATTCTTAAAGAGAGATATCAGGAAAAAAAGTATTTAACAATCAGTATTATGACAAAATAAGGATTTAGATAATTTAATTTGCTTTATGCAATTCATGAGAAAATCTTTTCAGAAAGGCCATGTCTCCTGCTCTTCTTTCAAGAAGAAAAACAGGAAAAGGCCCATATATTACTCTTCTCATTGACCTCTATATGATATTTTCTTACTAACAGTCTTCAAGCATCATATATAACTTCAAGGATAAGAAGAAGGTACCGCTTCAGCTAATAAAAATAATAATAATTATTATTTTTATTATCAGGTAATAATTTCAAACACAGATTAGGGTGATGTCACCCCCTTTTTATACTTGTATTCTTCACACAGTAAGTGGCCTTTGAAACTCACTGATGATGTTCATATCTAGTAAGCACATAACATCTTACTGCTCCCAGTATTGATTAATATTTTATGATGTAAAAGATGCTGTCCAGAAAATTAATCTCATCCAGCATCAGATATTACTGTTGATATAAACACACTTGGAATTTCTATCTTTGCATTATAGTTCTGTAAACTATTTCATGGTCCCTGACTGAACTGCCCAAAGAACACAAATAAGTTAGCTTCATTTTAGTTGTAATGCAGCTCTGCTCCACTCAACCCCTTGACAGTCAGAGGGCAGTTCATCGCAAGCTGGTGCCTCAGCTTTAAAGAAAATCTACCTTTTCTCTTTGCATCACTGGGAAAACTGAAGGCTAATACCTCAAATCAGCCTAAGTATCTTTTTCCTCTCTTTTGACACAAAACTTCACTTTGTCATCTCAACCTTTACACTCACTTTTAACAACACATTGGATGAACAGCTGCTCTCCATCCATTCACCTCCTTCTTGAATATCAAGGATTACTTACAAAACAACACTGCAGTAGGAGCAAAGACTAGCTCTATCAAACTCCAGTGTAAACTAAGGCTTCTCTATACCTAATAAAATATGGCTCATGTGCAGGTATTGTATTTATTCCAAGTACTCTCTCCATCTGAAGCCCAGGAACAAACAAAATAATCAGTTTTGCTCTTTCCAGAGTAACAGGACAGTTACAATGTCAACTGAAAAATATAACACTGATGTTTTCATGGACATGGAAAAACATAGGCTGGGACTTGTGGACTGCAAAGGCTAGGATCAGATTTCCATACACTTTCATATATTGCAGCTTGAATAAAATAGCTTTTAGTATATGAGCATCCCTTACCAAATGAAACTCACAGAATCCAGACTTTTTGCTAAAGTCCCTTGCTAGTAACATTAGGGGGTCAGGGACAGAATCATTCTGGTGAGGAAAAATTTCTGGCTCTTGGAATTGCAAAATGGGAAAGAAAGTTTTTGGGGCCCAGTGAACATTAGACCTCTATGGTTGCCAGCCTGGTCTTAGGAGCAGCATAGAACAGGTGTGACATTTTTCAGAAAGCTCTGCTAATTGAAACTAGTAGTGGCGCCTCACAAACAGGTTCTGTAATGATCACTCGGTGTGGAGCTCCCTCCTCCATATACATGCACACTCAAGCCTTTTAATCAGAAAACATGCCTCTGCAAATAAAGTATTAACCCAAATGGCCAGTGACTTCAGGGAAGACTAGGACACATAGGCTCTCTTCATTTGAGTTAGCTGTTGAAGGATGCTGGTAAATTAACAAAGTGCAACAAAACCTGTTCTGCTAGCCAACCCTGTAACAAACTACTTTGCAGTCATGCCAGGAGATTGTCCTTTGTCATCTGTTTATGACTTCTATTGCCAAGAAAAATTGTGTAAGCTGCCTGTTTTAAGAGTGGCAACTGCCAGCCTTGACTGCAATTATGGGTTTTCCAGACAGCTGTGATAATATTTAGATGTTGGCATAATGAAATGAGATGAAATGGGATGTGGATAGAGAATAAGCTGGCATACCAATGTCAAATACATGTGAGCATCTTAACTACATCAAAACTTATATGGCTGCTGAATCTGGTGCTTGATGGATTCTCATTCTGAATTAAGTTTGTAGGATGAATCAGATATGCCTAACTTCTTCCTGAACATTCAAACACATCTTGTCAATTCTATTTGAACTTGAGGACATGCTTAATGGTGTGTAAAACCTGAAACTGGAAGCTCACAAAAGATCTGAGCTAATGAGACCCATGCAACTGGTGAAGGTCACTAAATATTCCTATCTGGAAAAAGTGATGGTCATACCTAAAACGCTAACTTTAGAATCAAAATTTTAGCAAGGCCTCATATATTAGAAATTCTATTTAACTGTGTATATCATACACAACATGAACTGAAACCAACCATCATCCTGTACTCATATGCTCTTATCTCTTAGAAGTCAAAGAAATGTGTTGGCAAAAATCTTGATTGATTGCAGATGATTAGGATATATCTGTCCTTAGAGAAGCATGGACATCTAGGGAAAGCTAGCTAAATATCCATAGTATGATTATAGTAAACTTATCCTTTTCTATATTCCCTGAAATGAAAACTCAAATGAAATAAAGATGCATCACTAATCTCTCTTGCTGTAAGCAGATGACTAAATGAGTAGATCTAGATAGGACAGATCAGCACAGTGTTTCCAATAAAGAAAAGCAAGTGAAAATGCTGCACAAGAGTTAGTGAACTTGAAAACCAGAGTATGCAAAAACTTATCACATAGCTGATTCTTGTAGCAACGCATAATTTGACATCATTTCAATTTATTATCCATCTGACATATCTATTGTGTTCTTCCTTATTAAATTGTGCTTTACTTGGAACAAAAGCTGCCTCTTTGACCTATAATGACATTTCGAAGGCTGAAGAATAATTATTGAAATAAAAGCCTTGTAATGACTATCTAATACCTTCCCACACAGAATCTTTTCTTGTGCAGAAAATGCTTCCACTGTTGGTGATCTCCTTTTTAATTTTTTTTGCTGTTAGTTTTTTCTCCCCCCTTTAAATGGACGGATGTGAAAATGAAATGCACTGCCACAAGTTCTGTAACTGTATTGTATTATATACACACAGTAGATACAAGTTGCATGAAACTCAGTTACATTTTTACAGTCAAATAAATAAGTGAACATTCAAGTCAAAGTCTTCCAACAATAGGAAGAAATGGTTGAGGGGAAAAAAGTATTCTTTAATTGCATACATTTTTGTAGGGTGTAAAAAACCACATCTACTAAATCTGAATTGAATTACATGTAGTATTCAGGGTTTCAGCTAGTAATAATTCAATATCAAGAGAAAAAAATTACTTCAGTTTCACAAGAAATTATGTGAAAGCTTGGAGAACCTAGTGGAGACCAACAACTGGATTTGAACATCTCCCTTAAAAAAAATATGATAAATTCTTTGTAATGTAAACAACATAATCTGTATTTTGACATTTATAGTCATTAGTCATTTGCAGTATTATGTTTCTTACTCACTGAAACAATGCCTCTCTCTCCCTTTAAGTCTTGAGATCATAGTCCACATATTTGAGGAGCATCATACCAGCTTTTTGTCTGATTTTATGGGTAACTTTCTCGGTCAATGTTGTCCAAACTACAGTCTTCAGCTTCTAATACAAAAATCTTCTTGCCTTAAAAAGAAGCAAGCTAGAAAGTATATTTATATACAGCTGTCATGACAGAAAAAGTAAGAAAATGTTACGCCATATACACCTCAAAAGTTCAATTACCTAAAAGAATATATGGGCTTAGAAAAATGATTTTTAACAATTAAATTTCTTTGGATATTTGGCTACTGCAAATGGAGACTGCAAAACCCTGATGCACATAAGTACACGCTTAAATATTCTTGTTGTTCCCCCTGGATTTGAACAAATTATGAGGGAGCTTAATAGGAATAAACAGTTAATCATTAACCAAATATTAACTCAAAATTTCTCTCATAAAACCAGCACAGGAATGTTAGTATTTTGATTTATTTCAGATATGCCAGATTCTGACATTATATGGATAGAAATCTGACTTCTAAAGTGAAACAAGAAGGGAATAACTTCTATATGTCTAAGTCAGTGTGCACCAAATCAGCAATAACACTGTGACTGTGAGGAGATCACCAAAAGAAGGCAGAGGGAAGTAGTCTAGTCCTACATGCATTAGTCTAGCTTGTTTATGAGTTAGGAAGGAGGTTACATGTACCCCAAATTCAAGTACTATATAGAGAATGAAGATGCAGCATTCTTTTCATCAAAATCTTCCCCCAAAATTTGTTCTCTTTATTCTGGTGCAGTCAAATTTAAGGGTGAAACTAATCATAGCCCTCTACCATCTAAGGGGGCTGGCCACTGAGAACATAGTACCAGATTCTTTTCTTTTTCTCAGATATGCATAGTGAAATAAGGAAAAACATGGTTCTGATTGGATTTACATAAAATAATGATTACAGACTGATAGATGATACCTAGAACTGCAACACTGCCTCCATATTCAAAATCTTTCAAAATCCTTGAGAAAGACACATCAATATTCTGGCCTAAATAAATAAAATATTGACCATTTTTGAGATACATATTTTCTCCTGTTTTAAATTAGCCTGCTAGTTTTTCTTGTTTGCCTTCAATTTCTAACAGTTTTCATGGTGGCTAACTTACATTTTTATATGATGAACTCCATTAAAATATCTCCCTTTTGACAAGCAGAAGCAATTTATTGTCCTCCAGCCCATTCACATACCTTTTTAATTCCATATGCAGCTGGGCATTCTATGAGCTCCACAGAGCACAGCCTCTCTCACTTGTCCAGGGACATCATAAAGTAATGCAACTGCTACCTACATATACACTAATATCAAATAGACTCAAATTCATGCATTATGGAGTCCAAAAACATACTTTAAAAAAATTAAACAAAGAATGCAGGACATGTCAGGAGTGTCCTGCATATTTAAGTGTACATTGAAAAATAAAGGAGTGCACATAGTTCTGTACTGACTGTAAAATATGAATTGCATAAATATTTGAGGAAATGGTTCTCAAGTGTTCCCTTGAGATTCAGGAATGACAGTCATGGTTAAAGAGTGATATTCTTCAGCTCAATGAAAAATTGAAGGAGGGGAATCAAACTCAGTTTGCTCAAATGTTGAGAAGCAGGTAGAGTCCCATCCAACAGCTGTGTTTCACAGACACCTCTTTAAAATACTTGTAAGTCCAGGTTTCCAGGTGAGGAGATATGATGCTACAAATGAAGAGCTACATGCAGTAGTAATAAAACTGTAAACTCTGGAAAGAAGTAGCTTAAAGAACCTGAACATTGACCACCTCTATCTTTATGATATAACTTTACAGACAATTTTGAATTCATCACTATCCCATTGATAGTATAAGTTATTACTCCTTTCCAAAAAATCTCCTGAATGATCATGAAAGGTCAAACCATTTCCAACTCTCATGAAATAAATAAATAAAGCAATAAAAGCCATGAAAGCAATAAATACCCATAAAATATAGTTTCTCTTCAACCAATATGATATATTTACTTCATAACCAAAAGTATTAAGAGAATTTGGGAAGTGGATTTGGATAAAAGAAAATATGTATTTTAAATACATCTACAAATCTAGAGAAGTAACTTATGTCTGAACAGTAACAAATGTAATATCTTTTTTGGGAAGAGAAGAGAGGATGATTAAACAGACTACTGACCAATTAACTAGTCTCAATAACATACTAAATTAAGAATATATTTTAGAAGTAATCACTAGACACATACAGTAAGTTGGAAAACCATAGAACACACTGCATGAGTTTACAAAAAACATGCATTTTACTTGAAATCAATTTTTGAAATTCGCTTTCAATACAAATGAAACATGATATAGCCCATTTGTGGAAATCAAAGTCTCAATTTTTAATCATGTTTAATGAGGAATTAAAATAGGAAGGATGCTGGTTAAAAATGAAACCCTGAAATGTTTGGTAATGATAAATAATGGCAGGAACATTAGCCAAGAGAGGGTAATAATAACACTGTTTGAGATGGTTTTGGATGTTGTTTTTTTATTAAAAGTGCAACTGTAATATGCTGGAATGTCAAATTACTTGGCAAAAAATGTATCCTTTGCCTGGCCAATAAAAGCAAAGTAGTATAGATGATACCTACACATTAATAATGTGTTCTACCTAGACAGTGGAGAAAAGTAGGAGACTATCAGTGGGCAGAGTAACTGGCAGAACAAGCTGGTTAGAAATTAGAAGCTGTAGATGCAGAAGTTTATAAATATGTATTCCTTATACTGTCACTTCTAACATTGATGGAAAGATCTCTACACTGTTTATTGCCACAAAATTATGTGTTAAACTCCTCAAGCTACTAAAAACCAACTACTCAAGGAAGCATTATTTGCAGTAGTCTATTACCCAAATCAAAATTGACAAGAGAGCATCACATCATGGATAACAAATACCTGAGACATTTCTTTCTTACCATCAAATCCAGTTTAAGCATCTAGTACTTTGTATTAAAGGGCCATAAATCCTTTTCTTTCAACTGGGTTTAATTCCAATCTACATCCACCTACTTCAAATTAGATGTTTCACATTAGATGCAGATGTTTATCAGCAAAAAGAATAAGTGAGAAAAGGAAATCTCTTTTAGATAGAATTATCAGTACAGAAAAAAAAAAGTGAAATTCTCCTCAAGACTTTGAGGTCATCATGATCATAGTTTCTGACCATCAACTCATCAGCAAAATGGAATGAGTTTCTGGATTTAGTAAAATTAAAAATAGAGATTAAGTTCATTTTGCAAGTCAAAATTGTTGCTTTTTCTGAAGAGAATGTTAGAGGCCTGGATAACTTTTGCATAACAGGTATCAATACAGTAACTGACCCCAACAGAAATGTCTACAAAATAATTTGCAAAAAAAGCTGGGTGCAACACCAGTGGAAAGAGGCTTCTCACAATTAATTTTTGTGTTGAAATAAGTTTCATAACTGATGAGTGCCATGGAGACAGCTAAAAACCATAAAAAGCCTTTTTTATTTCACTTGAAAGGGGAAAACCACCATAACTGATATTTGATACATGAATGCACCAACATTTTGTATTCTTTGGCTGTACTGACATACTTTTTCATTCTTCATCTCTGACATCAGTGCCCCATGTGGCAAGTTTTTGAAGGTTTGCCAGATGAGAAATTGCTCAGAGGGCAATGGAAAAGGCAGAATCATACTCCATATCATGGTCTAATCCAGTGCCTGACCTTAGGAAAGTAAGCTCCTACTTTGAAAAAGCATGTATTAGAAACTGCAACACTGAAGCAACAACACCCCATTTGTTTTCAAGTCTAGTTAGATGAAGTGAAGAAAACAACACAAGGAATGAGTTTATTGCAAAGAGAAACAGCAAAATATATACCAGATAAAGTGGTTTTCCTGTTTTAAATGAACATAGTTTTGAAGAGGAGCCAATTTTGCACATGAATTTACAAGCACATAAACCATTTTTCAATACTCTACAGTAAGAATAATACAAAGTAACCATTTATACCCAGCATCACTTCAATATCTTCAGGAAATTGAAAGCACACATATGCACAATCTTGATAGACATACAAATTGAATATCTGCTTTCAGAAGTTAAAGGATCACACATCACATACATCTAAGCACAGCCTTTTTCACTCAAAAATTGATGAAATATATCTGCCACCACAATGCTTTTGTTACCTCTGAAGATAGATGTGGAAAGATGAAAAAAGAAATCCATGTGAAGTTGAAAGCAGTCAACAGTAAATTTACTATCTTAAAAGAATGAAGCTTACACAAAAAGTTCATATCTAGATAGCCAAGATGCAGATCTATACAAGGAATGGAGATGCAGAAACAATCAACAACAAAAAAATTACACATCACTAAGGTTTACAATATTCCAGTATTAATTTAATTTGGAAAGTCAAGTAATTCCTTTCCAGATTCTCCATAGCTTAAGTATTATTGCACTTTATCATCACCTTTTTTACTCCTATCATTAGAAATAGTTATTGAAATGCCTTGAAAAAGAATAGTTGCTTTCACCCCTACTGTAAAACTACCTATTTTCTTTGATAATTGACCAGTGGAAATTCACATTTCCAGGCAGGGTTACATTAGAGAAGAAATATTGTTATTGAGATCTATAGCTTTTTCCTTCTTAAAACCTGGTACAAAGTCCATATATAGTTGAAAAGAGTTGCAAGGGATTTATGATTACCACCTCTGTCTCAGAGTCAGATAGGTCTGTCATACATATGATGCTCCACAATTTGCAGAAAGATAAGAAGTGGATGAAACATCTATTAAGCTGACATTTACTTCAAACCACCTATTTTCTTTTTCAGCAAACCTGGACTAAGATTCACCAATTTCCACAGAGGTAAATGCCAAAGGAGATATTTAAGCAGCTGCAAATGAAGATCACACATTCTGCAGATTTAATGACTACACAAGATTACATGAAGATAAAAAAATAAACAAAAAGGCAAATAAATGCCATATTTAGGTGTTCAACAGATTAGTTTAAGCTGCATTTTCTGTTTTTAAACTGTAAAATATTTTAGACAGCATTGTACTAATTTTTTAATGTTCCTTTGCTTTATACAAACATGTTAAAAAGAACACTAGACATATTGAAGTAGATTAAAGTTTACTCTAAAGCCTGTAATTTTCATAAATACCAAAGGGTAATTTCACTCTTGAGCTAATTTAAATGCAAGTTGAATACTATTTGGCAGATAGGAATCTCTAACTAGTACTTATTTCTGGTAGTGCACAATTAGAGTAAACACAGAGGAAGTGTAACCAAGAACCCAGCCTCCAGAATATTTTTTACATTCAGCTGGATCTCCATAATATCAAAAGATGAGAAAATATTCCTAAGCCTTGTTAATATACTTCTGATAGGTAGTACAGAATCACCTTCTTGACTAATACTGCTTCAGAACAACCTGCCAGGAAGGCTATTACACAAGGATTACACTGAGTGCAAGAAACCTTGTACATCTTTTCCAAATCCATTTTTCTTTATCATCCATTCATGTCTCTGAACTTTTGTGCTAAAGCTAAGAAAATAACTTAAGGAGGTATTATCTTTTCTATTACAATTTCTACAGCGCTATTGTGGTCCTTGCAATTTTCTTCCTTCTGCTGTGGAAAAACAACTTTTTTGGCCCATCTTAAAAGTTTTTATTTTCTTTCCAAAGAGTGCTATGTAAGATCAAGGTATTATTATACTTTTTTTGTTTATCATGTCTTTAGTTGGCAACAAATTTCAAAATCATAGAAATATTCATTTCAATGCAGTATACTACCCCAAACCTGTAGGTTTTTATTAATTTTTATCTATGCAATACATCTGCAATTTGATCAAAACCATGGCATCTCAATGTTATCCTCTTTTGGAACATGTTTGGGGAAAGATGGAGGGGGGAGTGAAGCTTGTTTTTCTCAAGTGTAGCAGTAGCAAACAATTCACAGTGGCTCACGAAAGATGTTTTCCTTTTAATCTATTGATTTCATCTCTTTCCTCAATTACATTTGAATTATAAAATGGTAGAATAAGCTAAAACTGACTTTTTGCTCACTTCAGACTTAGTTTCTATGTCATAAAATGCTAAAAACCTCCTGGTTTGCTCCAGAGTTAAAATACCGGTTTTCAGGAAAGTAGTTATCTGTCAGGATTTGGTTGGAGCAGTTTGTTACCCTGGTGGCTACCTCCAGAACCATAAGTTTTACCATCAGGATCACTTTGTCTTTGACTCCTACCACCAGGCTGCCTCTTCTGAGAGGTACCTCTTAGCCTAGAATTGTCATCAGTCCATTTATTGTTATTGACAAGCACTATTATCAATTAAAGTTATTTTCTTCTGTGCAGCACATTAAATATACAGTCTGCTATGCTGCACTGACAAGCACTGAAATCAGCTGAATATATTCAAGGGGCTTTAGCAGGCTTTCACAGGCACAGACTTAACTGGAGATCAATCATGGCTTAAGCCACAATTTCCCAAAACCCATTAGCCCTACCAGGACCCATATGTACTTCCAGAACATGACATGCCAGGCTGACAAGACCTCTCAGCAAAATCAGTACATTCACCCATACTTTGATACAGCAATACTGTACTGTAATTGATTTCCTCTTCCCTAAAGACTGTCAAAGCCTGCCTCATCTGTTAGAACTATGATATTTCTGAAAGGTCACTCTCCCTTAAGCAATATGATAAATTATTTTTATTTCATTATTTGCCTCTTGCTCTCCCCCACTCCTTGCAAAACTATCCAAATCTGTAATTCAGCTGTTTCCTCAAGGCACTGACTCAGCTAGGTATAGAAACTCAAACACGGGTACCTCAAAACGTTTCTTAGAATTATTTCTCTTTACCCTCAAATGTTTTCTATAGGAGAAGTGTGCCAAGTTCAATTAAGCCTTTATCAAAGAGAACTGCCAAGGATGTAGTCTAGGTTAATTAACACAAATGAGCTATAGCAAAAGTTACCCTTCTAACCCCACACGGTGAACAAGCTCTTGCAGCCAATTCCACTACCCTGTAGAAAAGGTCTGCAGAGCCTGTTACTCAGATGAGTCACTTGTCTAAGTCCTTGTCATACACACATTTGATAGCGAAAGACACAAAATATCAACACTTAAGGACTTCCGTTGGGAGTTAGTGACTGTAACACTGATTTATACATATATTTTTGTAGATACTACATGTATATGTATACCAAGAAACGTTAGAGACAGATAGTTAGGCTTCACAGGATTTTTAAACTCTAGACCCTCTTCTAAACAAGCACAGAGAAAACAATTTTCATCTTTCCTAATATTAAGATGTAAGACTGTCGAGAAATAAAGCATTTCTTACTACTTTAAAATAAGACAAAAATAGCACAGATTTCACTGATTTTTCTAAACTTCTCCTTTTTTTATTTGTGTGTTTTTCCATCTCCTCCGTAGCATTCAAAATTAACTTTTTTTCAGATAAAGTTGTGAAGGGAAGACATTACATATTAGAAGTAATAAGAAATATTTAATATATTTTTTCTTTCCAACCATATATAAAACCAGAAAAACTTACAAGGAAGCAAGTATAACATCTAATTAAAGTTATTCCACATTAAACCATAAGAAGGAAATGAAAAAATGTTTCATGTGATAATTTGTGTTTAACACCAGCATACAAAACTCAGTAAAGATACAAACTCTTTTTCTAATAAAAGACTATTACATGTTTTTTCCATCATAGCCAACTTTATAAGGAGCTTGTAAGAGAACAAAAAAGAAATATTACCCAGGCAGTTTTGTTCAGTAAAAGCAGTTAAAAAATAGCAGCAAAATCCAAAGTAATTTTGAGCACTTTGAAACAGACTACACATATTCATTGCCTTTTTTACATACCTGATTATATTAAAAAAAAACATTCTGAGAAGAAGGGGAAAAAGAGGTTAATCAAACTGACATTTCAATGCTCAGTTAGTAATTTGCAATACATGATACCTGTAAGTAAAACATAATTTTGTCAACAACAATACACACGAGCTACAGGATCATAACAGTAGCCCAGAAGTAGCAGAGAAGTGAGTCAGAGAAAGGTGAAGTAAAGGTGACAGAGAAATATGGTTCCCAGGGCACATTTCAAACTTTTTGTAGCAGAGAAAAAATTGTGTATCCTCTCCTTAGCATGAGGGTTTGGAAAATAACTGGTACACAGCAGCTTCCACTTACCAATAGGATCTAGGCACCATGCTGCTCTGCATGATCACACTGTCAAGGGCAAAATGCAACTTAAATTGTAGCATGGGAAATACTCTAAAACTAGTCATTGCTCACACACTGTTGTAAACAGCTGTCCCTTCTTCTTTCTGCTTCACTGCGCTTTCCAAAGAGAGCTTTGGAGGTTACCAAGACTTTAGTATGGGTACCACAGCTCTACATTAACATTTTGTAATGTGTTAACATTAACAAAGCAAATTGCAGAAGAACAAGGGCAGGCAAGAGGCAGGTTCAGATTTCTCTTAATGCTTGTTTTCAGATAAAGCATCCTTAATACTGACCAGCAAATCTCACAAAACAAAAGCGTATGACATTACTAAGCAAAAAAACCCCAAAAATCCCCACACGAAAATCCCCAAAACAACCATAGTATGATCATGACCACCTATTCTTAGTACCTCTGAATGATACCTTAATTACATTCCCCAGGAACCAGCCTTCTCACCATTTTCACTTTAAATGCTAAAGCAAACAGGCTGGAAAGTTAGGTTTTTATCCTGAACAGAATCAAGCATGGCCTCATGATCACCTGATAGCTGACTCCTGATTAGCTGCACATTGGTTTTAATTATCCACCTGCTTTCAATTAAGTACTAGGAAATCCATCCTATTAACAGTACAAACTAATCACCCTTGCACACAAATAAGAGTCCTTTTTCTCTCAGGATACATCTGATGAGTACAAATAGTTAAAACAAATTTTTAAGCTTGTAACAGTCTTAAAAATAATAACAAATCACCTGTTTTAAAATGTATAGATAAATTAGTATTATGCACTAAAAACTGTACCACATTTTATTGTGACATTATCTTAAAAGAAATTTGGGTTAGGAATCAAGAGTCTGTTTTGAAAACAATATGCAGTTAGTATGTCATCATATCCTAAAAATCAAAATCTTGACCCTGCCCTTCCCCAAGGTATGGATGCCTTTGTTCCACAGGCTGCTTTGAAAACATGCTCTGTATGACCACCAGATCAGCTTTTATAGCCAGATGTGTGAGTAGCTCTGATATTTCTGCAAATGGGTGAAATCACACTGCACATCTGCATGCAACATTTTAGAATCTAGCAATAAAATACCAGGAAATGATTTTAAAAATTATATAGAAGCATAAAATACACTTTCCCATGGTTCACGCTTTAGTATTTTCATGAAAATCTGTAGGCTGGATGGATTTAATTTCATTGTTATTTCATTTAAATACCTTGAATACTATGCAGAAGATAAAATAATAATAATTAAACTCAGGCTATTTAAAACAACAACAACAACAACAACAACAACGACAAAAGCTTAAATTTGAATTGGCATTATGTGTATGTGTGTATCTTTATTAAAATTAAACCATATATAAAGAATAGCTGTGCATTAGGACCATATTAATATAAAATGAATTAAATTTTAATAAATGAAATAATTTTTTTAAAATGCATTCTGCATTTGTATTTAAATAGGCAGTAGAGCTTTATATTTTCAATAAAAATAAGAGTGGAATAAAAAATCCAGCACCGGTAAATGAAACAACATACAAGGACACTGAACTGTGGAAAAGATGTCGAGTATTTACTGTAATGCTGGTCAAAATGCAAATTGCTATCAGACCATGTGTAATATAGTCCTAGTCACTGAGACTCCTGTGAAATCGTGTTCAGAATTTTATTTCTGCTGGAAAATAACTTCAGAAAAAAAAGACAGGTTATTCATTTTCTACATCCTAAGAATGTTTACAGGACAGAGGAGAGGGTGACGCATAGTGGGAAGGTATTATACCTGATGGTTCTTATATACCGGATGTAAGAAAGCCTGCCATAAGATCTAATTATCAAGAATTGCTTTTTCTGCCCCAAAGCAATCATTTTGATGACAGCCTTCTATGCACTGTAAAACAAAATGGGAAGCCTGTGCTATATAAACTGGCTCAGCGCTTCCTTTTACTTCCTCTGATATCAGTCTCCCCACCTCATTTATTTTCCACACATTAATGGTAGCAGTCACCTTGAGCTGTTGATGCAGAGTAATTTTCACAGAAACCTTGATCAGAAACCATAAATCAGGCTGATGTGCTTTTATGGTCTAATAACATTCTGCCTGCTCCTACAGGCCCTTATGTAAAACTGCATTGCGGAGAATTCCTTGGACTGTTTTTTTCACATGCACTCCTGTATCTGAAAGACATAAAATACCTACAACATAATAAGATTAATATACTTTGCTTAAAGCTGCAGTCATGAAAGCATTCAGGTACTAGCCTGTAAACACAAAAATATTCAAATAATAAAACTGAATTTTTCTCTGTAGATTTTTCTGTGTTCAGCTGCTCCCTCCTACATTTGGTTAGAGAAACTAAGTAATCTTTCCCTTCTCTCCCAGATGCAGTGCATCAACAGGCAGAGCACACTGAAGCTGAATGCTTTGTCTAGATTAGAAAATGCTAACCTGTATAGCTGTATCAGCAAATCCACACAGCGTGGGAGACTTCTGAAGGTGAATCTTGTCTGTAAGATTCCATTCTCATTTGTAGATAAGTTAAAGATTTTTAGTGAAGAACCTAGTAAAGAGGTATTGATTTCAATGTTAAAATCATCATTTTCTTCCCATGAAAAAGAGAATTATTACTTACCTTTAAGAATGCTTTCCCATATGACATAAACATATTATGTAAACCACAGGGGGTTTACCACATACCCCATAGTTTTTTTTCCTCAGCACTTGGTTTGAGAAGGTGTAACCTGTTTTAAAGAAATCCTTAGCATTCCTGATATTTTGAACCGGATTTTTAACATTTCTCCCTCTCTCTTTTTCTGATTAATCTCTATGTATATCTGTTCCTACCTCTAAGAGAGAATAATTCCTTTCCCTGACCTTGCAAAGATGATGTGGGAACACACAAACACACACACATCTATTGTAATACTAATTACATCTCAGTAACACAGGTTTGCATATATAATAAACACCAAATCTCTGGCATGCACAGCTTAGGCTACATATGCTTAATTTTTTAAGAAGTGGATGGTTCATAATTTTTGCTTTTGTATCACAAATGCTTTTACCAGAATTGTTTTGTTTTTTTTTTTTCTATTTTAACAGAGTTTAGGTTTTTTTTCTATTACAGATAATAGTGTAGTTTTTTGCTTTTATGACTAACTTTCTACAGCTTTTATGATGCCCCTCTGGCCAGAAGCACACACAGCTGATAGCTGCAATCAGTGCACCAACAAATAACCATGATTCACAGCATCTTTCATGTTAGGACTCACAGATAAATCCCCAGCACTTAGTAGAGAATGCTTGTAAAAGGCAACTTCATCATTTCAGGACCAGGTATATTAATATCTGAAGAGAAAACAGGGCATGATATGAGTATCTTTCTCTGATACCTCTCAAGGTAAGAACATAAGTGAAATTGGTTTTTGTTTGCAGAAGGTTTTTGCAAACTCCCTGATATGTGAAGAGAGTATACAGAGTAGCAAGGACAGAGCAATGGAAGAAAATGGAGTAAAGAAATATTCCTTTCAGATTTGCTGAATCATAGCTGTGGATAATGCAGTGATAGCACCAAAAAAAGTACCATTCAGCGTTAAAATGGCATCACTGTGAAAGCTCTTTTCCTATCCAAAATAGCTGCATTTACGTGCCATACCGCTTCTACAAAATTAAAATTAAGGAGAGAATTACCAAAATGAACAAAATGTCACTTAATGCTGGAGTAGGAATGGTTACAATATATGATTATTTTTTATTATAAGCTTCCATCGTTTCAAAAAAAAAAATAGTACTTTGAAATGTGGTGGATACTACCCATCTTATCTTGAAGAAACATCCTTCTTACCTCGGTATGTAGTGTGAAAAACAGGAGATATCCAAGAAGAGGGACATTCCTACTCTGTATGTATGTCTTTTTTGTTTTACTGATGATTTTATAAAAGTTATTATGGGCTAATTCTATGGTAATTACTCTAATTACATAGGTTAAATCTAGCTTTTCATATAGCCACCCATTCTGCTGACCATTATGTTGGCTGATGTTGGCTTTATTGTTGAACTCAAAGGGCATTGGGGTATGAAGGGACTTCGCTGATAGACAAAAATTGAAATGAGAGCAGGAATAATTTGTCTTGCACATTTAAGAAGGCATTTCTCTTTTGTTGATTGGATACTAAGTCTATCAAAATCTAGGATCTAAAAATTTATTAGATTGAAATGGGTTTAGACTGGTCACCAAGGATATTTTGATAGAATGTCTGTGACACTGGGCTCTTTTGGCACTTAGGAGTCTATTACTGTAAGATGTTTGTGACTCCTGTGTTGATACAGAGACACAAATGGTGGAGGTAAACTTTGATACCTAGATAAGGTACACCCAAATGAATTATGGGCTATAATTAGATCTGCAAAACATGTCATTTGAGGAAAAATATTTTTTAAACTTTTATTTCAATGAAATATATTATTATACATCATTATATACGTTGGGTATCACCTTTTCTTTTGTAAGCCAGGAAAATTGTGACTCTGAACACCACAAGAAATACTTGGGTTTGAGATTTCTTCAATTTTAGTAATTTTTTCAATAACTCTTGAATTTAGCTGAAAGAAGTGTATACATTTTACATAACTACCACAGGACTGCCCAAACTGGAACCTGCCAAAACCAGAAGGATTAATAGAGTTTATATAATTTTAATTTTTTCTAATGCTTGACAGTGAATTACTTTTATTTTTCCTTTCAACATCATTATAACGGAAGGAATATTATGCCCTCAACTGTGTGTGCACATGCATTTTATATAAATTTCACAAATATTTTTCTATTGCCTATATCATTGAAGAAACAGTGGAAAATGCCAAATATCTTGTCTTATTTTGTGTTATAATCCATATTGAGTCTCTAGTAGTTTCTTTCCTCCACAAAATGTAATCTTCCTCATGATTGCTCTATCAGTCATCCCAGATTTTGCTTTCGTTTTTACATTTAAGCTCCTATAATTTGCAATACTCAGTGTTCTGAAGCTGAGAAAATTCCTTCCTTGGTGATGGTCAATGCTTCACAGATAAGTTAACTTGTCAGGATTTCACACATAGAAGTCAGATCTGAACAACAATACTTGCCAGAGTTTTGTATATTAAATTATTTGGACAAAACATTCTCTTTTTTCCTTTGTTTACTACACACCACAGATTGCCTTTTACAGGGTAGTAGTTACCATATTGATACTTCCTGTTGTTCATGCCTGAAAACAACTATTCAGATATTTTTGCATGTATTCCAAGAAACTGAGTAGTTATTTCTAATACCACATTTATTCTAATTACGTATTTGGCAGTCACTGCTGAGAACTGTGTCATACTTCTCATTGCAGAGACATATATCAAAGCTGCCCCTGTACCTGACCTACTGGAAATATGTTTTTACTAGCTTTACCAAAGTGTTCCTCTATTTTGATGTTAATTAAAAATGCTGCTGTTTTCCCTGACAAATTTCTTATCAAGAGTTCAGTCCATTTTTTTCCTTAAAGCTCAAGGACTGTTTGGCAATTAGTTCTCTAGAATACCTTTACCATCTCTCCTACAGACGGGTCCCATGTAAATAATTCCCTTTGTTGTTTTTCTATTACTAAAAGACGAATCACTTGTTTTACTGAGATGCAGTAATATAGTAATACAGCACTGAGATCTAAAACATATGTGGGTGGCTGAAACAGATTTTTGAACTCCTGTGGATGGCACCAGAAGCACATGTGTTGAAAAGGGGCTATTAAGACTGCAAACAAGTTATATAATGCACACTTTAGAGATTTTGTGAGAGTAATGTGAATAAAAGCCATTTTTAGAAAAAAATGTGTTTGTCTATCTAGTAAGCAGAAGCTTGATTGTCTTGCTGATGACTCGACATTTGAAATTTGTTTTCTGGTTTCAGTCAATATGTTCTTAAGTAATAGAAAGTCTAGGTGTATCTAAAATGCAGTTCTTTGGTCCTAATTTCTTCAGGATAAAAATCTGGCTGTTAATTAGGATTCACATCTTGGAAGTAGCTTCCCAGGGAACTTATACTTGTTGTTTTCCTTGCCAGTCTTCTTTCTGTCTTGGCTTCATTTTCTATCTAAACATAACTTCCATATTTTATGTACATTTTGAATATGTTTTATTCCAGTTGTTATCCCTAATCTGGCTAACATTTTCCCTACTTTCTTAACAGAAGGAAATGACAATACTCAAAGGACGTAGTCAGTGATTCATTGTTGCTGACTTCAAACATCCACAAAAATGTTTCTTTGTGACTATTTTACCTCCAGTAATAAGTGAACTTCCATTCAGTCAGTGATCTGCACATAAGCCTGACCAGGAATGTAGGAAATTCTAGAAGCAGGCATAAAGAACTGATGTGCTTCCTTTTTAGGTGAAAAATTTTTCATAGTATTCAATCTAAACTTTCCCTGGCACTATTTGAGGCCACTTTTCATTCTGTCACTTGCTATGTGGGAG
>VXBB01012320.1:501604-533241 GCA_013399915.1 Illadopsis cleaveri
AATTCTAGAAGCAGGCATAAAGAACTGATGTGCTTCCTTTTTAGGTGAAAAATTTTTCATAGTATTCAATCTAAACTTTCCCTGGCACTATTTGAGGCCACTTTTCATTCTGTCACTTGCTATGTGGGAGAAGAGGCTGCCCCACCTTCTACCACCTCGTTTCAGGCCCTTGCAGAGAGTGATAAGGTCCCCTCTGAGCCTCCTTTCCTCCAGGCTGAAAAACCCCAGCTCCTTCAGCTGCTCCTTATATAACCTGTGCTCCAGACACTTCCCCAGCTCTGTTGCCCTCCTCTGGACCTGCTCTAGCCCCTCAATGTCCTTCTTGCCATGAAGGGCCAAGAACTGGACACAGGGTTCAAGGTGTGGTCTCAGCAGTGCTGAGTACAGGGGGACAATCCTTGCCCTGGTCCACACAGGCCAGGATGTCACTGGCTGCCTTGGCCACCTTGGCCCANNNNTGGCCCACGTTGGATCATGTTCAGCCAGCCAGGTGCCAACCAACAACCCCAGGTCCTTTTCTGCCAGGCAGGACTCCACATACTCTACCCCAAGACTGTAGTGTTTCATGGGGTTTTTGTAACCAAAATGCAGGACCCTCACTTTTCCTTATTTTTTTTAAATTTATTTTTTAAAATTCAAAATTCCTGTTGAAACAATCCACCTGTGCAGCCTGATTTTGCCTGGGTGTCAGACATGCCACCTGATGTATCTCTCTCTGTTTTGCTGGGTAGGTTCTGTTAAAGTGTTTCTATTCTTTTGGGACTGGGAAGTCTTCCATGTGATGGAAGGAGTATTTGAATTCATGTCATCCAGGTATGTTCAGAATGTCATATTGCAAGGCATGGACTTCAGTGCATGTTAATTTCAAAAGCACTGTCCAGTCTTGGGAGGAATTTCCAGACTTGTGGTACAGCTCATAAGAGTTTTCCCCATTGTTTAATTTCCAAATATTCTAGACTTCAGAAGAAAGTTGTAATTTCAAACATCAGCCTCAAAGCTATGGACAAAAGAGGTGCAGTAGCTATTCGATAATAATGAAAGAAAGTAGTTTTCTACACCACTACATGAATAAAAAGGAAGGAAAAAAAGAAAGACTGGAACATGTTTTGAGAGAATTTCTGAGAGGCCAAGAAGGAAACCAGAGGAAAATTAGCCTGCAAGTTCAGAAGGCTGGAATGCCACCTGCATGGATATTTCTTACTGAGGAACCAAAATTAATCTGAACTCTGAACCTTTTGAAGTTCTGCATCACTTATGCAAATACATCTCCATTATAGGTGGATAGCAGTTTGGTTTCAGCTAATGTATTCAAAAGTGTTCAACAAGACTGAGACATATTCAAGTATTCTATGTATCTATAATGGCTTGAACTGAATTCAAATGCCTTGGGGCCCCCCCTGTGTATGGTGAAACTCATAGAATTCAATATCAAATAACCTCTTTTATTTCTTTGAAGTGTCATAATTTATTGGCAAAGTTTTATCTCTTCCTTATTGTGCAGGTCAGGCTGTAATTAATCCAAGCACTTTAAAGGTGGGAAACAGACACATTTCAGAAACCTTATTTAGTAGTTTTTCTGGGAAAAAGAATATTGTTTTCAATAATAAGAAAAGCAAATTAATTATAGGAATAGTACTGCTGCCTTAAATGCCTTTCTTCTTTCATTCAAAACAGAAATTTATTCATAAAAAGATTAAGTATGCTTCTTGCTTCTCTTTTTGAATTGCAATAAAGCATATCATCTGGGTTTTTGTTTTTTCTTTGTTTTGCTTAGTTTTGTTTTATTTATTTATTTTTAAATCTGACCTCTCTTTATTTTGTGTTTATGAAACTGTAGAAGGAAGGTTTAAAAAAGACTTTGAATTTTTCCACATCTTTCACATCACACTGTTTGAATCAGGGGATTGAGGCAAATAAAGTCCCAAAACCTTAAGTGATATGCAGATAGTATTTCACTCATGTTGCTAGCAAAACGGCTTTCATTTTGGTTATTCAGACTTCCTTCTTCCTTGAAGTAAGATTTACATCCTTTCTAAATGAGCTAAAATAAGAAAAAATCTAGGAAGGGCTTTTGTTTAAGAAGCAAT
Organism: Illadopsis cleaveri; assembly: GCA_013399915.1. Lineage (NCBI taxonomy): Eukaryota > Metazoa > Chordata > Aves > Passeriformes > Timaliidae > Illadopsis > Illadopsis cleaveri. Next base: position 503,692 of record VXBB01012320.1, read on the forward strand.
TGTTAGATGTGACATTTGAAGATTTTTCTGTATTTAACAAACTGATTTCAAAGAGATTTTTTGTGATTTTCAGGTGCATTTAAGTGTCCAGATCATTTTACATCACATAAAATTCCTGCCTTAATGTTCATCTTATTTAATAACTGAAAAGATGGTGAAGAATACCTTTTCTGCTCATAGCAATGAGGAAAATTTGGTCACTGCAGAGGAAAATAAATGTTGTGCTCCTCAAATATATACATAGATAATAATATCCATTATGATTCTTGTGTCCCTGCAGAGATATACTGCAAGTAAAAATCCATCTATTTAGCATTAAAAATGTTGATATGTTACTCCTCTTCTGTAAAGATTATTTTAGCACCCTCTTCTTTCTATGAGCAGGATGAAGTATTGCTATTTGAGGTGAGGACCAACACAAGGTGTTGTAAAAGAATGGACCAAAGGGAATAAGCCATATTCCTGATACATCTGGAATGACAGGTGTGCTCTAAAATAAATTTCCAGAGGCTGGAATTCCCTCAGACCTTATAACTGGTACATGCTGTAATGTTTCTGGAAGTATCCAGGCCAGATCTATCTAAATGAGAAAAATCTTTGATAGATGTTTTATGTATAGAGAAAATGACTGACAAGTCAGTAAAGGATACAGTATTTATGCTTGTCTATATAGTAATTTTTTTCTAATGTTCTCAAATTTCCTTACTGCACTCCTTAGGTGAACATGCAATCACTAGTTATAGAATATCTCTAGTTAAAGAACAACTTTTAGAATAACAGAATTAGATATAATGATTTAATATTACTACTTGTGAAAGGATTAATAGTACTCCTTCTAAATATGACTTTCTCTATACTTTGATTCTGCCACTGCACAGGACTCTGTTAAATACAGCTCAATTACTGTAATCTAAATTAAGAAAGCAACATAAAGACTTGGAATTAAGTTCAGAGGTATAACTAAAGTAATTTGACACACATTTGGATGTATCTTGAATCATATTCACAGGCTGTCCAAACCTGTATGCTACCAGACATTAGTGTACGTGGTCTTCAGACTTTAAACAGTGCATTTTTTCCTACTTGCCAGTATATAATATGATTAATTGCCTCTATATGTTACCACTTATTTAAGGTGTGAAATTAATTATTTTTCATACTATTAATGAAATAAAAATGAATGTGTAAAGTCTAGTAATCTAGATTTCTACAATTCCATTAATTGAGAACTGGATTGTAGTTACCATATAAATTTACATTCTGATAGATAATTTCTGCTTTGGCAAAAGGATTTACTAGTTGACTCCCTTACTTGTCACTTATTCACTGCTTAATTCATATAGACACCAAATAAATAAAAAAATACCCATTCTTTCTTCCATCTTTTTAGCTGACTGTAGAATTGTTGCATTATATAAAACACCAAGACTTGTATAAAACTTGCACTCTTTGCCTAAGGGGCATCTTTTTGTTACTGCAGGAAAGAATATAGTATTAGTAATAAAATATCAGTAAACAAATCATTAGTATATTATATAGTTATATATTTGCTTATATGATAAATAGTCTCAATTCTGTTTCTGATCAGAAATTGTGCAGCTGATCAGATCCTGATTCACATAGGCTCTTACACTGGGAGTAAGATACTGGGTATTTTGTATGTCTAGTGATTGGTGTGCCATGATGCACTGTTAAAGGCAAATGAGATGATGAGAAAATGCCAGTTTCTCACTGAACTCTGCTTCGGTTTTTGAGGTAAATATTACATCAGTTGCTAATTTCACTCCTTTACAACTACTTAACTTTCACAATAAGTATAATAGGATCACAGAATCAGAGTGGTTTGGGCTGGAAGGAACCTTTAAGATCATCTAATTTCAACTCTGACTATAGGCAGAGACACTTTCCACTAGAACAGGTTGCTCAAAGCCACATCCAGCCTGGTCTAAACCGTTTCGGGGATGAGGCATCCACAGTTTCCCTGGGCAACCTGTTCCTGTGCCTCACCACTGTCACAGGAAATAATTTCTTCCTAATATTGAATCTAAACCTACCCTTTTGCAGTTTAAGGCTATTCCCCCTTGTTCTCTCACTAAATGCCCTTGTAAAAAGTCCCTCTTCAGCCTCCGTTTAGCCCCCTGTAGGTAATGAAAGCCTGCAGTAAGGCCTTTCTGGAGCCTTCTCTTCTCCAGGCTGAGCAAACCCAAATGTCATTCAGATAAAGGTTTCGATTTGTATATATGTCATTCCAACAGGTATTGAAAAAACCCAAAGAATGTCTATAGTCAAGTATGGCTATGTCTGACTTGATTTATTGTTTCTTGAAAGCCTGTAAACAGAGTTGATCTAGCAGGAAGTATCCATATGCACACCATATTACATTGTGTTATCCCAGTGTTACGGTTATGAAATACTCTCTGAGTGTCATCTCTCATGCCTCCTCTGTCTTTTCCAAATACAATACCATGACTTACATAAGACCCATATAAGAAATCTTGACTGTTGATTTCTGCTGTTTGTTTCAGTATATTTATCATTCTCACAGTCAATATTCAATATATTTTAGGCAGAAACTCAGTAGGAACTGGGGGATTCAATGATGTATGATCAGGAAGAGAAAAATGACCACTCATCAATAAATCAGAAAGGTGACACCAAAAATTAAAGAAAACAAACATATTTTGGAAGAATCACCAAGCTACTGAAACTCCTGTAATGAAGTTCACATCTGTCCCCCTCCCCCCAGTTTTGGGTGTACATGGCTAGCACCCACATGAAGTCTTATCCCTTCCAGAATGGGAAAAACTTCTTCAACATTCCTTGTTGTTCAAGAGTAGCAAACCACTCTTTCCTGACAAGAATACTTCTGATATAGATGAAAAAGTCAGAAATTGTAGCAAGGAGAGCAAGTGCTTGCTTGCTTATGGGTCTTCTTAAGATGAATGTCAGGAAATTTTGATCAGGGTGGTAAGGTTTCTGCCTGTTGCTATGACAGCACAAAAAAGAATCTAACCGATCGAAACAGGATTGTGTGAGAGAAAGTAAGAGTCTATAGGCCATAATTTCCACAGAAAAACATGTTAGTCATATTTCAGCACAGCTCTTTGCTTTGCAGGCAAGTCCACTGAGAATGCAAAAGTGTTTCACACACATTGGGCTGTTTGAACTGTTTGTGTGGTTTTTCTGGCAGACTTCCCATATAACAATGAAACAGGTATTTGGGCACAGCTATTACTTACCCTTTGTACTCACGTCAGGAAGCATGGACTCATTTGATGTCCTGCATTTGCTACAGTCACTAGCAGTAAGCAAAAAAGCTTGTATTCCTGAGAATACAGATAGATATGCTTATGCTATATCTGTCTGTATCATGTGGTAAGTAAGGACAGGATCTACAGCTTTGTAAAAATCCATGACAATTATGCTAAATACACTGTTATGAGCTGTTCTGGCACAGAACGAAAAAACTTGTGTGGCCAGCTCCTCTTTGAAAAGTCCTCACTGTGATGGATGATCATACACCCAAAAGTACATGCAATCAAATCTATCACATCCCCTTGCCATTGCTTCCCCTGCCTACCCCTGCAATCCCATACTCCGCAGATTCCTCTGCATCAGCTCCAAAGCTTTCTAGAGTGGAGTTGATGAGATAACTAGGCTCTTGGGACTGAGATAATTGTGGCAGGCCTTTCTTATTGCCAGTAGTCAACTTATCATCATCTGTCCACTAAGGGACCAGCCACACAAACATCCTCTCTTGCTAAAGAGTGCACGCATTCAAAATGCCAAAGGACCAGATGAGTATTTTCAATTAGAACAAGGACAGTGCAGGTGAAGCTGCAAAAAACGGTAGCAGTAATCTTCATAAATTTTAATAAAATGGTGGGATCTTGTAACTTCAGCAATACAGCCCAATGCATGTAGGGAAGTCTGGTTAAGGGACACTGTGTGAATGCTTTTGGAATTAACAAGGACAGGGAAGTTTAACTATTACTGTTTGTATTTATGGGTAGCAGGTGGCAGAATTTTGCAATTATCTGTGTTAGTGTCTTTGCTCAGTTTATTGTGTTCACATCATGGCTTTTCAACACTTAAAAGAAAAAATTTTAGCCAATGGCAGAAACATTTGTGATCCTTGACTATAGGCAGAGTTTATAGCCATGGGCATATTTGTGTGGTGGTAAAGATATTGGGTAATTAAATGACAAAGTCATCTTTCTAGACTTCCATTTTTGAAATACAAAACACAGTAACGTTGTTCTTCTGCATAACTACCAGAAATAAAAAGTGGTTAACAATGTTGTCCTTTATGTGATTGACCTGAGACAACCCAAAACCTGGTATTTAACTCTTACTAAACTTGAAAAAGCTATGAATAATTTTGTCATGAAAACTTATTTTAATTTCTTTGTATATTCTTTAGTGCCATTGGGAGTAGAAAGGAAGAGTGTTAAAGTTAACCCTTCCCTTACCAGTTGTCTTTTAGTCTTTATGAGTCACTCCTTCATCACTAATTTGTGTACCAAAAATGATGTTTGATTTTGTTTCGACATGAGTGAGTATTGACTTAATTATGCATGGAAAGAGAAATACTTTCTCAGGCAATTTACCTTCTTATGTAAGATTAACTATATGACTTTAAAACAAAATTAATCAAAACTCTGTTTAAGTCTTGATCTGAACTAATGAAGCAGCTCATGAGTTTCTAGCAATAAGACTTCATGGTACTTTGACATTTCTGCTGCTCTATTAGCTTATTTCACATGTTAATTACAATTGTCTAAAACTATTTCAGAACAAACAGCAATACATTATGCAGAAATGTTACCCTTCTTAATATTCTGCAGAGAGCCAGATACCAAGGCTATTCATAAATGCTTGTTTATTTGGAAGGGAAGGAAGGACAAAATATGTGCAATGTCACTTCTGTCGATACATGTTTATAGGTATCTAATGCCTTTCAAGTGCTCATAACTCCCCAGATCACCTCCTCTTTTTGTCTCTACTGTCATTTTCTTTCAGTTCACACTCTCGCAGGGCCATGTGGACCAGGGACAATTCCCCTGCTACAGTGATGTTTGTTGGTTTGAATTTTTTAACATACCTCTGTGAATAATGAACCCCAAAAAACCACAAGGGGTTAAGCTTTTAGGATGAGAAATTTTCAACATTTATAAGACTAAGGTCAATTACCAGAGTTATGTTTTTTTACATTAAGACCTATATTTAATACCCTTTAGAAAGTTGTGTATAGTTTACTTTGCTAAACGGCAATCAAGTGCTTCAGGTGAAATCAAGTGCTTAATCTGTGTGGGAATGAATGTATTGTGCACAAGGTAAAGAGAGTTTTATCAAGCAGAAAATACTGTAGATGCATCTGAGAAAACCCAGGGACTAGTTCTAATTAATTATTGATAATTTTGAGGTATGTCTGGGTTCAGAGATATCATTGTAACCAGACTCACATAAACATTCTTTGCACACCTGAGGGAATGTCATGTCTAAAAAAGAAACAAATCAAAAGTTTTTAATAGCAAGTTGTTTATTCTATGTAAACAAAACTAAACAAATCCAGAAAAAAGTTTAAATCCTCTTATGTGTTAGCATTGTGGTAAATGACATGAGTAAAAATTCGTGTACTTTAAAATATGGTTTATATAAAATGAATTGGGAAAATGTGTAACATAACTGTGGTTGGGCACAGGCGAAACCCGCTTATCAGATCACTTCTTCAAGGGAACAATAAGCATGGCCAGAGACATTAACAACAGAAAAGACGTGGCCGGCTCCAAGATGGCTCCTTAATCACTGCATCCTGTCGGCCATCGACACCTGATATGGATCTGGACCTGGATAGCAGGACAATCAGCAATACCGGGAAATCCATTCAGCCACCGAGTCTGAACAGGAAACTCTTTCAGAACCCTGAGCACCGGACTTACATATGAACACTATTCCAAGACTTACAAAACATTTCGCCCGAGGATATGAAAAACCATATAAAAATGGGACTCCAGAGACAGTACGGTGTGGACAGGGTGAATCAGTCTCTTGGAGACGGTCACTCTGCCACCCACACTGGTGTTTTTTTTCTTTTATTGTGGCTTTTCCTTTTTGGTGATGGGTTTGTTTTAATAAGTTGTAATTTTATAATTTTTGATCTCGCTTTTCATTTATAACAGCATTAATATAATTCCCTAATTCTTTCATGACTGTTTATGTATTCTACCTTCCATGCATTGATAGCTAAATCTTTTCATGTCATATGCAGTCTTTCACAGATTTGTGTACTCAGAGCCTGATATAGCCTCATTTCCTACTTTTCTTTTCTCTTCTTCATTAGTTGTCTCCTCTGAACTGTTATCATCTCTGTTTTTTCTTCTGCTGCTATTATTTTACCAACAGACTTTCTGTATTATGACATTGTCTTTGATCCTGTCCATGTCATGTGAATGGTATAGCTATATAATAATCCATGCATTTGTGCAATTTTTTACCATTTTTTGGTATTTTTTCTTGTGTCTGAACCAGTGGAAATGTTAGCACTGACTTCAAGGTCCTTGAGGTTGCTCTTTTAAACACACCAAAAGAGAGATAATGAAATATGCTGCTTTCACTGTAATTTTCATAACTCATTTGGAAGTACTATTAAGTAATATCCTTAAAAATTGAAAGGTCACAGCATGACTTCACAGTGAGTGAATTGATTCTTAGTCCTGATGACTATTCTTACTGTGCAGACTGGATATGCATTTGGTGTATTGCACTGGTTTGAACAACCTTCTATTCAGTTTCTCTGTATTAAGAATTACTAAATAATTTTCTTATCAGCTGGGAATAAAGAAATGTATGTGCTGATGGCTGTGAATTCTCCTCAAAATTGTTTTGTTTGTATCCCATATTTTCTCAGGCCTGCACTGGCTTCCCATTACTGATGACTCTTTGAAGTGAACTCAGGGAATTCCTTCATTGTTCTGACAGACTGTTCCTTAGGATTACTTCATTACTGGATGCTAGTAGCCATCCTTGTAAACAACCTTTTCAACCCACTGTGCTTAAGGCGCAGCTTTGCTGTACAGTGCATTTTACCTGAAGGCTAAGGCACATTTGGAAGGGGGATTGTAAAACAAGTTTATCCTATAATAGACCTAGAGTACTAATAGAACTGAGGAAAAGAAATTCTGGGTGTGACTCTGTCTTTCAAGAAGTTGTAAAGCCATTTTTATATGAATGATCCTGCTGAATTGCATTTCTAACATGTCATCACAGACCAAGGCTGCTAGAACCTGGATAAGGAGTTAAGCATCTGTGTAAGTTAAGGAAATGTTATTCCACCTATCTACTCAACAGTTAGTTTCACTGCTGAGTTGAATGAAATAAAAAAAATTCTGGGCAAACTGGGACCAATGCGGAAACATGGCAGGCACGCGTATTAGGGTATTTTTTGTGTGAGTAAAGGTTAAAGAGTCAATCTCCTTTTTAAATTATTTTTATTTCTGAGCCAGGGCTGGCTTTCCTATTGATTATGAGCAGCACATTGTTCAAGCAGTTACTTGTTCAAAAATGAATAGTTGAAATGAAGACAAGGAAGGAAAGAACAAATCGTAAGTGCATTAAATTCAGTTGAGCAGCTGTCAAGGAGCAAGTGTTGTACACACTTTTGCTATGTTTTTATGCAGGCATGTCATGATTTGCCTGTTAACTCAAAATTTTACATCATCTTCTTCTTGAAAGACAACTCTGATATCATCTTGTCTCTTGGCCAATACTGGAGCAGGAACTCCAATAGCAGAGGCTCTTGTGAAAAATCAGACTAGCTGTTCTGTTTCTTGTGAACATTCTCTGCTTTGCCATTGTAGTGGTGAAACAAGAAGGTAGCAGCCAACATCTGTAGAGTTCCTCTGTGTTGAGAGTCACAGGTGAACTGACTCCACAGCCCAGCTTGAGGGCATACTGGAGTCTGTTCTTTGGAAAGTGCTTTACCTACATCTGGGTCCAGACTGCCTGAAACTGCATCAGAGGATGTAGACTAGACTTGACATTCTCTCCAGATGAGCACTCCCATGATGCCCAATTATAGTCTCAGACTGAGCCAGAGGGGTTGATAAGGGAATTTGGCCTTGAGAATGCCTTTGAGGGTGAATATAAACTACCTGAGTCAATGAGTGTTAAGCATACCAATGCTAAAACCAGTTTCATCCTTTTTGGTTTATCGATTTCTATCAAGGAAAAACATGATGAGTAACATTAAATATTGCAGAACACAGTTTTCGTGGAAAAAACAATCCTTCACCAAATTGCTTTTAAAATATCTGTTTCCACTCATTAATGGGTGAGAGATGACTTCAGTTAGATGCATTTTAAATTTGATGTCTTATGTCTGTGTGCAACTCTGAGGATTAAATGTTTATTTTGTACTCAACAGTTTTTTGTTCCTTAATTTCTCAAATTATGTTTATTTGAATGTGAAAAGTCATTTCCTTTTCCCTTTCAGTCTTACTGTTGAATTTCCTGTCATTTAATATTAGTCAAAACCATTCATTAGCTTTGAATACTATGTAGAAATAGCAGGATAAAGAAAACAAAGACTGTTCTATTCTGCTGAACTGTTAATCTATTACTTCAAAACAAGTAAACTCTCATAGAATAAAACCCCTGGTCACTCAGACCTTAAATATATTAGTCTATTTTTGCTGCCTTTATCATGCTCCCTTTTGCATTTAATGAGAATTCATCTTTTAAAATAAGCTAAACTGGGCATACTCTGGGAAAAAAAAACTGGGTTAAATGTGTGAGGTTTTTGGTATTTTTCATATACTTTAAGAAATTCCATTGAGAAAAAAATAAGCATTTTGTAATTTAATACCCACAACTTTCACTAAGACAGTTTCTGAATTAATAAGCTTCACTTTGTATCCTTGTTGATCAATTATAATGTATTGAAGAGGAGGTCTATATTTATAATCACTTTTTAAACATTTAAAGCACTTCAGTTTTGTTTCTTAGGAGGATATATAACTTAATATCAGGTTTATACATACGTCAGGGGAAATTAGTCAAATCTATGTATGGGTGCTATCCATAACAAATGCTTTTCTGCTTTAAAGAAATGAAACTGGAGCTTTAGCAGATTTAAATTGTGTATTAAAATTTATTACAATTTAGAGAATTATGACACCAAGAGGAAGTAAAGATGGTCATCAGACAGGGTTAAATTTAATTAAAAATTAACAAAATAGACAGAACTCAATGCTGCACAATTTAGCAGAATCATACCCCACGGTGAATTGTCATGACACTATTGCATGGAGTTTCACCCTCTGAAAGACCTGAAATGTAATAAGAGAGTGATGTTAAGTACAGAGTTTAAATCTGTGTTTTTCTGTTAGCATGAGTTAAGTCACTGACTCTATGGAAGATAATTAATTAGAGTCTGATTCCTTTAGAGAAAAGCATTTATTTTAAATTCTTAATTGGTGAAGTAGGATTAGCAGGAAATGTGAGCTTTCTTCTGCCTCTATACTAAACTCCTTTAGAGACACTTGTTTCTACATTTTAATTTTTTTTTTCAAATATTTAGGTAGAGAAACAAAATAGTTTTGGGTGGGGAGAGAGAAAGTGTGGAAATATGGAACACTGAATATCTTATAAAACGCAGCAAATACTTTACAATGGATGAGTATAAATGAGCACTACAAAGCAGTTGAATGCTATGAAAGTAAATACAATTTCTGGAAGTATAATAAAGATATACAGGGTACAGATGAAATTATGAACTGGAAAAAATATGTCAGACCACTTGATATATATTTACAAAATACCTAAAAATACAATCTATATAAATAGATGATAAAAGACTGGAATTCTGAATTATGAAAATACAGAGTTATTACTTGAAATCTAGGATTTCCATAATTGACTTTTTCTGGAAGGAGTGCCCAATTTACCTTTATGCAGCCATTACACTGCTTTTCTCGATTATTTTGATGCAACAGAACTAAAAGTTTTTGTATGAAAAGTAGCATTGCCCATAATTATTCATGGAGGAAGAAAACACAGAATAGTATGTGTTTTTTAAAACATCTCCCACATTTAATATGATCACTACTATTGGTTCAAAAGCTCAGAATGTTCCAGATTCTTGCTCTGCAAGAGTAATGTTTTCTGTTTATATATAAACTTGTCTAAATCTAGTACAAAAACCTACCATCACATCTAAATTAAAACTTTTATCATCATCACACTTTTTCTAAGCTAGTTATTGAACTAGTGTATTATAATACTAGTCTACTACAATATTTTTACAGTACTAGTGTATTATACAAATTTGCCATATTAGTCAACTCTTCTTTTACCTATTGTCTGAATGAACTGTGGTGTAAGCCTTGTGTTGTTTTGTTTCATGTTCTTGTCCCAAGAGCAAGGTAACTGTGGGTGGTGTGTAAAATTGAAGAAAGTGATACATCCTGTTGTTTGTCACTCGAGTATTTGTCAAGTATATTGTTGTTTTTGTCACTCTGGAGTGTGTTAAAGCCTTTTATAATTACTCAGCTATGGAAAATGGTTTGAATGCCTTCATTTTAATAATAATCCAGAATGTGTGAAGATTGTTATTTACACAAATACACACAAACACAAGGACATATTTCTCCCTTTACTGAACAGGAAAATCAAGAAAATAAAATAAAATAAAATAAAATAAAAAGAAGTTCTTAGAAAAAAAGGTTAAAAATAATAAGGAGGAATACATATGACATGTAGTCTCTTTCTTTCTTTCTCTCTGGCTAGGGAAAGAGTTGCAAAGAATAAGAGCCTGAATGTTAAAATACTCAGTTAGCTCCCCAACAAGCACAAAATTGTAAATCCATGCAAAACCTATCTGATGACAAAGATATTGAACTTTAAATGTCCAAGACCACATCCAATACCTATGAAAATTGCCCACTTACAGGAAATGCATTTAAATTGGCTTTGTCCATGCCAAATACAGGGAAATGATAGCTGAAAGAGCATAATTATGTTAAAATGATTCAAGAAGGGTGACAGTCTGTCGTGAAGCCTAATCAGTACCTTTGCTGTATCTACAGGCACAGAATGGTCAGGAACAATCTACTGAACTGGTAGTCCTCAATTATCATCATCTTTGACTTGTTGCCTAAGTACATGCAGTATTCCAGAGTCAGTGCTTATGCAATCTGGATTCCTGTGTGACTAACCATCCTTCAGAACAGTGAAATACAATTTTTATTGTCTTTTCACTTCCTCTTATACAGTTTTAGCAGTTAAGCAATACAAAAAATTTTGCCCCAGGATGATCTGATCCATCCTCCTTCACTACTATTTTAGGTTGATAGATTTTTCATTTTGCATTTGTATTTCATTTATGATTTGCAGAATTATGTCAAAAGAAATACTTTGTTCTTTAGCTGTCTTGGAAGCATGTGATTATGTATTCTTGGGACAAGTCTAATTTATAAAAAAACCTTATTCTAATCAGTGTTGTAAAAATACAGACCTGAATTGTATTACTAGGCTTTGTAGATGTGTACTATACATTATACAGTATTTACTTTAATGGCTCTAATAAATCTTTTTCCACCACTTCAATAGTTTTCTCCTTCCAACATATTTTTAAAATAAATTCTTGTCCAGTTTCCCTGATAACTTTTTATTTCTATAGGATTCAATTTCAATACGGTCACATTATATCTTTAAAAGAAAAATTTAATCAAGCAGATATTCTACCCACGTTATCCTTTATTTTCTTAGAGTCTAATGTATAGGTAAAATAATACTATTCGGCTACACTTTTTGTTTCTTCCTTGCCCCCAATTTACAATTAAACAATTTAAAATAACAATTTCTCTTATTTCCATATTTCCACTCAGGGTATTTGGTTTTGCATCGTACAGTATAAATTCTCATTTTGTCAGTCAAGCTGACATTTTAGGGCACAAATATTTATGATGTTTCTTTCAGAACATAATAAGTCTTATAATAACAACAGGCACAGTCAGAACCCCTGATTACTCTTCTGGTCAATATGAGTATTATTTCTGTTCCTAGCATCCTTCCTTCCAATATATTGTTATGGAATTGACTTGTAGTTCTGTTTTACCTCCTTCTACATATTAAAATTGTATAGGGTTCATATCAGTCACTTTCTCAGTCTTCTCCTCAGTTCTTTCTCCCTACAATTCCTCTTATTGTCAGCACCAGCCTCAAACCCCAAAGAGATACAATGCCAACTGCTCTCAGAGAGTACATCCATTAGTTCTGTGTCTCAACAGATATGCATGTAATTGAAATAACACCTGTCTGGGATTTATCTGTTGAGTTCATTATCTTGTTCCCTTTACTGTCTTCCCTGAAGGATCAAGTGAATGCAACTGAAAACCATTTGAGCCATCATTTTGCTGAGGTGTTCAGTTGTGCTTCATCTGCTGCATTAGGGAATCCTAAAGGGTCGTTTGTTGTGGTTTGAAGAAAGATTGATGGATTTGGAGGGGCTTTTTTCTCTCTCCTCCGAATCCTTTCCCTCCTAATTTCTGTAGTTCATATCTTTGCCTCTGGTTTGCAGCACAATCTTGTAGTCTCTGGATCCTTGGTATTAGCATGTGGTATATTTCCCTGAGCAAAGAGCAGATAGTCTCCTCTGGGTGTTGGTATGCTTCTTGAATCATCTACTGCTTTTCAAACTTCAAAACTCTTGTCAAATCTCTAAATAAGCTAATGAGACTGTCAAGAAAAATGTTTTTCAGAAACCTAATATTATCTAATAAGTTGCAATTAACCAACTGTGAGATCTAATTAAGTGTAAAAAACATCAAAAATGCTTAATACATTTCAGTAGTTGAACTGTTTAAAACATTGCAAAAAAGCAAACTATTTTTGCAGTGGAAAAAAATGAAAATTCCTGGGTTTTTTCCCAGGATTCTTAATAATGAAAAAATCTAAAGTTCTATCTCTGGAATGTTGCTTAGGTAAATACAGCAGGACATGGTCTATCACAATAGCAGACCTAAATATAGAAGATCTTTATGCTTAATGACTGTATTTCTCACATTTCTAATTGAGGTGCAGGTAGAAAAATTATAAGGAGGAAACATTATGGCACTGCTGACATGGAGAGTGTATGCTTATTTGAGCATTACACTGAATCTGTCAGAGTTAAGAATTGTTTCAGAAACAACAATTTATTCTATACTTTTTGCAAAGCTACTCCAATCATTCCTTGCTCTTTGCACTCCGAAATGCTATTCATTGTGAAATACATTCCTAAGCAAATTTGGATCTGCATAACAGATGCTGTTTCCCTGTGGAATATGTAGCTGTGTATCAGAGGAATTTCTCACTGGCCAGATCCCGTACCCCCAAAAGCAGAAGATTCTTTGGCATATTAATCAACTGAAGGTTCTGTTATATGACAGACATTTAACACTTGCTTTTATTTTTTCCTTACAAGAGGTTACAGTTTGTTCTGTGTGTACAGAAATCTAGTACTTCTTAATGTACAGAATATACTAAATCAATACTGACAGGGGAAGAAAACTTTCATGTAAATTAGACCTTAGTGTGACCTGGTTGACCTATGGGCTGAAATTCTCACTCAGCATGCCTTAGGTTTTCTTTTTTTCCCATTCATGTTCTAAGGTTGTAATTCTTTTGTGTTTCAGCTACACCTTGGAAATTCTACTCTGGCTAACCCCAGTTTTACAGTGGGACTGAAGAGCTGCTGCAGACTGAGGGGTTCATTTCAATACTGCACTCATTTAAGTGACGGCATAGGAATTAGAGTGATGGTTATAAATTATGTGAGCAATAGAATGATTTGTTTTGTTTTTATCTTATTCAGATTTGTAAGTTTTTCTTAAAATATGCCATGAATTAAAGATTGGGGTTTTTTGAGAGTATAAGGTAGAAAAAGAGGTTTCTTCTTCATTATGTAAAATGCATTCAGTGTTACGGAATCCAAAATGTTTTATCTGAAAAGTCAGAGAGAACACTATTAAGTCCTCTGGACAGCAGGGAAGGCAGACTGTGGGAGAGGTATAAGAGCCTCTCTAACTCTGTGTCTGCAGAAAAGTCACTGGAAAACTGTTTATGTACAACACCCACACAGTGCCTCTGAATATGAGGGTTTGGCCAACAGAGGAATTAAAGTCTGATGTTTCTCACAGTGATGTGTGGGATATCTAGAAAAACAAACTCTAGTAAACTGAAATAACAATTTAATAGAATTTTCCATCTCTTTCCTTTATTTCTTCTCAATGTGAGAATAATTAGCTGCAATAAGGAAAATACAAAAAAAAAGCTGTTGTTTCATAATTTGTTCTTATTTTTAGGATGCATATATTCCTGTAGCTCATCACTGCATTGTAACAATACAGTTTTATATCACATCTACATTTTTCATCTGTAGTGTAGTAACCTTTCAAGTTAGTACATTAAATAAGTAAAGAGAATACAATTTTTTAAATTTAAAGAGAACACAATTGTTCAAATAATATTTAAGGTAATAAAGTCTTTAAGAAAAACAAGCCTGTCGTTAAAAAACACAGCTACATTATCTTGGATTTAAATTATTTATGTATATGGAACTAATTCTCTCACACACTGCAATTTGAGGGTCTATCTTTGTGCCAAAGAGGTGTATGAAGCAAACAGAGAAAGAAATGGATGATTAAAAAGTACTGTGAAATATGGCTATTAAACTGTTGAGAGTTTCCAAGATTTAGGGCCACAGGAGATAAAAAAAACCAGGTAAAAGACATATGGTGAGGGTTTCTTTCTGACTTCATTTTGGTTGTGGTGCTTTATTGATTTTTTTGATCTCAGAACTTTCTGAATGTGATGGTTTCGAGATATTGAATGCACTTGAGACAGGACAATAAGGGCTTGGCTTGAAACTATTCATCATTCTGATTTTTATTGTGGTACTGTTGCTTCTGTACTCAAAACCTTAGTGTGAAAGAAATACTAAGACATAGGAAAATTAATTGGTTGTTCAAATCTATCAGGTTCCACAGGTCTTATGTAGCACTTGAAGGAAGAGAAATATGGATAGTACTTTGTTTTACTCCTGCACGGAACCCTGAGAATCTATCTTTAGGCTGACAGAAAACATCATTGTATAACAAGCCAGAGCAAAAGAATTATTTTTAACAGTGTTTACTTATTGATTTTCATAAATAAGAAACAAACCCAGTAAAAGTATTTTTAATTTTCCCTACAGACATATATTAATAAGGATAGAATATTTGTTCTATCATTATGAAGGAGCTCATTCTTCACACAAGAGATGAGATTGCGTTAATTATGGAATATCTAGAGGATTACCTTAATTAAAATATAATTAAGTTTTAGAAACTGATATAAAGTCAGTTGCTGATGGGCTATGGTGTCTTTACATTACCTGCTCTAGCATCTCTGCTCTAATAAAGGCACTTTAGGTGTAAAGAGAGAAGGCTGAAAAATCTTTTCAATGTGTTCAAAATTTTGTTACACTTCCCATAATCTATACTGGACAATACAATATCTCCTTGCAAAATAACTCTATAACAGGACACTACTACTAGGAAATTCTACATGTGTATAAAATATTTCTTTTTTAAATCTAAATGTTATTAATTTTACTACCAACACAGGGATTTACTGTGATCTATGCCTGACCTTTCCTTGGTATTATAAATGATGTATTAATCATTCTAACAATATACATCTTCTTCAGTTGATGCACATATGAAAAGCTATGCCAAATAACTCCTAATAGCTGTTGAATTGTCAGACTTTATCCAACCTAATGCATGTCTAAGGAAATTGGAGTTGAGGCAATATTTGTAAGCACTTCAGCATATTACTTAGAGCAGTAACATTACCTTAAAACATTATAGTTTTGAAATGTTTCATCTAAAATTTTTCCTATTGAAGATTTAACATCTTTTTTAGGAGTTTTTACGTCACATGATGAAATACATCCCAGAGTTCCAAGTGAATTGGCTTGATGTATTGGAAAAGAAACTCTCCATGTGTGAGAGACTGGATAAAATTATTAGTCTCAAAACAACAAAAGTGTTTGTGTTGGGGATGGGCAGGTAGGTGGGAGTGGCGTGTGGCCAGGTGGCAGAGCATGTTCTGTGAAAAGTGGGATGTGCACTGCTCCACACCCTACCCACCCTGGAACCACCCTTCCAGCCCAGAGCATCTGTCAGTCACTGGCACACCTGAAGCTCCCCGTGGGTAGGAGGGCCCCAGGAGCTGGAATCATGCTGGAACTCAAGCAGTGATGATGATCATGATGATGATGATGATGATGATGATGATGATTATTACTATTATTATTATTATTATTATTATTATTGTTTAACTTCCTGAGAACATCATGTTTCTTCCGTGAGCCTGCCTTAGAGTTTAGAAAAACCTAAGTCCCTTCAGGAAGCTAGTCAAGTGAGTCTGGGGTTTGCACCAAGACATCTGGTAGAGTCATGGCAATAGATGAAGACTCAGGTGACTGAAAAAAGGAGAAACTTCATCCAAGTGTTAAAAGGTTTAGAAAGAAGGACCCATGGAACTACTGGCCATCGAAGAAAAAGGAGGACAGGCATTCTAATAAGGCCTGTAGTGATAGGAAAAGGGGTCATGATTTTAAACTGAAACTCAGACTAGATATAAGGAAGAAGATTTTACAATGAGAGTGGTGAAATACTGGAAAAGGTTGCCCAGAGAAGTGGTAGATGTCCCATCCTGGAAACATTCAAGGTCAGGCTGGACATGACTCTGAGCAATCTGGTCTAGTTGAAGACGACCCTCTCATTGCAGAGGGGTTGCATGAGACGAGTTTTAAGGTCACTTCCAACTCAAATTGTCCTATGAGTTTTTAATGTATGATTCTATTACTTTCATAACAACCCATGTACCCCAGTTGTGGGTTGCAATTAGATGACAGACACACAGGGTCTATGAATATGTTTCTCATGGCATGTTGTAGACATATTCTGACCTACCAACCAACTTTTGGCCAGATCTTATCTTCATCATGTTTGAATTCTTTTTATTCTGTTGTTCAATTTCTTACAGATTTAAAATGTTTATTAGAATAATTAATGACTTTGTGCATTTTTTTCATATCAATCACAGGGTTAGAAATGAGGCAGCTGCCAGGGCAAATCAAATAGATTTTTACACCTCTGGATCACACCACCAGTTATTATTATAGGCTGAAGAGATAAGTACAGACTTCCTCCTTCTGACAGAGTTTATTACAATCAGTTTTATGACAACTTCATCCAAAGGGTCAATTTGGTCATGGAGTACTGTTGTAGAATTTTTTTATTTAAAAGAAGTTTAATTTCTCTTTTAAACTAGATGTATTATATTAAAAAGAACAATCCCACTCTTTAGAGAAATACAATGCATGACAGAAATATAAATTCTCTTATCTTCAGAAAGAGCTATCAGAATCACAGAATCAATCACAGTATAGTGAAGGCTGGAAAGGACCTCTCCAAACCATCTAATTCCACCCACTGCTCAAGCAGGGACAGTTTGAACAGGTTGCCCAGTGAGACACACATTGAGATTTTTAGTATCTTCAGAGATGTAGATTATGCAACTTATTTCTGTGTTTGATGACACTCAAATAGACTAAAAACACTAAGACAACTGCAGTTAGGTAGAGAGTTGGAAGGTTCCAACTCCCTTGCCATGGGTAGTGTTTCTTAAAGAAAATCATCCCAACATTAAAATCAAGCCAGTTGATTCAAAAATTCAAATATTTTGGTCATACTAAGCGATGTACTAAGATATTAAGTGAAAAACTGCTTAAGATCACAGTACAAAAATATTAATAAAGCGTTTTGTACTTGCAAAACATAAAGGAGAAAAGGCAAGCCTCTATATAGCACACATTTTTAATTTAGAGGATTTATTGAGCTTGGACTTTGTATCAGCTTACGATGAAATGAGATAATGTACTAAATAAATTTAACTTAGTGCTGGATATACACTTATATATCATGTTTCTTGCTAAGTATTGGAAGCTATAAGCCCAAAGATAAATGTCTAACGAGCCCATTCAATTTCAGACTATATGAATTTGTAGGCCTTGACTTGTTTTTTTCTAGCTTAAATATTTTTGCCTTGGCCTGTAAAACTGTAATGTACAGGAAAAAACTCACATATGGTACATAAAAAAAAGGGTTATTTTTTTGTTTGCATGAGAAATATGAGATAAAATCGGTGTCTTTACTGAATTACCATCTTGATTTCTACAAAATGAAATAGCTAATCAGGCAACAATGGGAGACATCAGTGGTTAATACAGATCAGTGCATATATTCTGATTTGCAATTGGAGTTAAAAGATACAAGCTAATATATTTGGATTTGTCTTAATCAAAAAATTCAGATAAGAACAAAACTGTGATAAATATCTTGAGATTTCTTATGAACTAGGTATGGAGAAGACTTTTGGTCATACAAACTGCTGATAAATAACATTATTGTTTGGATATTCAAGATATTGGTTTCCTAGGTATGTTGTATCAAACAAACCCTTTCTCCAATAATTTGATTTAGAATCATAGAATCATAGAAGCATTTGTGTTGGAAGGAACTTTTAAAGCTCTTCCAGTCCACCCCACCCGCAATGAGCAGGGTCATCTTCATCTAGAACAGATAGCTTAGAGCCTTGTATAATCTCTTTCCAGGGATGGGAAATCTGCCACCTCTCTGGGTCACCTGAGTGTTTCAGCACTCTCATCATGAAATATTTCTTCTTCATATTAGTCTGAGTCAACACCTTTTTAGTTTAAAACCACTGCCCTTTGTCCCATCATTATTAAAAATTCTGTCCCCATGTTTATTATACAACCCTCCAAAGTACTGAAGGGCTCCTATAAGATCTTCTCAGAGACTTCTCCAGACTGAACAACCCCAACTCTTTCAGGGTTTTTCCACAGGAGAGATGCTTCAGCCCCCTTACCTGCTTTATGTCCCTACTCTGGACACACTCCAACAGGTCTATGGCTCTCTTTTATTGAGCTCATAAGCAATATAAAGACTTAGATTTGGAGTTTATTTGATGTAGAATATTTTTCCAGTAAAAGTTGGTGTATAATAATTCAAAGCCGAGACAAGATTGACACAGAAGTCTATTGATAAGATTACAAAATTAGAGCTCTAAGTAAGGACAGTTTAAGAAAATTGTGTATGGGCATTCATGAACAGGAAAAGAACACTGAACTTATAGCAAAATACTGTGTTTTGTAGCAGTTGAAAGGTTTCAGTACAGCTTATTAAGAAGCAAGCTTATTTAAGCAAGATGTTTTGTTCATAATTCAGACAAAGTAACTCTTCATACTGTGATAGCTCATTAACTATTGTTATCAAATGAAGCACAACTATCAGCAATATAATTGCTGACTACACAGTTGGTATGACAGTGCTTAACATGTTTTCATCCAGGAAGTTTGTTCTAAAAAGATCTTCTTGTTACCTGTTTGCACATCCATTTCCTCTTAAAATATTTATTCTGCAATAATGCAAATTTACTTGACAACTTAGCTGCCTTATGATATTCTGATACCTTTTTCAAGTGACAAAAAATAATCTTTTCTAGTCTAGGAGCTGGCTGACTGAGCTGCAGGTTTGTATCCCAGTGATTCTTAACAAGACAGTTGAGATGAGTCTCAGGTTCAAGGGTTTACATTTTTCTTCCTGACATCTTGCAGTAACACTTCCTGAAAAAAATTACATTATGTAGTTCATCTTGTGAAAACTAAACATTTTATTTCATAACAAGCACGAATACAAAAAAAATGGAGCAGAAAATAAAATTCATCATGACTCTTCATAGTCAATTGTAATGAGTTGTACACAAGGCCTCAGCCTTTCTTTTGGGGACCTTATAATATTTTTTTTTTTTGACTATAGATTAACACAGCTAATATAATACTCAAAATTACTGTATATGTTGATGCTGTGTTGTTCAGGAAAAATTAATTAATATACTGTTAAAAATGCATAAATAATAACATAATAAAAGAGAGGACATCTGTTTGAAAGATACTGTGGCATATTGTCAAGTGATCTACGTATAACATAGAACTGGTTAAAATGTTTTTACTTCATCCTGTTGTGTGGAATCAGTTTGTGTGCTACATGTTCAGAAAGACAGAAAAATGCAGCTGGAGCTAAGGAATATGGGATTTTCTTAGTCTTTTGACATTTCAGACATGTTTGTAGCTCGTAACCGTAAGAGGAAGCTGGGTGTATCTTGAGTACTTCTAGTAGCTAATTTTACAGTAGGATTGACAAAGCTACTCATAAAGCTTGAAACATAATACTACAGTAAATATGAATGCTGGGTTTCAATTTACTTTGAAATACTTCAAAATAGAAAAATGTACAATAATCAAAGTTAGAAAATGTAACAGGTGTATATCTAGAAGATCATTTTATCTATTTGAAGGGACTCTAAAAATGCTTAGTGATTAAAAATATGGGAAATATTTTATTTCATACAAAGATAAATTATAATTTATTAATTATTTAGTATTAAGTAAGGTTCATACTATTTTGCCTGCTGATTGTTTTGTTCTTAGATTTTTTCCCATCATTATAACATCCAGAAACCTGATTAGTTTCATGACATGGTTTGTTTCTTCAGTGATTTAGGCATCCAGGTGATCACAATATTCATTACAGAAGTGGTCTGTTGGGATACATGAAAAAGACAGTCAGTACAATGTATAAGTTAAACATGCTCTCAGTACAAATAAACTGCACATAAAATGTCAGCCTTTTTTTACTGATGTCAGAGCCATCCCATAAGTAAAGCAAAGATTCAAAGGCATTACAGTCACCTACTTGCTACCCTCATGTCTAATAAAATCATTCTCTTCCAAAAATCACATCAGACCTAACTATAATCACCTCCTTTCTAATGCCAGCTCCTTATAACTCACAGAGTATTCATCCCCTAAAGGATAAAGCATACTTTACTGTGCCTTTTTTTCTGATTAAGAAGGTAAGTTTTCAGCTACCTTCAGGGCTGCTATAAACTCTGCATTACAATTTAGAAGAAAATATTGGAAAGGAGTAGCATATATATATTCTTTCTTCAAAGAGAGGAAATTCAACCTCCTTCAAAAAGAATTTACTTAGAAACAGCTAAGTAAAAAGAGGAAAGCTGCATTTGATACCTAAATATGCATGTCTTAGGTGGTAGCCCAGCTTTCTTGCAGTTTTCAAGTGCAGCTAGCATCAATGTTAACATGAACATTTCTTGCTACTTGCCAAAGTAGGAAATTACAAAAGAAATTTTGACAGTATTGTGGGAGTGCTTGAAGATTCTTTTTTTTTAATAGCTAAATGTTTGTTTCTATGATTTCTGTTATTTCTTTCGTGAGTATTAAGAACTTCTGTTGTCTCAACAGACTTGCCATGCCTCTCATCAATCACTAAAAGAAAACCACATAAGAATGGTTTCTAAATCCCATAGTCCTGTCATCTTTTCACTATGTCCACTGTAATCACCTCCATATATACTACTGCTTTGAAGTAGTGTTTCTTGCTAAACATGAAACAACATTCATCATACAAGTAAAGGAACTACATGATTATCCAGGGATTTTATACATGAATTTTTTTTCTAGTGCAAAAAAGGACATGATTTTAAAAGATTTTAAAATACAATATCAGGCCCACTGATTTTTTCAAAATAAAGATACTGTGGCAGTCTGAATGTCAGTGAAATTTCTACCATTAGAGTAAAAAATCAACTTTTGGTAGAATCTAGACGGCTTACATTCTCACAGATAACAGAATTTAGTATGAATACATGGTTGTGTCTTTTGAAATACACTAAACCCATCTGCTTTTCTGAAAATTTTGAGTAAAATATCTTAGAAAATAAATAGTTCTATGTTTGCTTCACAAAATCACTATGTTGCTTATATAGTTTTAAAGAACTCTCACGAAATTCAATATTCTTTCATAGTTTCAGAAAATTTGGGTTTTATCCTAATATATTCACTTTGTCAAAATAAAATTTCAAAAACTTATCCAACTTCATTTTTTCTGGAAGATTACTTTCAAACATTTAAAAAATCGCCCAGTTAGCACATCCAGCTGTTTCTTTGAATGGTCACATGCCTTCTTCTCCTGTAAGCATGTGTTTATCTTCACAACATAAAAGTCAGAGAAGAAATCCAAAAATCTGATTTAAGTAATGGAAGGCTGGCACACAGAGAAGTTATTTAAAGAGAACTGAACCTTTGTATCATACAGCAGTATCATAACCCAAGAAACATTCTTCACATTCTAATTAAAAACTACCATATAACAACTTGCTGTGCAATGACCAGATAATCGATACTGATATTGTAGTTTAGTAATTTCATTTTTGATCAGCAGTGATTTTACTCTAAACTGCACACATATAACTGTATACAATAGTCTTCAATGTTGAACTTCAGAGATGGTCCTTTGTCATCACCCCCTGCTTGTGGAGGTGACAAAAAGTAAGCAAGGAAATGTGTAGATGCTCAGCTGCTAGATGAGGTCAACCACCACACATGTAGAATGAAAGTCAAATCATACATAAAGTCAAATAATAACCTTTTATCTTTTTGTCTTTGTTTTTATCTTTTTCTTTAATGGCTAAAGTAGGCAGTCCTTGATTGATACTTATTCTATGTGGATGGAGCCTGCATCTAAACATACTTTTCAGAGAGAAACAGAGAAAGCAGATTAATTTTCTGCATTTTACCATATAGCATAAGACACTGCAGTGGCCTTAATAAAATATTAAACTTAAAAATTTATTTAAATATATAATATTTGTTCGCTAAAGGTAAGAATATTTTAAGGATTTTAAGGTAAGATCACCATGAATTATTCACCCCACTCACCATGATTTTCAATGTCTTCTTCATGTCTTATATGCTGCATCACACCTGAAATCAGTTCACCATTCAGCATATTTTTTATTCTTTTCCATAAGCTTCCTACTTGTTGAGGATGGACGGCAAAACAAATATATAACAGGTGAGTGAAGATAATAAAATCATTCTTTCTTCCAATGGTCTGTACATCATCATTTTTGCTGATAACTTGGAATGTCTGACCTTTAAAACTGACAGGATGTTCACCACTGAAGCTTTATAAAGATGACTATCTCATCTCAGCAAAATGGAAGCCAGGGATTCAAGACTGACTTGTGTTTGTCTCTGAATCAAACTGTCATTTTTGGTCTGTTAGTGGCTGTTATCAAGTCAGGACAAGCAGTTATTCTGTAGGCTAGTTCATGTAACCTTGAATTTTTCCAAAAGTCCTTGAGAGTTAATTCAGTGGGTTTATGCAACTACGGTTCATGTATATGAGTGAGTTGTACAGAATCTTGGCAGCTAGAAGTTGTAATAAACATTTTAATTTATAACCCATACAATCATTTTAGCTTTGCAAAGTGCTTCATGTATCCATCCATTTCCACTGATTTACTATAATCCTTGTTTAGCTCAACTTACATTTATGGGGAATTCTTCATGGCTTAAAAACCAAGACAAAGATATGAACAGTTCATCATTCAGCAGGAAACCTGTGAGGATTTCAAACTGAATTTTAGTCCAGAAATTTAATAAATGGAAAACCTTCCTCCCTTCCAAATCAAATCAAAACAAACAAAATGGTGCACCAACATCCCTTTACAAGTGACACAAATATATATGGCAGAGACCAAGAAACTCACTGTAGTATTGCAAAAAGAAGAAATTAGCTCATTGATACTGATATGAGGTGTCAAACTCCAAAATATTTCTAAGTAGCAAACGTATCACATACTGTTTTATATATTTGCATAATTCACTACTAAGTGAACAACTACATTAATAGTTAAAATCAATCTAGAATTCAGAATTTGCAGGGAAATAACCTACATTAGAGATGACGGTCTCTGAACAGTCTTTTAATTTTAATAGCAAAAATATTGTACTTTTTTTAAAAATTAATTTTTTCTTTTAGATTTTTTATCTTTTTTTGTTTTTTTCCCAATGTCTGCCTGAAATTTCAGCACTGATCTTCCATTTCTATTATGGTAAGCAATGTGTTCCTAAAAATTCTTGCAGATGGTGATAGGAATTTGAAGCCACCTTGTCAAAGTTTGCAAACTGGAAAACGGGGATTTCAAAATATACACAGGATACTTCAATCTCAAAAGCACATTACCTTCAAGGGTTTGAGTTTAGAAAAGTTTTTCTTCCCAAAAATTTGCGATTCACAAATAAATGAAACCACAGCAAGAATCTAGACAATTTCAATTTAATTGCCTTTGCTGGGCTCAGAAATTGCACAGAAATACAGAAATTACCCAGAACATTAAGAAAAAGAATAAATTTGTGTGGCTATTGTCTCTCTAAAATTAAAAAAAAACCTCTTTAGTATGATAATCAATGGCAGGGTGAAAACACTGAAGTCCATTTTGCTGCTACTTTTTATATACCTTACACAACAATACACAAAAACCCTGCTGGCTTTGAGATACTAACATTCACATTCACATTGATATTCACTTTGTGTCAAACTTCTCTCCTACAAGCTTTCAAATATTTCAGGACATGATGAGCAGAAAGAAAAATAAGGATATTGCGGCTGGAGGCTCAGAGATTTCATTAGAAGGACAACAGGCTTGATTTAGTCCAGAAGACCTTTTCAGCAAATGGTGGGCTATTTCATCATGAAGAGAAATTCTGGTAAGGAAGGACTTGAAGCAGAGAGAATTAATACATTACTGGGAATATTGACGATTTTGGAAATATATTCATCTTGCCGATTTCTGAGTTTCCTGGATAAAACATGTAAAAGATACAATTTACAAGACTTAAGTATCTTTTTTGAGGAAAGTTAGATACAGTCAGATATTTTTCCCTTGCTTTTTGTGAAGTGTAAAGGGAAATTTCTGATACATTATACAGTATTTACAATAGAGAAAGCTTTGAAGCACCTTGGTTTGTGAAACAATTAAAACTGGGCAAAAACTCAATCAATAATAGTAATAATTCAAGAAATTTTCCTCATTCCCATTTTTAAAAAAGAAGATTTTCTAGCAATGGATTTAGTATTGTTAGAACTTATATATTATATAGAAGCATTCTTGTGTTGCTTTGATGAACTATTCAGTTCTTGCAGACAAAATGCAAATGGAAATACATTAATGTATATATTTACTTATTATCGTTGTCTTGAACATTCATGATGTTCACAAGTTTTAAGTCAAGATTTTACTTAGTTCTTGGTCAATTAATTACCTTAAGACTGCTATTAACAAATACCTAATTCCTACTGTTCTATTCATAGCTGTTTAGAAAGATGAATTCAAATTCTGGTTTCCTTGTTGAATAGCATGCACCTGCAATAAATAGAATGTACCTGCAATAAATAGAATGTCTACACAACCAGAATAATGGAGATCTAATTTAACTATAATGTAACTACATGTTCAGAACTAGAAATTTTCTTCAGAACAGTAAGTTTTGCTGGTTCTCTCATAACACATAGTCTAGTTTGGGAAAATAAAATGGAGAAAGTATGATTTTCCTGAAGCTGACACTCTGGAATCCCCTGTCTATGGTGCACTCAGAATGAAAAATTGGGATATATGTATTTGTTTAGAACATTGCATTTTCCAAATAGCTCATTCTTCCTAAAACAATGGATTGTTACATTTCTCAGTCATGGCACATATTCAAATATCTTAGAGAATGAAATCCCTGAGTCTCATTTCCAGGCATGATTAATAGTTCGTGCTTAAAGAATTATATTATTATTTTATCTAAAGATGCAGGCACAAGGCTGAGGTATTGAACGGGTTGTTAGGGATTTTAAGTAGAACAATTAGTGAAGGACTACATGTTCTGTTGACTACACCTGAGGGGCTTTTGGTAAGTGACTAAATCAGTAAATGAGTTCTCATTAAACGTAACAAGCAGCAAGTGCTAGGAATGAATCAGGTAAAAATAGGTTGGCTATTCTATTTCAGCTAATTGCTCTCCTGACAAACTGTTTATTTGGGGAAGGTCCTGAAAGCTTTTGCTGTAGCTCTAGCAAAAAGGTATCGAAGGAATATTCAGTCCTTGAGTGCCATACATCAATCCCACTGTGAATTTTAGCATGCAAAATGTCTTCCTTTGTAACATATATCGATTGTACTCCTCATTTCTGCTAAAATACTTCTGAGAGTAGTGGGATGAAGAGTCACTCTTACCAGTATGCACTTGCTGTAGAAGTGGAGATGTATCCTATTGGGGTTTCCTGTGTTCTGGGACTTCTCCATCTAATCAAAACATTTTAATTATGTATCTCAATTGGGCTTTTTTTCTAAGAATACTTTCAATTTGTTAAAGTAGCCTATTTCCTAAATTTTTTTTTTTCTCTGCAGTAGAAAGGTTAGGCACAGAAATAAATAACCTGCTTTAATGTCTTTCACCCCTACCTCTGGGAATGAAGCACACTACAACAATGCTGTTGTATTTGTTTATGTTTTATCAGTTTCTCAGTGGTAGGTTTTCCTTACTATGTTGCATTTACAGTTATAGTTATTTACATGTTTACCAGTCAGTTAATAATAGATTATTTAAATATTTATATTTATTCCATGGTGGTGTAATGCATACAGAAGATTCA
This sequence comes from Illadopsis cleaveri, assembly GCA_013399915.1. Taxonomy (NCBI): domain Eukaryota; kingdom Metazoa; phylum Chordata; class Aves; order Passeriformes; family Timaliidae; genus Illadopsis; species Illadopsis cleaveri. The sequence continues at coordinate 530,370 of VXBB01012320.1, forward strand.
CAAATCACTTTTAGCTTCTTCTGATTATAATTCTTAAAAAAAAAAAAAAAAGGAAAAAAAGTATATCTTCATTCAATCTGACATATCCAAGTTCAAAATAATTTAGTTTGGTTTGAAATAAGTAAATATGGCAAATGAAAAGGAGCGTTGGAAAACATGGCTTTATCACCAGGTTATGATATAAGAATAAATTCAGAAAAATAATTGTCCATCACTGTGGTGAATTTTTTGCATCCATACACATGCTTTCCTAGTTTGTACTCAGATCCCCAATGCATCTAAATGCTTTTCTAAGTGATTTTGGTCAGATTCTGTTTCTCAGAAGTAAATGGTACATACAAATAATAGCTTGTTAAAGACAAATACATTCTGCTTTCTTGACCCTTGTACAATCAAAATTTAAGCCAATTATCTTATCATTTCTATATCTTTAGCATATTTCTCAAACAGAATTTTCCTCTTTAAAATAAGCAAGGGAAGGAAAAATTAATTGCTTTACTCTGGCAAATATTTTAACTTCTAATTGTACGTATTTTTACAACTGTCATTCCTTTCTACTTCCATATGTCCTTAGATGATCTCTACTATTGTTTTTGATGATTTAGCATCCTCTAGCTGTGCTAGCTCAAAGTTATATTGCCAATGACTTTTCTTGTAAAGTGTACAAGTGTAAAAAGATCCAAATTTCTTGATTTGAAATCTTTGGAGCTACATAATCCCTTATGCATCAATTAGCTGGTAAGACTATCCAAAGCTTCTTTTTATTTAGTATTGTATTCTGCTTCTTCTTTTACCTTTTTTATTCTTTGTCTTTCATGTTTATTGAAGTCTTCTTTCCATTATAATTATTAGTTTTCATAAAGCTAAAGTAACTAATATAATAGTTTTGGAGGTTTTATGAAATCACAGGTTATATAAAGTCTGATGGGGAATTCCTGATCATTTTGTCTCATCTTTTGTTCTAGCTTGGTCAGAGACATCCCACAAGTTAATTCATGTTTGAAAGAAAGCATACAAACAAATACATACATACAAACACAAACACGCACACACACTCTCATAATACTGATGTAATTTTTTTTTGTTATAGGAACTATCTTATCCTTCTGAGACTTTTTATCATGTCCAAATTATTTATGTGATTCATTTGTAATCTTATCTAGTCTCAACTTCCAGTCTCTTAAATATAGGATTTTTAGACATCCTGATGAGCCGTCTAGTAGGTATTAATTAGTGTTCTAAACTAAGGTAAACTGAAAAAATTCAACTAAAATAAAAAAAAAGTAAGTCATTCATAGAAATGTAAAATACATATCATGCATATTTAATAATTCTCTAAATGAAGTTACTGTGGAATGGCAAACTTTATAGTAAAAAAGGGAAAAGACTGGAGGAAAATTGTAGGTTGAGTATCTCAAGTCAATAAATTGCCTTTACTTAATATTATAAAATATGACCCTGGCATGAAAGCATAATGCTGTCATCATGGAAGTTTCTGATGACTGAGAGATGGGAATAATTTTATTTATAAAGTATTAACAAAGTATTATAAACAAGAAAATAATGACAGATATATAGAACAAATAAGGCTTTACAGGATGAAGTGTTCAGTCATGTAGTTAGAGATTAAAAATAATAGAGGTCTTTTTTTTAGAAGGAGAAAGTTTATTGTCTGAAATACTAGAGGAGATTAAATTTCCATGTGGAATCTCTTTCTGTGCTAATGATGATGTGCCCGTTAAATAAAGAAATGAAATCTATCAATCAAGATAGTTTCAGCTGACATAGGAAAATGTCTTTGTTACTAAACAAACACTTATAAGGCTTCATTAAGAATATCATTTATAATTTTAAACTTCAGTGTTTGAGAAAAGTGGACACAAAGGAAGAGAGTTTCAAAGAAAATCTGTAGGATGAAATGCACATTAAAGAACCTGTGAAATAAGATATCTAAATGGCTTTGACTATATTAGCAAAGTGAACATATTTTGTCCATAAACATGCAACTAATAGGATTAAAATCACTACCGATCTAAAAATAGGAATTAATAAGCCCATGAATGTATATAGACCGAAAAACAGAAGTGACTTTCTTGCCATTAAGACATGAGGTTTTTGAATGGCATCAAAAAATATGCCCTACTACTTCTGTGACAGAACCTGGTAAATTTATGCAAGTTACCAGGATTGACTATAATAAGGTGATACATATGATAACCCAAACTTTTAACTGTAATCATAATATTTACTTTAAATATTGCAAAATATCTTCTTGATAAACTTCACTCAGGATTGAGTAGCTACTCTTGACAAAAACAGTATTTTATTTGTGTGGGAGCACACTGATGTGGGAGTACAATGTTTTTGTGATGTAATAGTAAAAAGTAACTGTTTGTCATTAATATTTAGTTTTTCTTCCAGTTGATGTGGGCCTTTAAAATGATGAAATGCCTAGTAATGTCCTGTGGAGGCCTGTGGGCCTGCTAGGGGACTTCCTGGGGCTATGCCTTGAAGAATGTCCCTTAGACTTTAACCTCTCCCACAGACCCCCTCTTTAACAAACATGCTGTCAGTCAACCCCAGTACCACACCCCCCTGTTGGCCCATTGGCTGTTACTACCAAGTTGACCTTATATGGTCAGGTTTCTAGCAGTTTCCCTGGTCCTTGTAATCCCATTGGCTTGTACTCCTGTCCATTTACCCTTGTGTCTCCCTACTGGTCAGTGTACTCCTTTTTCCCACCCACACCTCTCGGTGATTGGTTGCTAGTGTTGGCTTCACCCCCTTGTGGTGGTTTTACGTTTGCTGATTGAGAGATAGGATTTTGGGAGGAAAAAAAGGCAAAACAGGCTCAACTTAGAAGTAAAAAGAT
>VXBB01012320.1:533759-566717 GCA_013399915.1 Illadopsis cleaveri
GGCGGGCCTCCCATGGAAGCCCAGGCCTGGGCCTAGGCAGGCCTGGCCGTCCCAGCCCCCCCTCCAAAGGAGAGAGAGCCAGGACTGCCTTACCTCCTGTGAAGTTGGAAGGAAGAGAGCGACCCCAGCTTTCCTTCCAGCTTTTAAGGCTGTGTGTTTCCCAGAGGTGGATCCCTACATGCAATTGGCTATTTTGGTTGTCAGTTTAAAGGAATTCACCTATTGCACTTCACTATCTGTGCTAAACCAGCATACCTCTTGTGCCCCTATATAAGCCTGGGCCCTATAACTGTCACTGTCTTTGTCTCTGGAATCCTTCGGCATGTGGCTGCAATAAGGCCCCTTGGAATTCTCTGCAAAGACCCTTCCCATCCTCCATTGTCACCAAGTTACTTGTGGTGTATGTCAGTGAGTGATTGCTGTGCGTCTGCCCAAGCGCCTTCCTCTGGGGGATGTTTTTGGGATGTTGCAGTGAGTCGCCACTGGCCCACATTGCAACAATGTCCTGTTGCAAAATACAATATGGACACAAGAAGCAAATACTGCGTCCCTTTATACTTGATTCCCTTGACTCTGGTGTCAGAGACATTTGAAGTCAGTGACTTAAAAAGGACTAACTAAAGCTGCCTGATGTAGACAGCCAGGGGAAACACTTGAGTTAGTCTATGTATCTCTTTAGGCCTACTGGCCGTAGAAACTGCTTTTGAATAGTGAGATTTTTCCCTCTGCATGTAATCTCTTTCACCGTTAAAATCTCTCCTAACTAGGTTATAATCAGCAATTTGAACATCAGCCAAACCAGCTCATCAGATTCCAGCAATACTGGACAGATGAAAAGTGTACTCATGAATTAGTAATTTATAATTGCTATAATTTATTACTCAGGCTCCTGGAAATGAGCTCTTATTTGAATATGGGTCTTCCAACTGGTGTCTTTTACTTTTAGAAATAAAGTGGCAATATTTAACTCTTCTTCCATACATTCATGCAGAAATTCAATACTGATAAACTTGCAGCTCCTGAGTGATCAAGGGCCCAAGATGCGCATGCACATAACTCTACAAATTAAATTGAATTACAAAAAAGAAAGGTCATAATGTGATTTTTATTAACTGCTTTTAGGTTTCCCTCTCCTCTCAGCTCTTCTAGAGCTCAGCTTTAGGAAGATTTCAGCACAGTCTGGGTGCTCAGGGGGCCTGTTCACACCTTCCATAACTTCCAGAACTGATATTATTGGAAGATACAAATTAGTTAGAAGGACCAGGAAGTACTTTTACACACATCCACTGAAGAGAAAAATGCTGTCAAAATAGTTTTTTATCAAATCCTGTAAAATTTCTTCCATACTTTCACTAACTTTCGTTTTATTTAGGATGTCTTTAGAACTGGACAGTGAAGTACCTCTAATGTTTGAACTTTTTGGCTTTCCTTTACTTTCTCAATAGTGATACACATGAACACCTTTCTAAACTCAAAGCATATGCACAGTGCTCACTGTGCTTTTTCACACTCACTAACTTTCCATACATTTAAAATTCTCATGCTATATATAATTTTCATATCCAAATTTGTAGTTAGTCTGAGTTTCTAGACCTTAGGGCTTACAACTAATTTGCGTTAAAACACTTTGTCAAAAATTCTTTCTGGAAATTGCTTTTCCATTAGAAAAGCTGCAATTGTATTCGGTATGATGTCTTTATTCAATCTTCAAGGTTACAGGACCTTCAAAATTAATCAATAGGCACTTGATTCCTAGATGAAGGTTAAAATGATTTTATGGCAGCTCTGGCAGACAATGTTTGGCATTTCTGTTACTTAAAATTGGTCTGGATTTTTATTAGTAATTAGTCAACAGATAGATCTCTAGGAGTAGGTAATTCTTTAGGAAGGGAGCTGGGAAATTTCAATGTCTCTGTTTGAACATAGATGTTAGGAGATATGGATTTTCTATGAACATTTCCTTTAAACCTAAAACGATGTACCTAAATCACTTTTGTGGAAATACAAAAGCAGTGGCCCAATTTCTCATGACATTAGTAGTTGCATCTCCTGAAGATCTGACTCATTTCAGTAAGTGATTGTATGCTAGTTGAGAGTTGAAACCAACTAGACATGAATGAAAATGGAATATTAAAATGTTTATTACTTCATATTGTATAATTTTAATAAAAATTGGTAGGAATAGAAGACTGGTTTCAGTATCTTCTTGCTACTTTGAAGGGCAAACAGGGATGTATGTCTCAAGAAACATTATTGACATATGTTTGGAATAATCTGTTAAACTGTGAGAGCATAAGACACCTTATGGTGTAGAAACTGTACATATCCCCACTCATTCAAAATCTTAAAGGAAAATACGTGAAGCTGTTAAAGACCACAGTTTCTTACCAACTATCAAACTTTTTGACACAAAAGGTTTGAGATGAGGTTTGTATTCTCAGCATTAATCCAAGTTACCAAGAGGAATATGTAAAGAAGACATTTTATATTCTCAAAAATAAAACTTTGAAGAATTGCTAGAGCTTAAAAGTTAGTTGAAAATATTACCATCCTCATCTCTTTCAACATGAGAAATGGAAATTTTAATGTGAATCATACACAATTAGAAATAAAGTTATATAAATAAATATTTGTCATAGACAATCAACTGCATCTTAGCAGTCTGGTTTGTTTTACAGGTAGTGCAAAAACCTTAACATTTCAAAGACATGCAGAATGTAACTACAGGTGCTCCTTTAGGATAAAAGAAGTAGAGGATGAATATTGTAAATCAAACTGTATCAAAATCTTACTAAATAATAATTAGTAAGTAGCAAAGAAATTTGTTCAGCTAAGGGCAATGACTACGTCGCAAATCATCAGAGAGACTCTGCGGTGATTTAGAAAAAGCATCAGGTTCAGAAGTTATAGTTTGCAAGTGTTGGGGCGGAAAGTCAATAATGAATTTGAAGATTTCAATCCCATCAGTTTTAGGAAAGTATTTCTGATAATCCCCAAATGACATTCCATTAGAGAAATTGTTCATTATGGAACTCTATTGGAAAATCCAGGAACTGTAGGAGCTTGCATGACTCATAACTGGCATTTGATCAAGTTCATCAATAGATTTTGTAAAAAGACAAAAGGGACATGTTACTTACCTGAGGTCAGGCTGCAAAAGTTGTATAATTTCCAAAGCCTGTGTATGCTATTTGTTGCAGACTGATCTGCGTGAGCAGCATGTTGAAAATCCATGTGCTTTGCTGCCTGTCTATGCAACTGTCAATCACTGCATGGAACATGAGACCTTTCTGGATGGCAGCACAAGTAAGGACTGTTTGCTATATTTCAGTGTCATGACTTCACTTTAAAAATGTATAAAACAGAATCCTGCAGACTAAAACTGAGCATTCATGATCCTAACAACATCTGAGCCTGAATCTGTCCATTTGGATCAGCATCCAAAGATATGTATCTCCATCCACAAGTATTTGCACTTTCTTTTTGTTTTCTTTTCACCCCAAAAGAGAGTGTGTGGCAAGCAGTTGGGTCAGTGTTTGACTGTCAGCCAAGGTCAATTCACCAATCCTAAACCCAAATCTATCTTTCTTCTTTTCTTCCTTTCCTCCATTCTCCCTTTCCTCCTTTCTTCCTTTCCATCATTCTAATAAATAAGGATAAAAGAAACGAAATTGGTATTCTTCTTACATGGAATTAAAACGCAACATTCTCTTTAAAGTCAGATTACTTGCAAGAGAAATAAGGCAAATTATTTCATTAACTTCCCGGTTGGCATATGAAAGTGATTCTATACTTAATATCCCTGCTTTGCATTTAAGGAATTAACCAAAGTTATGTGATTTCTAGATGCTGGCAGATTCTACCAGAAGTATAGCAATCTCATGAGATATTTCAGGAAAGTTGCCTGCATAAACTGGTATGGATAAAGAAGAAACATTATTAAACTTGACTTTCATGAACTTAATAAGGTTTTTATATCTTTTTTTCTGTTTGGTTGGTCTTTGGTCTTTTTTTTTTTTTTCCCTTGGTGAATGTACTCTTGTTCCTACACAAAAAGTAGACAAGAAAGAGAGTTGAATTAAGAGAGATAAACAAAATAATTGAGTCTTAACAAAATAATTGTTTTTCTTTCGACCCAATGAGTTAAAGTAAAAATTGTGTGGAACATTACATGGTGGATGGTACATGCAGAAATAAAATGAAGAATACAGTGGTTTGTTTCAGCCCATTTTGTATGATGAGACGGGACCACCAGGCAATAGAAAGAGAGCTGGCACAGGCTGCTAGTGCAGAAGATTAAGAAGTTTAAAGACAAATGTATTATATGCTGAATAACATTCATTTAAGCACTACTGCAAAAATAAAGGACAGAATTTTGGTTTGTAATTTAAAACTTCTCAGAGTATTTGAACAGATTTTTTTTATTCTTTTTGAGAGATTCCATAAAGACTAAGGTAGAAATTAAGTCTGCCAGAAAGATGATGTATAATAGGACTATAGATGGAGAGAAAAAGAGTTTAACAGAAAAACATTTTAACAGATGGAAGAGTTCAATGAATATAAATATAACATAAATATGACTTTGATGAGTCTTTATCATACAAGGCCATGTTCATCATGAATTATAAGCTATAAAAAGGATTTCTACAGTCAAAAGACAAGCCTGTTTGTATCATTAATGAATGACGAACAACAGAGACACAAACCCCAAATCTCGGTATGAAGAATAATGAAAACTTTGATAAGTCCATTACACAGGCTTTCCTATACTTTGTCAAATATGTAGAATTAAAAATACAAAGATTTTTCTTTTAAATCCCACAAGAAAAGCCTTTGTGTGATTAAAATTTAGTGGTTTGCTGTAATAATTTTGAAATGAAAAAAGGAACCTACTTAAAACTGAGAAACAAGTAGATCACAGGCTTAATTAAAACAAATCAGAGTGAAAAAGAGTTCAACATTAATTTATTCTAGAGTGCACTTATCGACACTTCATGAATAATGCATTATTATTTCAGTAGATTATCCCATATATTACACATCATATACATAGTGTATCCTCTCATTATATGTTAACTTAATACAGGAATCCTCCAAAATTTTCTGCCTCAGTATCATTTCTACAGACATAAAAAACCATTAGGGGCAACTGTAAAAAGACTGCTTTACATTTGCTAAAAAGTCTCTCCCTAATAGGATTTTTTCTTTAATCAGATATTAGCAAGTAACACAATTTACAAGGGACAGCATATACTATGAGAGCAGTCCGTGTTGCATTCAAGTGATACACAAAGGAACAGAATATCTGTCATCAGTTTGGAATTAAAGAGAGAAACATCTGCTAAAGCTGAACCTTGTTTCTAACCTGGACATGACAGAATAGTAGTAAGGGATAATGACAAATTAAGAGGAATGGTAATTGTAACTTACAGATTATAATCTAATTTGCACAGTGTCTGCTTAAACTGCCAGAAGAAAGTGAGGCTGACACACGTGGATTTTGCAGACTCACCCTTCCAGTCTGCCTTTGCGTTATGCCACGTTTGCCTCTACTCCCACAGCAGCTCAACTGCTAAAACAGATTTTCCCAATTCTGACAATTTTGGTGCAGTGTCATTGGACTGCTTACTTTATAAGAGGTCCTTTTCAATCTGTAAAGGAGTAAAATGACATGTTGTCTTAGTCTGGTAAAAAAAGGGTCAATTACGCAGCACCAAATGTAGAACCATTGCTCTTCCATGAAACTGCAGAGAGTGAAGTGTTACATGCAGTGAAGATGGTGATCACCAGCACAGACCTTTATAACTGAATATATGCTAAGTCTAAGCTATTCAACCCAGGCTCACTCCACAGTCAAAGAAGAGAAATAAGGGTGGTTTCTCTCACTTTGAAATGCTTATTAATCTCCAGAGACCATAGCTGTGGCAGTATGCTCATTGTACCATATGTAATACTGGGTAAAACTTCTGTTTAATCCAAAACACCAACTTCATCTGGGAGAAATCAGAGTTTTCAGTGAGATAGCATTTTAATAACAATATAATATTAGTGTGTGAAAAAAAATTCCAATGTTTTGATTTAAAAAAAAGAAAAAAAATTTAAAATTTAAATGTGCCAAATGCTTTCCAGATGTATAAATTATGGCCTCATATAAGAAAGGCTCCTATGAGTTTCAGATCCCTGGGGAATTGTCCTAGTTTTACTTACAAAGGTAGTTTTAGATTAATTTTGATTACAGCTTTTAGATTATAAATATAAGCTTAGTGAGCTAGTATACTGTGAATTTTAATTAAAGCATACTTTGTCTAAAGAACTTTTTATTCATTCGTACAGCCTGGCAAAATCCAAAATAATTGCAAGAAGTTACTCTGGGACTAGGATTGGATAAATTCTTCGAAGTAGAGGAGAGAATGAGTTGTCCTTCTATCTTGATAACTTTGGGAAGCTGCTGTCAATGGTTTGTGTGTCCTCTGGCCTGATGAACTTGACAGCAGCCACATCTGTACAATCCTTAGCTCCAAAGATAGATTCTGTTGTGCTGTGCTTCAAGGTATATGCTTATAAATAACAGCCACTGAAGCTGGCACACTGAAATTTTGAAGTTCTGGAAAGGGCTTGTAAATACTCAGGGACACTATGGTGCCCAATTAATCTTTGTTTCAGTAGCACTCCTGAGACCAAGAAACCATTAGATGTTTTCATTGCCTACTCAGTTCCAAAGACTTCTGTTTTCTGTGATGTCCTTCCTGCCATGTTGCTACTATGAGTCGTTGATTGGGTGAATTCACAGATTGTTTGAACTGCCAGTTTGGCTGAAAGAAGATATATCTCAAGTAATAAACCCCACAAATATTACCATTCTTTTTGTGTGCGTGATAAAATCAGACATGATATCAGACATTTTAAAAGTTTTGATTATAGAAACATAGTTTTTAAAATATATTCAGGGTTTAAAATTTTTAATATATTTTATTCTTTGATATGGAATAAAAAATGCTTGATTGTTTAATTTTTATGAAACCAGAAAGATATAGCTGGTAAAGTATATGAATTGACTGAGTAAAATATAAAAGGTAGCACAAAATATAAAATACATTAACTGCTGCACATTATAGCCACAATATGTTTTAAGATACTATGCAAAGTTTTAGAATATACTTCCTAGTTACATGCATAATAAGAAATACAACATAATGCATTCCACTTGCTAATCTTTCCCCCAAGAGCTCATCTGTAACAGTTAAAGAGAAAAGTGAGATTATAAAAAATAAAAAAAGGTTTTCACAAATCTAATTGAAACTTTTCATTAGGTTGATGTTATTTTTAGACTGTCTCAAGGCTTCATAATTGAGCCTTTACAGTTGTACAAACAAATAGAAGACTAGTAAGAACCTGAAATTCATTATGTTTACTAATGAAGTCAGCCTGGAAACCTCTTCATTGAATATTGCAATTTGATTGCCATCATATTCTGATTGGACCCTTGATTTACATTTTAATGAGCATATTTTATTTCAAATGCAAACCAGGGTGTTATCAGGGGTTTTTCACTAGAACTGACAAGACTAAATGAAAAACATCTTATGTTCTGTTTCATAAAAATATGAAAAGTATAAGTGCAAGGCAGAAACATTTTAGTATATTGGAAGAAGCTTATAATAATTGATATTAATTAATTAATTTTAGATTCTTCTGAAAGAATGTATTTTAAGCTCCTTATTGAAAAATTAATTTTTCAAGATTATTGTTTTTACATTGGACACCTAAATAGCTATCTAGACTTCTGCATTCTCATTGGCCTTGAGATATTTATTGTTTATGAAAAAGAAGAAATATAGAAAGAGAAAGAAAATTCAAAAATAATTTTGTCTCTAAATACATGCAAAATGTTTACTCCAGATTAATTTTCTATTACATTATTTATTTCTATTTGATTATTTATTTTTTATTTTCTGTGTATTTACTTAGTGTCTTATTAATTTTATTAGGATATTTTTTAAAGAATATTTGGATCTTTGCAACAGTTTTACTTAGTGGTAGCAAATTTTAAAGTAAAAAATAATATGGCTTCTAAATTCATTCATCGACAAATTGAAGCATGGAAGTAATTACTTTTTGTCCTCTTACCTATTCTGAATTTTATCACTGAATAGAGTAGCTGTGAGGAAAGATTGGTAGATAAACATGCTGTTGGAGTAAATACAGAAAACTGTTGAATTGATTGGAGCTTTCCTGTATTGAAATAAAATTTAAACCCCCTAACAACCAACCAAACAATATCCCTAACACACACAAATAAACACAAAGCTAACAGAAGTCAGTGCTCTTTTCAGCTCAACTGTAGGCAGCTGTCCTGGGCTAGGGCCATTAAACCTAACACTCCTGTAAATGATCAAGTTGGCTGCTCTTGTTAAATAGCTGAAACTCCACTGCAGTTAGTGAAACTGTACTGCACTGGACTATTTCCAGTTTGTAACAATTATAAAAAATTGGCTCCAAAGTGCTCATGTATTTTCCAGTGCTCTTGAAAATGAGAGAGGAGAGGTATATATGACAGGAGGAGACATTATTTTCACTCAAAAAGTTATTACTCCTATTGTATTTTGCCTTTTTTTTTTTTTGTTTTGTTTTGTTTTGTTTTGTTTTGTTTTGTTTTTTTGTTTGTTTCAGGTTTTTATACAGTTTATTTTAAACACAAAGACAGGAAATGAATGCATAACTTTCCAGGCAGTTGTGGAAACATCTGTTTGTATTTATCTGTTAGAGTTTTCTTTTCTTGTTTGCATCATTTACATGGGTTTAACTTATCACTTACCAGACAATATCGTTTTTTTCTGCACAAACTAGTTCATGCAAATTTGCCCAGATTCTTGATCCAGCTAATACGATAACCACTATAAAAGAATGACTGTATTAATCAGCATTTTATGGAATATGCTTCAAATTTCAAGTCCTTAAATTTGTTATTATAGTCAATCATTCTTTACTGAAAGGCTTTGCTGAAAGACTGAAAAAGAAAGGGTGAAGACACATAAAGAAATCAAGATGGAGGCACTGAGGCCAGTGAAGGAAGAGTCAAATCCCAAATAAGAGGAGAATGGGGAAATGCCTTAATCTTGGGAAAAAATTCTCTTATAAGGCTATAGTAAAGATATAATTGACACATCAAACACTTTTCCCTGTAATTCACAGAATGCGTTGGGGGAATGTAGTGTTCTAACCTCAGCCATGCGCAGAGGCACCTGTGTTGAAGCAAGCAGATGTTGAAGTAGCTGTGATCCAATGAGAAGCTTGAACAGGAAGAAATGAGGGAGAGATGAAAAACCTTGCCCTAAGGACAGAAGAGGACCTCTGTTCCCAGAGATGAAGATGATTCCAAAGATAAATGAAAAGAACTTTTTCTTTTATGCTAGAACAGCTCATCCTTAAAATTGCACCCCAATAAGTTGAGATGACCCAATCTCAACTGGTGGTAGTTGTGGGAAGATTACCAAACTGTGGGAAGGACTTCATGATTGCAGATTTCCAGGCAGCTACTATTCATGAAAATTAAAGCCATGAGAGAATTGTTTTTTGTAGAAAAGTCTCCATGATATGACAGGAGAAACTTCTCTTCCTCTGTGAGGCGAAGGAAGATTATTTTAAAGATGATAAAATGACTGAAAATACCAGGGTTTTTCTCTACGTTGTCAGTGGGAAAGGAAGGAAGAGTTGAGGAAAAAATAAGTGTTTTGAAACTTTATTCTGATTCTTATTATTCTTATTTTAGTTCTGTTAATAAAGCTTTCTTTATACCCTTTAAAGTTTTGAGCCTGCTTTTGCCTTTCTCCTAATCCTTATCTCACAGCAAAAAATGATAAATAATTTTAATGGGTGCACTGGCGTTTGGCCAGTGCTCAACACACTACTTTAATTGGTGCCATGACTCTTAGCAAACCAAAACCACTACATCCTTCCACTTTGTCTTGTCTCTCGTCTCTCAGTCTCTTCCCACCACCCCCCAACCTGCCCCATCCTATTTCTTTCTATCTCTATATTTACTGTTGAATAAAACCCTTATTATCGACTTCGGCCTGTTGTCATTTGCATCTTAATTCAGACAGAGACACCCCTTTATAAATGGATCATCACAACATTCTCCAGCAAGGATTTTGGGAAACATTAACACAAGTTGGATTTTGGTTTTGGGATTTTGGTTTTGGGGAGGCGAAAGATAGCCAGTTTTGGAGTAGATACACCAGCAACTAATAACCCCCAAAGTGTTTGAATGTAGAGCTCAATTTTGCTGAAAAATTAACAGCAAAAACCATCTTTTGCAATGAAACAAATTTGGCATGCTGTAAGTGTCTTGTTTGTCTGCTGTTTCCCTGTAAAAAGTCCTGGGACATTTCTTCCGGTTCAGCACTATTCCAGCAATCTATCACTCTCTTTGTTGCAATAGTCTGGCAGAGTCCTCTCAGATACCAGGAAAATAAAAAAAAAAATCTTTGTCACCACTTTTCCCACTTTTGAAAGGAAAATATTTTTTTAATTTCTCCTGAATTACTATTAGACCTATTTTAATTTTAAAAGTTCCTGATATATGATGAGAAAATCAATGTTTTAAATGCATTTTCAGAATGCTGGCTTTTTATCCCTGGAAAAACACAGCTTTGGTGTATCTTCACTTGTTCAGGTAAGAGGTACATCTTGTTCTCAATTTATTTTGGTGTTTCTCTAAGAAATACTGCAATCCAACAAATAGAAAAATGAAAATTTGTGAGAAGTTGTTCCATTAAATTGCGGATTTAGTTGGACTCAAAACATGGATCAAAACTTAAACAGCTTTCATTGCTTCACTTTTCTGTACAAAAACAGAGCAAAAATATACCAAAAAAGAGGGAGCTGCAAATATTTGATTATTGAAGCTACGTGCAACCAGATCAGGAGTGCTACTGAAACAAAGGCTGACCGCTTAAAGATTTTCTATGCAGTAAATCTAAAATAATCCCTGTAAGGTCACCCCTGATTATTCTGTGTCATTTGTCTATCGTTTTCAAGTTAGATTTGACTTTAGCCACATCAGCTCCTTGATTAAGGACAATGATTTTTTTTTTTTCCTGAAACTGTACCTTAGCTTTCATGTTCTTTGGAGCCCTTACCTCCTTTATTACACATTTGTTGATTAGGCTTTTATAAAACATTATGATATGTCAGTCAGAAACCATGACATAACTCACAAGTAGTTTCATAAAAATATAACACAATTTTTCATATTTTTAAAGAAGAAATTTCATACATACAAACTTTAAATATTTAAGGATGCTCATTTATTCATGCATTCATCGCTGTCCAACAGACAACAGGTGTTCCAAATGTCTTACCATTTCTTTGGTTTCAGACTTTTCCATGAAAATTACCATATATTTTACCATTTTTCTGCTATCTGCAAATAATTTTAAAGTATTTACTAAAAGCTTTTGATTAAATAAAAGAAGAACAATGGTTCTACTCAGCATTCTCCTTTTAACACATATATATTCTTGGTTAGTTAAGAGCTTAAGTTGTGTGAAACTTTTTCTACTAATCCTTTAGAGAGGATGTAAATGCTTAACATCTATATATTGTGGATTAGGAATACCAGGAGAAAAAGACAATTCTTGGATGAATTACAACATATGTTGCAATTGTGATTTTATTTTATTGGTATTCATAAAAACTTTCATAAGTATCCAGCTGTTGGTTCCGTTCTCACAATTAAGTCAATCCTCAGTAACACAAGCCAAATGTTTTTGCTGAAAAAGGGAATTTGTCAATAGGTGTGGTACAATCATTATATCATCAATTTTAAAAAGCGTATGTATACTAAGCCCTGGCAAAAGGGAAAATCTTGCAAAAGAGGTAATTTTTATTGGTTTGTTTATTGCTTGTCTATCCCAATCACAGCCTATCTTCTATGCCCATGGGAGACACCTCCACTTATGACTTAGCAGAGTGTGAACTCACCAGATGGACAGAGCTAGCCAAAAGCCTGTGCTCTGTGTACATTTAGGGTGTTTGCCAATGACAGGATTCTCAAACAGGAATTTTTAAACAGCTGTCAATCCTAAAGCTGTAACCCTGTGTTTAAACTGATACAACACTACTAATTCAGCTTTAAGATATATCTACTTCAAAAAATAGTAGCTACCAAAGCGTGCAAGGAAAGCTTTCATTTTGGTTTCATTTGGGTTTCATTTTTGGTTTTATTCTGTTGGGTGTATGAGCTGCAACATGGAAACATACATAAGACTTGAGTCTTTGGGCACTGCATCCTGGGAATTATCTCCTGTTTGATCCTGTGAAAATATCCCTTACTAAAACAGCTGAAAGCTGAAGCTGCTGGGACATGTTTGGAAACCAGGCCAAGTTGAATGGTGTCATTTCACCACAAATAGACATATTCATGCTGCAGACAAAGGCAGTTTAAATTTCACTGTCTGCTGAGGACATCAACCCTTCTGAACTGTCACATTCAACAGGATCAAGAGAGGTAAAATGGATTATTTTAAATTTCCTGAAGGTACTATAAAAAATCTAGCTGTTCCTCCCAAATTCTTTTTGTCTTTAGAGTCAAAGGATTGTGTACTGGGCCTGTTTGGTTCTGTCAAGAAGAGCAGGAACTTTGTATTCTCTTTCAACATCTGTGATTAATATTTGATCTGTGATATTCTGGTTCTAGGGAACATCACCAACAGGGATGCTAAAAAAAATATATATATTATAAGCAGAGTGCTGCTAAGCATTTTTGGAAGCAGTAGAAGATGCTTTTCAAAAAACACACTCTCCACAGGAGGTAATAAACTAATGTGATCAGAGAATGCTATGGCTTTTGTGTCCTGTATTCTCATCTTGTTCTTGCTTCTAGTGCTTAGTGACAATTACCCTGTCACTTATTCTCTTTCTTCTCTGATATAACCACTTATGAAATATTGCAATACTTTAAGTTGCCATTTAAAGGAACTTGTTGAGAATTAACTCTCATTTATATATGCTTTGAGGTTCTAGATGGAAAATGCTAATAGAGTAGTATACAGCATTTAATAAGAGTGAATTCATATTTCTACTTTCATGGAATGTTTGTCATAACAGACTTTATCCATGAGAAATACTGAGAAGTATATATAAGCCACCATCTAAAAGTAAAATCATGACTGTGTGATACTAAGCTTTCAACACAGTATGTTTTAATAAAAATTAAGAACCTGGAAGTTATTCATGTTGCATGTATATTTTATTATGTATTTTTAGTTCTGAGCAACTGTTACTCTTCTTTTTATATTGCTTTAAATTACATGTCAGGTCTTTATAAAATAGCTGAAAGTAAGAAAATGTTTAGAGACAAAAATTGAAATGCTATTTCTTTTGGGGTTTGGGGGGTGGTGGTGGTGGTATCATTTGTTTTTAGTTTGTTTGGTTTTTTTCCACAGTAGCTTCTTTTTACTTCATAATGTTTGCTATGCAGTGGCCATCTGCAAATACAGTCAGCCACAGGATCTAGCTGATTCTACAACAACCGGTATGAGAGAGCTTTTGTATATTTTGGGGTCCCTAAACACTTCGAAATTTGCTTTCGTACATTCTAGACAAATAGGAGGCAAGCAGTGCTGAAAGCGAGCAAACTAGTCCACCAATATGCTCTGCTGCTGCTTTGCATTCTGCTCTGCTCTGTGCTACCAGCTGGGTTCTGCTATTCTGAATTCACTACAAGTGCTTTTCGCTTGAGCTATGGCTTGTTTTTTAGACAAGAGTATGGTTGAGAGAAAGCTGATCATGGGACCTGGCAAGCATAAGCCTTCTCACAGACATGTCGTTATCTCTGTTGCAGGGATCTACATTGAAGAAAAGGGTAAAACCAGAAAAATGTGCATCTGACCTTCTGCATAGGCTTTCTTGAGAAAGCTTAATAAGATGGAAATATCCCTAATTCCTACTATCTATAGAAAATAGAGTCTGATAAAAATAGAGGCAGCAAAACCAGTAAATGTGGATGCATGTGATAAAGAATATCTTAACACAATTTCAAAAGAGAAATATAATATTGTTAAAAATTTCATTAGGATAAATAATGCCTTATCTCACTAGGGATCATTTTGAGCATATTATAATAAAAAGTACTTATTTTTCACTCACTTAAAGCTGTTACTTTTATACATAATGATGTAAAGCAGTGTCCTTTTCCAGGACTCTCCTGAGCATAGAAAAAAATAGTACAAGATGTTCTATCTTACATTTTTGGCAAGCTATTTAACTGCTTTTGCTGAATCACATTTTAAAACCTTGACAGTGACTTAAATGGCCATGGATTTCAGCTTTGCTCCTAACATACCATAATGTCATAACTCTCTTCAGCAAGGCAGCGATGAGCAATTTTAAGCAGTGCAATGCACTCTCTGTGTGCATGTAGTCCCTCATCCCTCCTTAATAAGCATGCAGAGACATATATTTTACAAGACACAGCAAGCCAGGGGAAAAGAACCCCATTAATCTCCAGCAACTGGAGCAGTTTATTTTGTAATGAAATTTTGTTCTGTCCTTCTAATACAAACTGGTGCCTGTTTACTGTTACTTTTTAGGTTCAAAAGAAGAGCTCTTTGACAGAAAATTTCTCTCTGCGGGTCATGCATTCTCTACACAAACATAATGCTGAAATACTTTTCTTGCAGAAATATTCTCTAGTAGGAATCAGCATGCTCTAAATTCATACATTGTTGTCTATTTTACTTCTCCAGACCAATAAAAGGCAGAGAATTTATTTGTGCAACACCTACATGAAGCCCCTTGGTTTATTATTAACCCTGTTCCATATTCACATTGATAGAGGCAGAATACCTTAAGAATTACCTATTCTGTTTTTGGTTTTTTTTAATTTCTTTCCAACCACGATAGCATTGCTGATTGATTAGGCTGGTCCCTATTAACAATAATAACTGAAATTTTGTATCTGCTTTGATTTTCAGTGTTTAGACAAGTAAATTTTGTGCATACCTTGAGACCATGAAGTGGTGTTTTTCTTTATCTATGAGTAAATCAAAATCATGCGTTACTATCATAAACAATTGTTAAACAAAAGTCTTAAAAACAGTACTGCTGGCCTGAATTTGATGTGTTGTCCAGTTGGTTCTGCAGGTATTTCTACATAAAGAAAATCTCCTTTAATTCATAAAGAAAATCACCTTTAATTCATAAACTCATTACCTCACACCTCACCTTAGGAAGCAGTTGTCCGCAGAAGATTTTTGTAGTTGAAGACAGTTCCATATAAACAATTCTTCCAGGCCAAGGCTCTGCATCTATTTATAAACATTTAGTTTTCCTCTTCTATGGACAACACAAAGATTTTCTACAGGTCTTTACCAGCCAGGAATTTTCAAAAACTTTCTGACAAATATGGTGAGGTTTAATATTTAATAATTATATAATAATTTCTGTATAAAAACTGTTCAAGGAGCTGCTGTTGTACATATTGAAAGAATAGTTTCTGAGGGAAGGGGTGGAACAGAGAAGTGAAAGCTGCAGCTGATACAATGTTTTGAATGGTCTTGTTCTAGAGATATATAATATTTAAAGGAAAATCAAAAGCAAAAGTAACAAAATACAACCTCTCTTGTTAAAGCACTAAAAGCAGCAGAATGCTCAAGGTTTTTAGGGAGTCATTAAAATGTTAGGCCTTTACTATAAGACAGCAAAATTCATTAAATAATATAATTAATTCTTAAATACAGCAGAATTTGGTTTTTTTTATAATCCTGAAGCAGAGTATTTATTGTTTGAGAGAACCCTGGTGGTATGGAGAATTTTTTCAGAGTATCAGAACTTCATAAACTTCATAAAAATTAGTATAAGTAGTTGTTTGAATATTTCCTGACAAAAGGCATGCCCTTTTGTTTTTTAATGTTCTCCACTCTGAAATGAGTCATATGCTGAAGCTATACAAACATTGTGATATAATCCAGTTTGTGGACTGCACAACATGAATAATATATTCTGAGCAAATTTCAAATAATCCACATTCAAAAAACTTTTCCTCTAAGCAACTCAGCTGTTGAATTTCAAAAAATTCAAAGGAAATCAGGATCAGTTGCATGCCATTGGCTGGCCAAAACCACACACATGCAATTGTTGTTCCTTTCCATAATTAAGCACGTAAAAAATGGACAAAGACTGCAAGATTAATATACCTCTTAATAAATCAGAAGTAACCAAAATCAGCATATTAATAATTAATAAAATCTGCGTATTTTATAGTATTTTTTCTGTGAAGGTAAAATATAGCTTTTTTCACACTTAGATTGATTTTAAAATTATCCCTCAATTTTTAAAGCCTCGCACATGGAGGCATTTGGCATGAAATGTAATAGAATTACATTTATTCCATAGTGATAATTCTGGATTAATGTTTTCATTTTTGCAGTGCATAAATGCGTCTAAATTCAAGTTAACTGAAGCTTTGCAGATGATTTACAATGGAACATTAAGAAAGAGGACTCAACTGTCATTCTGGATTAATTAAACCCTAATATAAGGAGAATTTAGTGAATATCTACAATCCTTATTTTGCTTGGAACCAAAACTGAGGAGAAAACCCTCATGAATATGAGACTATTTTTTTTCTATCAAATATTCTTTTCTAATCCTCTTTAGTTGCTTTAGAATCCCATTAATTCCATCAGAGGAACAGAATTCTGCAGCTGTGTGGGCATTTGCAGAAAAAGTAGTGGTCAGACTACATTTTGACATGTTAAAAACAGAATCCATACATCTTCAGAGCTAATAAGATTAAATCTTACTGTTTGGAAAACATTTCTGTCACTTCCCAGCAGGTTTTGAAATCCAAAATTTTTTAATTTTTTTCATGAAGAGTGTAAGACAGTGCTTCTTAAAATATGAAAAACAGTCTTTTACCCAAAACATTTTATCCAAATTCTGTACAAGACACTGTCCTTTTATCTACATTGCAATAACATGTACAGGTTTTGTGGAAATAATTGTGTGGAAATAAGTGGGATAGAAAATGTTTACCTAAATTCTTACAGTTATTTTACTGCAAGGTAAGTGAATACCCTCCTTCCAGAGAGAAATTTGGTATAAAATTGTTAGAATAGCCAAAAGGAAAATGTAGCAACTTATAAAAATCAGGAAATTGATTTAGAAACAAAGTTACCATAATGAAAATAAACTTCTGTATTTCCTGAACTCACTGCTGCCTATGCTCTCAGATCATCATGACAGCTGGGTGTTTGAGTCATTGAATTGTTTGGATTGGAAGGGACCTTAAAGATCACCCAGATACAAGTCCCCTGTTTCCCTGCTCCTGCCACCTTCCACCAGACCAAGATGCTCAGAGCCCCATCCCGCCTGGCCTTGAACCCTTCCAGGGCTGGGACATCCACAGCTTCTCTGAACAACTTGGTCCTGCGCATCACCACCCTCACAGTAAAGAATTTTTTCCTAACGCCTAACCTAAATCTACCCTCCTTCAGCTTAAAGCCTTTCCACCTTGTCCTACATTACCCTTGTGAAAAACCCCTCTCCATCCTTTTTGCAGCCCACTTTAGGTACTGAAAGGCTGTTATAATGTCTTTCTGGAGCTTTCTGTCCTCCAGGCTTAACAGCCCCAACTCTCTAAGCCTATCTCCTCCAGAGAGCTGCTCCAGCTCTCTGATCATCTCTGTGGCCCTTCTCTGGACTCTCTCCATCAGGTCCATGTCCTTTTATTGGGGACTCCAGACTGGATGCAGTTGTCCAGTGGAGTGTCATGAGAGCAGAGCAGAGGGGCAGAATCCCATCCATCTCCCTGCTGACCACACTGCCTTGGTTGCAGCCCAGGATATGGTTGACTTTCAAGGCTGCAAGTGCAGATTGCCAGCTCATGTGCAGCGTTTTATCTACCAATACCTCCAAGTCTTTCTCTTCTGGAGTTCTCTACTCACACTGGCAACTAATTTGTGAAGATCAAACATATTTAGATATGAAAGATTGTCAAGACTTCAGCTTAAAGATTTTTTGATCTATCCAGTTAACTGTATTAAAACTGTCTAAATTAATTTTATGTTCAAAAGGTACAAAACTACACCCTCCCCTATGCAGGTAAAAACTCCTAATACCTGGATGTCTTTTCATACAGTCTGCACCAGCTTTTCTGATCCTTGTTGATGACAGAGCATTGCTCACACTGGGATAATTTTGGATTTATGGATAAATTTTCCAGGTTAAATAAGAGGTGTTTACTGCTACTTGGGAGTACAGGAGGTCCTAAACGAGGTTATTTTTGACAATATTATATGTTCCTGAAGCTTGAGTTCAGGCCAGTTCATCTTTGTCTTGGCTATGAGTAACTCAATTACATATACCTAAAAGCCTGATTTTATCCAATGTCCTGCACTGGGTGCCAGTAAACGAGAAATTATACCCAGAGGCACTACAGTTAGGGCTGATGATTGCACTTGTGTAAAGACATTGGCACTACATGATTATTCAAGTTTTCATACAGTCATCTGAGAAATACTGCTTTAGTATTTGATTTTGTTATATAGACTGCACAGAAGAAACCCAAACTGGGTTACATTTAAAATATAAGTAGCAGGTAAATAAAAGAAGAAGAACCCAAAATTTATTTTTGTTTTACTGAGAACTCCCTTTGGGATTATTTGAGATGTCTTTTCAGCCTAGCTGACCAATCAGTACAGAATCCTTGAGTTTCATTTACATCATCATCCTGGCAAGATGCTGGCTCTAGCCAAGAACCTGCTGACTTGAATTAACAGCAGAAATCAAGTCAGCCTAAACATATTGCAGATTTGTTAAACAATAACTTTGCCAAACACTTAGAATGCTGTGATAGTATATGCATATTCTTTCATGCAACTAGGTGATTAAAAGGTAAATATTTGTTCACACTTCATTTGCATTTATTAAAGTGCTAGTGTAGTTACTCATTCAAAGAAAGAATATATTCAGGACAAATAAGTTGAATTTCAGAAATTAATGAGTAAAAGTAATTATACTTATTATTGAAATTAACAAATTTCAAGCAAATCTGCACCAAAAGTCTATATTAATTTGTCTCTAAGAATACTTATTTGCAGAATATTAGAAAATCATAACCTTGAGGCAGCGGGTCAAATTCAAATGGATTTATTTGGAATTAAAAGACAGTGAAATTTGAATGACATGTACTTATTAGCTACTAATGTTCCAGAAAGGTGTTTAAGATAATTTTCAATGTAGTGAAGCATCATCTGGAATGTCATATAGAAACGTGGTTCCTCACATTTAAGAAAGGAATTTGTAAACAATAAAAATTGAATTATCAAGGAAAGTATCTTAGAGCTGTTTTATACCAAAGGAGACTAAAATAATTTTGTCTGTTTGCCCCACAGTAGTTATGGATGCTTTTTATAAAAGGTATGTTGGTTGTGTAATCACCACTGAGGGAGAAGAAATGCTTAAACAAAGGGAAAAAAACAGGGACAAAACTAAAAGCATATAGACTATATATAAAGAGGAAAATGTATTGTGGTGATCTATTCTTGAGCAAGATATCTTATGTTTCCTGCAAAATGGGATTTAAGTTCACTGAATCTATTGACTTTCATGTATTTCCCCTCTCTGTCATTGGTAGCTGGTTTGACAGAGTAGAAAGCTCATGACCCCTTGTGCTAAACTAAACTCTCCCTATGCTCAGTTTTTATAAATCCAATTTCAGAGAATGTAGATACATGACTGAGGTCTCATCTGAGTTTTCTCTGGAGCTTATGAGAGTCACCACTTCTGTAAATAAACAATATCATGGCAGATATGACCCCAAGAATGACAACATTTATATCTCCAGAGAAAGATGCAGAAGGACTGTCTTACAAGGAAGGTACTTAATGTGCTGCTGTCAAAGAGTACAAAATCTGTATTTTTTTTTTCCAGAAATACAAATTATTCCCCTGTGCACCAATTCACTGTAAGACAGGATTGATCTTACAGTCATATTATAGACAGTGGAAACTCAGAGCTGTTACTAACATCAGCAAATTCCTTTATATTTTCTCATCTTATTCTTTGCTACTTATATAATTCTCAAAATATAAGACTAAATTGTTGTGTCAGATAGGATGGAATACCTGAAATAGCATGCGTGTGTTGAAAACAGAAGGGCTCTAAATCCTAAATTATGCGATGATTCTGTAGAGGTGGTGGAGTCACCATCCCTGGAGGTGCTCAACAAACAGCTGGATGTGGCACTTAGTGCCATGGTGGCAATCATCAAAGGTTGGACTCACTGATCTTAGAGGTCTTTTAAACCTAAGTGTGGCAATCATCAAAGGTTGGACTCACTGATCTTAGAGGTCTTTTAAACCTAAGTGTGGCAATCATCAAAGGTTGGACTCACTGATCTTAGAGGTCTTTTAAACCTAAGTGATTCTGTTATTCTATAATATTATTTACTATTACATAAAGCCTCTAAATTGTCCTATACAAGAATATAAAGCCTTGTGTATTAATATTTGTATATTTTGATATCTCATACAGGTCAGGTCATCAGCCATTTGGCACACTGTTCTCCCACCAGCTGGATCTCCTGGCCTTTAACAAGGTAGAGATACATTTACCTGCAGAAGAGTGTTCAGCTGCTGCATGGCACACCTATACAAGACAGCAGGTGGTGGTGCTGTGTTTCTTTAATCACAGTAGAAGCCTCGAGTTGAAGTTCTGAGGAAGTTTGTTCATTGCTTTACTTAGAATTGAAATAGTTTAGTGACTAATGCTGCTTAAGATGAAAGGAGAGGTTGAGGTGGTTTAGACCAAGGTCTCATCACTGTATTGTGTCTCTGAGAGTGACCTCTCACTATTCTTATTGGGTGTCCACAGAGGGGGACAGCAGCTGCTGCTGTAGAAGCAGTTCATCTGCCCTGTAAACAGTTCCTGACACATCTCCATAAATGTCATGCCAGATGATTTGTCTCTCCAGATTGCCAATTTCAGCCAAAAGGCCAAACCACGGCTGCAACATAAACATCATTAACATTATCAATGCCATCTGCGGGTGTTAGTAATATGCTTGAGCCCTTTCAATATTTGTAGCAGAATAAGAGGAAAGATTTGTAGTATAACTTCACCTTGCAGGCTGTGCCAACTGCCTCGTACTATTACAGATGTAATAACTTGAAAAAAATTCTTTGTAGCTATATAATTATATATGGTTAGTTTTGCAAAAACAGCATAATCGTTGTTTGAGACGTGTTGAAGGGGCACCTGCTACGTATCTTATCTGGTAATTTCAATCCAAGCCTACCTGAGCCTTTTTCATTAGGTTACATTTAGATTATAATTTGTGGGTTTGTTTGTTTTTTTTTAATTTTATAAATTTCTACGTGATATTTCTAGTATTTAATAAAAATAATCAACTTCCATAAAATCGAAGGTCTGATTTCCAGTTAGCACCTATATGTGTATATGTATCCATGTATGCATGCACATCTATGTTACATGCTATAATACTCATGATTACCTTTTTCTAGGATTAGAACAGATGCACAAATTTCATTTTATGTTCTAGTTCACACATTTTATCTGTTTTAGAAATATTTCTCAAAATAGAGAATCCCTGCAGGCTCTTTAAAGCCAAATTTCTTGGAGTAAAAAGAGGAAATGTAACTTTCTAACTAGCTTATTTTGGCTCAGGTTTTTTTTGAGGCAGATGTTACAAATGACGAGACGTGTCTGTTCTGGGCCTCAGTGTAGAAATTATTCACTGCAGCAGACATAGTCCTTTCAATTTTACTGCCAGTTATGAGCTTGTGAGTATCACACCACAGTGCCCTGATTAGTTTTTGTTTTCACTCCCTCATAATTATTGGTAGGACTGGAACAGAATGATAAGGATATTCTTTCTGATAAATCTGATTTTGAAAGACAGCTCACCTTCTATTTCTTTGTTCACTTGGTTTTGTTAAATTAATCTAGCTATTAGCCCTATCAGTCCTTATAAGAACTCATCTGCCTCACCCCATATTGTCTACAGGATGCTTTATTTCTCACAGATCTTTTGTAGTGCTGTCTTGCTTGAGGTCTGAAATACATGAGGAAAACTCAGTGTTAACGAAGAAGCAGTTAATCTGTATAAATAGATTTTTTTTCCTTTCTGTGTACCTTGTATACCTTTTAAACCTGAATATGGGTAGATTCCAAAGACTTTTTCCTTCATTTTGGTTAGGAGGCCAAAATCTAAGAACTATTTTTTGAATTTTCTTTTTTTTTGGTGACTGAAGTCTGTGAAACCTCTAGAATATACGGCATGTAAACAAGCCAGTTTCCTCTGAGAGCCTCCTAGTTCTTTGTAATCTCTAGTTGTGATTGCATATAAAATTACCAGTAAGAAAAAATTATTAACAATATGACCTTGAAGATGTCTCTTGGACTCTGGACAAAGACGGGGGGGACTGGAGGTATTATTTAATGGGTAGCAACTTTAATTTGCCTAAGATCATGTGACAGAGCCAATGGCTGAGCTTGTGAATACAGTTCTGGTCTCATCTAAGGTGATAAAATTTGATTTATCTAATCTACTCCACTGCAACCAAGGCTTCAGCCCTGACTGATGGCATAGTAGATTAATTACAAGGAACCTGGGGAACTAGTGTGTGATGATGTTTCAATTATTTTCCTAAATCAGAAAATTTTATATCATGCCCTAACACTATTTGAAAAAAAAGATAGCAACCACCATGGTGCTCATTATAATAAACCAGATTGCCAGGTTGGGATTCTAATACTTTCACAAACAAGATGTTCTACACTGAGTTTTGTATGAAACTTGTGTCTTTATATACCTCAAAATAAAATGTCTGTAAAAATTAATAGCTTGTCAAGATGTTGACATGGTTTAGACTCTCAAATTTTTTAGACTATTGCAGGATACTCCCTTTTCGCATTACAGTTATTAAATTAATATATAATTAACATAAATTAAAATGCTGTAGGGTTCAGGATAATAATTTTTTTAGGTTCAGAATGAGTTTTTCAGGACTGAACACTTAAATTTGAGAAAAAAGTTACCTAAATAAATATTTAGATATCTAATTCCTAGGAAAATTAAAAATTGTTCTATTTAATCATCTCTATGTCTCTGTTTTCCTTCTAAATGGCAAAGTGAATGAAATTGTTTTATAAACACTCCTGACTCTTGCTTGTGTGAAACACACATTTTATTGAACTTTTGATGCAATGAAAGAAAACATGCCAGCAGTGAGTCCAAAATGTTTGATTTTGAAGAGCAACTATCACTATTAAATACCTTCTATCAGAATCTTTATATAATGCTTTGTTTCATGATATTATTCTTCTCTCCTCCCTGTAGAAAAAAAGAAAATGTTTTATATGAGTGGTATTATTTTAGCTATTTTCCAAACTGAGCCTATCTCTGGTACATTCTGGGAAAATGAGTGCTGTACTGCTTTCAAGCCTTCATCATAGTGTACCGTTGAGAAAGTTAGTATTGTATAATGGTCTTGATTCTTTTAACTGGTTCATTACATTCTGATAAAAAGACTTTGTTATGGAAACATTAATTTTTGGAACATCAGAATTTCCAGAAGAACAGCAATAGAATGGACAGTTTTAGTGTCTGGTGAAATTGAATCCCCAGAAAAAGATTTTTAAGTTCAGAAAATATCCAGATTTTAAGCAACTCTAAGGCTTAGAAAGGCACATAGAAATTATTTTGTTGCTGTATCTTGCAGAAAATACAGCATTTCTTCATTCTCCTTAAAATTTTCTTAAGGAAGCTGAGTATATATTTGTAAGTATTAAAAGATGTCTTTCTCAATGGGTCTTTCCTTGAATCTCTGTGCTGCAATTTGCTGTATTTTAGCCATGGAGAAAACTCAATGTTTGTCAGCTCACTGTATGTTTGTTTCTATATCATTTGCTAAATACTGATTAAGACCAAAAATTGCTTCTGAAATCCCAAATGTTTATGAAACTGATGGGCAAAAAGCTAAACAAAATGGTGCCTTATTTTCCCTAGCAACAGTCATGCATGATAATAAATGTCACAATGGTTTTTAAAAAAGATGGTTCATGTTTAGGTTTAGTTATCAAAATCTACAGCATATAGGCTGACAGCTTTTGAAATACATAAACTATTTCTGTCTTTTTTGTTTCCATAGCAACTAAGTGCTCAAAGCTTTAGTTTTGCACTTGTGGTAGAAAAAAACACCCTCTCAGAGTAAGATCTGGAATAGTCTGGAACAAAAGAAGAATGGGCTAAATGGAAAATTAAGCAACTACACTGACATCACCACCCCCTCCCTCAAAATAACCCAAAAACCAACCAATCCCAAACAAGCATAGCACAAAGAATTTCTCCTTCACTTTGATGTTATGGATTTTTTTTTAGTTGATGGGTGCTTTGCCTTGGACATTTATGTAATCAAAGGCTGGCCCATTTCATTGTGCAGTGCTTCAGGAGAGTAAAACTTTCACAGTGACATTTATTTAGATGATCACTTTGTTCACCTTGAAATGAAATTTCATTATAAACACAAGCTTAATAGATGCTCTATATTTTCTTCCATAAAGACATTTTTATTCAGAAATGTGTCATTGGGACTCTCACTGTTTCTAGTTTTTATTAGTTTTGCTTAAAAACCTGTTTTAAGGAGGAACATTGCTTATTTCAAAATATTTTGGTAAGATTTGCCGCATAAGGGAGACTCTTTTACCAAACTGAAAAGAATATTTATGCATATGTAAAAGTATATTTATCTAAGTTGCAAAACTTTCACTGGGAACAGAATTGAAAGAGAAACAAGGTAATGGGAGTTATACTATATGGATAATACATGACTAGGAAGATGCTGCAGTTTAAAGGGTTTCCAAACATACTCAATTTTGCTGTTTATTTCCTGAAAAAAAAAGTAAAAGTAAGAGAATATCCCTGAACTATTCATCCCCAGCAAGAACTAGTTATACACATTCAACAAATGAGGGAACTTGGTTGCATTCAGGCATTCATGGGAATGGATTTAACGTTTTCCATTCCACTATACAAATATGCAGGTTTCACTTTAGTCTTACTTGCTAATTTATCAGGTACATACAGTATTCATGAGAGAAGGTATTACTGCTGCGTAAAATATACAAACAGATTTTTAGTGCATTGAAATTTGTTTGATCACACTATTCTGTACCATTTCTCTTATAAAATTAACTTGCATGTAATAATCCTTCCTTCTGTGACAAGAGGTGCAACTGGAGTAGATCTATTGCCAAAAGACATCATACTGATTTCAAATGGAACTGTTTTTGAATTATATTAGGCAAATTGAAGATAACAAAGGTATTTATAACACGTGATTTTAAATTCCAAAACTTTCACTTGTCAAAAACATACACTCTAGAACTAGAATTAAATTGGAACTAGCTGCATACAACACTGTGTACAGTATATAAAAAGCCAATTTAAAATAGACTACAGTGGCAGTACATTCCCTTTAGAATATTAACGCAGAGTTTTTTCAAGGAAGCATTATCTCTAGTGCTTGATGTCCTGATTAACCAAAACAGCTCTTAAAAAGCCATTCCAGCCTACTGGTTAAAGGCCATATAAAATGGCATATGAATGAATGCAGTCTGGAATGGCTTCCTGGTGACTGTTTTGTTTTGTTGAATAAATACATGAAATATTCCTTTTAATAGCTGAAATACATACTGGTTCAGTATACCATTAAGACCATCCTATAGCATACATAGCATGTGTCCTTAAAGGAGAGTAAGCTCTCTGAAGTACTCACTACTCTGGTTTGAATGAAGCACTCATGCATGCTTTTAATGTATATAACAGCCATTTGTAGATATGTCTTTGTGATAAATTTCAAATTTCTACTCTATTTATTCTAATCTTATGATCAGTAAATTTACCTTTGGTTTAGATCAATGTGAAAGCTGCAACTACTTCTATTGACTTATTTTTAGCTGCTGTACATTTGCAACTGAGAAAGGAATATCATCAATCAAAAATTGCCAGATTTGATGAGAAAGAAAACGAGAATTTCATGCACTATATGAAAATTTTGGAAAAAAATTACAGGTAAACTGGTAAATATATCATTAAAAGCTACTTTGCAGCAAAAGTTGAATATTTTGTGAGCTTTCTATACTTTTTAATGCTATCCACACAGAAACACACCCTGAAAAATCCATATTTACTATATATTTGAAAAATAAAACTGTTGAGCTGTAGAATCATCAAATGGTTTGGATTTGAATGGGTCTTGAAAATCACCTAGTTCTAACTCCCCTGATGTGTGCAGGAACACCTTCAACTAGACCAGGTTGCTCACATCTCCATCTAACCTGACCTTGAACACCTCCATGGATGGATCATCCATGAAGCTACTGGGAAACCTGTGTCAGTGCTTCACCACCCTCACAGGAGAGAATGTGCTCCCAATATCCAATCTAAATACACTTTCTTTCAATTTGAACCCATTCTCCCCTCCTTCTCATTACATGCTCATGTAAACAGTCTCTCTCTGTCTTTCCTGTGAGTTTCTTTTAGGTTCTGGATGGCCACAATTAGGTCACCCTGAAGCCTTCTCTCTTCCAGGCTGAACAACACAATTTCTCTCACCTTTTCTCACAGATGAGGTGCCCCATCCCTCTGATCTTGGTGGCTTCCTCTGGAATCACTCCAGCAGGTCCATGTCCTTCCTGTGCTGGCACCCAGAGCTGGGTGCAGCACTGCAGGTGGGGTCTCAGCAGAGCAGAGCAGAGGGGCAGAATCCCCTCCCTGCCAATGCTGCTTTGGATGCAGCCCAGGATATGATTTGGCAATGCTATTGGATGCTACACCTTCTCTGTAATACCACCAAATTTCCTCAGATAAATATTCTACTGCTTTACAGGCCAGTGTTTTGGGTACACATACTTACAATGAAATTTACAGAATCTTAATTCTAAGTTACAAAAACTTCTTCTGAAGTAGTTCCAAGGATGAAGATTCCACAGCAACTCTTGGCAACCTGTTCCAGTGATTGAAATTAGTGAGCTGATGAGCTTAGTAAATTGTATTAGAAAGAGCTGGATGCACCCAAACATCCAAGTCTTTATGGAAAAACTCTCCTATAGTAAT
Organism: Illadopsis cleaveri; assembly: GCA_013399915.1. Lineage (NCBI taxonomy): Eukaryota > Metazoa > Chordata > Aves > Passeriformes > Timaliidae > Illadopsis > Illadopsis cleaveri. The sequence goes on from VXBB01012320.1 coordinate 560,905, forward strand.
TTTAAAGTAATGTTCTAGTGTATTTTATTTGTCTGGAAAGCTCTCAAAATTCAGACCCACTCAGGGCTTGATCATTTAAGCAGTGTTTCTTTTTGTGCTTCTGTTTCACTAATGAAGGTTTACAAACAACATCCTGCTTCTATTATGTGAGATTAGTTATTAGAAGGAAATATGGAAGACATATTGGAGAATTGCTTCCCATGTCTCACTGGAAAGTGTCACAGTGTGTAGACTGCACATGAATGTTAAACACAGTATTCACAAACTTGGTAATCCATAAGTACTCCTGAGAAAGAGTGCTGCTTCTAAGAGTATGCAACAGCACTGATCTTAGTCAGGTATGGATGACACAGTTTTGTGACATGAATGTGATTCACCTCTTGAATTGATTATTTTTAAACACCTCTAAGAAAATTCTGAATTTTCTATGTTTTTTTCTTTTATTCAATTGGTAAAATTTTATTTTTCATTGACTTAAGCATTTTCTTAAGAAAATAAAACCAAAAGAACTTTTTGGGCCATAGGTTTCAGAAGCATTGACAATGAGTAAGTTGAGATTTATTCTGAAAGAGACATGCTGCCATCAGGAGTTTGCTACCCCACCCGGGTTTAAACAAGTGGATTTTCAAATGGCTTTTCATTTTCAGTAAACACAGGAGAACAGAGAAAATGTGAGAAGGGACAGATGGTTAGTTTATTCTTGTAAAAGATAGAGAAGTTATATTTATTGATAGAGTACACTGTTCAGATTCACAGGGAGAGTATGCCCTCTATTTCACTGCACTATACCAGTGTTCATTCAACTGATGAAGTTCTCAACTAAAAGGGCAGAGTACACTTTGTTCTAAGTTCCTGCTGGAATGGAAAAGCTGACAGGGGGAAACTTGCACAAAGGATATTGTGCTGTTAAAGTTTGTTCAAAGCGACAGTTGTCAGATCTCTTTGAAATGAAATTGAAAAGGAAAAACCAATTTTCTTTGAGGACAAAGTTCAGCTCATTTGTTGTTCCTTACCTGTCTAATTTCCTTCCCCGTAAAAGAAATTTTGACTAGGTCTATTTGAAAGTGAAGTGTACCCTAGCAAAGGCACAGCTCAGAAAGTTTAATTCCAGTTAACATAATATTTGTAGACAGTAAGTAAAAATTAAATTGTTTCTGTTTAGGATAATATAAATGCCAAATTTTCCTGAAAGGATTGGATTTTTTAAGATAGGCAGCATGATTTTTAATGTATTTTTCATTCACTTCTTCCCTTGTGAATAAATAATGGGAATTTAAGATATTTCAGGAATAAGTTGAGCTCCTAGAAAACATAAGCTATTTTGGAAAAAATTAACTACCAAACTCAGATAACTTGTAAATTCAAATCCAATAAATATTATTAAATATTTTCTATATATATTTTCAATATATATTAATTTGACTTCAGGTAAGGCTGCAATAAAATATAAGTATATAATGAAAATAAATGTTTATTAATTATAAAATTCTACATTGTATATGATTAGATTTATGAAAATAAAAGCTGATAAAAACACCACCTGCTTTATGAAAGGATTGAATATTTGGATACAGCAGATATTTTTGTATACTGAAAATTAATTCAAAATGTACAATGTTTATGTTTCAGAGTGTGTTGGAGGAGTTGGCTAACTGACAGTCTCCAAAATATTTCGATTTGTCCCTGTTTTTCATGAGAAAGGGTTTATCTGCTGTGGTGCTTGTAAGTGCATATCATACAAATATAAAAATGGTATATTTGATTTACGGGCCAAACTCTTGAAATTTATTATCTACTTCAAGAGCAACATGTGTCTCTGTCACTGTACATATGTCACAGCCCCTTTTCCCTCTTCTATGTTAACATGATTCCTATACTCAAGAAATACTAACTCAATTCATATATCCATTGACAAAGTGTTTTGAAAGGGCTGTGACTAAATAGGTTTAGAAAAACCCCTCCTTAGATGATGGCTATGCAATAATCAATATTCCTTCTCCATTATGGCCGGGTTAGCCACGTATTTTATCACAGGTGTATATTAGCCCATGTCAGACTTGCAGTTTTAATATTATTCTTCAACCCTGTGCTGAGCCAACCTGCTCTGAGTTATTTCAGTCAATATCTGATCAGCATGATCAGCAAGTGTATCTAGGGAGTTGTCTACACTACAGCCCAAAATATAATTAATAAAGCTATAATAAATGAAATCTAATTAGCTGACTGAAATTAAATTTGTTGTTGCTGGACTAATTTAGCAAGGTTTGAGCTGTGGAGAGATGTTATTCAAAAGGATCATGAAATGATATCTGTGAATGGATAAGCTTGCTTTTATTTCTCAACATAGTTTGTTGACACGCAGACGATTGTTTTATAGTACCTGTATCTAAAGGTAGGGCCTTGATTCAGATGTATTATGACCCAGCCTTTAGGATTAATGACTTTATGCTGGTATTTTTTCTGTAGAGACTAATGCCTAAATTGTGTAATGCTGCTCATCTCCCACCGTTGAAGTGTGATGCAATTGCCAGTTTAAAGATAGGTGTCTGAAGCACAGAAGTAAATGTTGCTTTGCCTAAAATCAAACACAAGTGTTACTCAATGTAGCACTAGGGAGCACACTCGAAACTGGACTTTCCCCTTTCCTTTTTTTCTTTCTTTTTTTTTTTTTTTAATACCTAACGGATAATGAGAGCAAACAATCTTTGAAGATGTATTCTTTACACCCTAAGAAGATAAGCAGACTGATCATAAATACAGATAAAAGAAACAGAAAATATTTGTTGGAATGTTCACAATATGTGTAACACACATATTGATAACCTGGCCACAGGGATGGGAAAACAATATTATCATCTGTGTGAAGTAGTTGAACTTGCTTGAGTCAAGAGCTGCATTTAGAAACTGTGGTTATTGAGGAGTGAGAATATGCAACATTGGCTTGCAGTTTTCAAAACAAGTGTGTTTTCCTTCAGCCCTGGAAAACTATCTCCAGAATCATTGCCTAGAGGAATTCTTTTGTTCGGTTTTCTGATAATGATAATGGTCTGGCATCATTAGGAGAGAAAACTGTGTCCTTTAAAGGGTGATAAATCCTGGAGGGATAATAGAAAGCATATATTCATCCCAAAATTTTAGGATGTTGGTTCCACCTTCACCTGGGAGAGAGATGTGTTGAGCCACATGCATTGATAGACAGACACATTTTAATTTTTATTTAAGGGACACTTTATTTTGGTAACGTGCTACTGAGATCTGAGAATTTTTTTTCTTTTTTTTTCTAGCCTGTTCTGAAGCTAAGCGTATTAAGAGCCTGCTTTGCTGCCAGAAGCAGAAAGTGACATTTGGCTCAACCTCTTTCCAATGGGTGAATCACAGCCAGGTCATATCATGGTCTGCATTGCTGGAAAAACATCAACAGACTGGCATAACAGAAGTAGGTTAAGCTTCTGTTTAGTTTGCAGATTGACAAACAGATGAGGATCACTGGTATTTCAATTATTGGTGAGCCAATGGCCTCTTCTGGGTACAAAAGAAACTGAAATATGTTCAGTCCTGGAAAACCTCAACGGTAGTGTAACATTCGCTCTCAATTACTCCTTGTATGACAGGATTTCTGATAGAAATGGAGTTCAGAAAATATCAGCATACTATGATTATGCTACTGTAATCTGTCAGGTAGTCATAAGGCTGGAAAAAGTTATGCAGTTTCAATCACAGAACAATTTTCTGCTTGTTAGAAACAATGTGTACTTTTAGAGAGGAGAGATATGTGCACATTTATGATGGGTACTTTGAAGAGAGGCATTTTTGTGACTAATTTTGTGCAATTAAATTTCAGGCAAGGATGTGGTTTGAACCTGAGTTTTCCAGAATGAGCCCTGACAAAAGAGGCAAAGGAAAGTAAGCCAGAAAATTCCTTGCTTGATCTACATATCTTACTTAGGGTTCATGTCTGTGGGGAAAAAAATGTCAACAAAAGGTTACAAGAAAAATATTATTTGATATGATAGGCTTAAGTGGTTATGCCCACCTGGTTTCAACTTATAGAAATAGCTGGTGCATTGCTCCACTCATGTCTAAAATTTTAAACATTAATTTGTTTCAGACATGAGTCAGCTGATCGGTGACCTTCTTGTCAAGGACTGGATAACACGGCTGTGATGTGATGAAGCTGAAGATGGCTTGCCTCAGAAGAAAGAGGAGTAGCCTAGGGAGGTAAAAACTGAGTATGAACATACCTGTGGCACCTCAGGATGATGCTGATTTGGCAATAAACTGAAAAAGTGCAGCTATGTTTGCATTTACAGGTGATTATGTCAACAAGGTTCAAAAGAAGTTGGGGGGATAAAATGAAATTGGTTGTTGACGTATGTGCCCTGGATAAAATGAAAAAAGTAACTTTTTCCATTTGATCTTGAATTTCAATGAAGTACCAATGAAACAGGTTTACTTGGGATTTTTTTGCAAGGGGAGGTATATTTTTCAGTATTCATAAAATAGTAATTTATAAAAAAGTGTTTTGTCACCCTTATCACACTTTTATCACTGAATAATATCATCTAATGGTATAATTTAAGATTTCTCTATGTTAAGCACATTAATACTTTAAATTCAAGCTTAAACACATATTTTTCTTTTTCATTTTCCACTCAAGATTAACAACATTCTAGAATTTCTTTTATTTCATGCTATTTCAGTTTTGCCTAAAATGCTTTTCTATGTTTAAATCTAAGATATTTTATGCAATATTTTCTCAACTAGCAGAATTTCCATTGGGAAATTTCTCTTTACACATGACAGCAGCTATTCAGCATGGCATGTTTCGATTACAAGTATTAGGTAATAGATTTGCTGAACTGTATGAATGATATTTCATCCTGAAAACTTCAGAATAACTAAGAAGGTATTAAAAGGGCCAGGGCAAGAAAATACAAGGAGAATCCAAAAAAGCAAGTAAAGCATGAAAAGACCTTGTCAGTCACCCATCATTTTAAGTTAAATAAAAGAGCTAGTATATGACAAACAGTTCCAGATGTGAAGATATAGACATCCATCTGGATTTCAGATATAAATTTTCTCTGATTTTTTTTAATGTGAAATTATTATTGAGAATACTGTAAGGGCTAAAAAGTTGAAGAAGCCCCAGTATTAAATTGCAAGGAGGTATTTACTGGGACAGAGAAGATCATTAAATTAGGACATTCTTTAACGGACTACTGTTGTGGATGAGAAAATACATGAATTAATTACATCATAGCTTGATGATAAATTGAGGAGAGAGAAAGATAGCAAAATGGGAGTCAGAGACAGTCTAAAACGTAAAGAGAAAGCTGTGCTTACAAGGAAAGAAACCCCCAAGGAATTCATTGACTAATTCAGGCTCCATCATGCATCACGATTACTTAGGAATATAAACACCACATCTCTGGGCATGCCCCCTTTCTTATTCATTCCCACAGATTTTATTGCTGAGCAGAATCTCATACGGTGTGGGAATCCCTCCAGACAGTTGGGATCTGCTTTCCTGTCTTTGTCCCCTTTCATCTCCTTGTGCACTCCCAGCCTACTCACTGTATGAGAAGCAGAAAAACCTTGACCTTGTGCAAGTAATGTTCAGCAAACAATAACACTCCACTGTCTTGTCAACACCATTTTCATGAGAAATCCAAACCACAACATCCTATCAAAAAATTTTAAGAAATGTATCTGTATGCCAGCCCAAACCAGTACATCAAGCTAGCATTTTGAGAACGTTTGTAGGATTTAAAACAAACGAAAGCAAGCCAACAAACAAACAATTAAACCAGCTA
>VXBB01012320.1:567575-580568 GCA_013399915.1 Illadopsis cleaveri
TATTGAACTGTCTTTATCTCAACCCATAAATTTTCTAGATTTCACATTTCCTTTCTCTCTAATCCTACTGGTGGGGGAGTGAGTGAGCAGCTGCACAGTGCTTGGTTGCTGACTGAGGTTAAGCCACATCAAAAACCAGGGTTACTTATGCAACATACTTTCATAGCACCAAAGTGGACACTTAATTACTGAAAAACAGAAGAAATCTCTATGAGGAAATCAAACCTGAATTTTTTTTCCCCCACATATGTAAGGCAGACTATTCCTGTCATTACTCAGGCACCAAAAATACATATTTAGAAAAACCCTCATATGTTAAAGCAAACTTATATTATGTTTTAATGAGTGATGAAGAATGAAATATAACCTTTACACCTCTATCTAGTCTATACTTAAAAACTTTTCCCATTGTTTTCACTTTTTAGAATTTGCATTGAGGAAGTTGGCAAGAGCTATCAAAACCCAAGTAGTGTAACTTGAAAGCCAACTGCACAAAACAATCAGGGTCTAGAGGGATGTATAATAAAATATGCCAGATTGTGTCATTATAATGCAATTTTGGAAGAATTATACATATTCATTCTTCTCATTTAGCAGCTGAATGACAACAAGCAGGTGAGAACATCTATATGATACATCAAGCAAGACAGTTGCCATTATGAACAAAACATAAAAGAATGTGACAGAGCTGAAAAATGGAAGGAATGTTCTGTTCATACCTTGCAGGCATTGTTATTCTTTGATAGTGAAATGAAGCTTGCTGTGGAGAGGGGTATGTCTTGCTGTCATTGTAGGTAATATTTCTGTGACAAATTGCAAGAAGTATGTATTTCTTAATAAAATTCTCAATAAGTTATTTAAAGGTATTTTTAGTTTCAGGAAACTGCCAGGTTCTTCTCATTTCTATTGTTATGTACACGATTTTTTTTCTTTCTGTCAAATGAAGGCTGGATTCACTAATGAACTCCAAAAACATCGCTTTTTATTGTAATAATGAAAAATAAAATTATACCATGACATTACTGAATGACAAAATAATCAACTCCCTTCCCTATTTCTACAATGTCTTTTTGGATTGCAAAATGCTTCTTTGTATCTGTAAAACAAATAAATAAAAGGACCTTTCTGAACTCTGATTTTTCCCTTCCTCTCCAAAGTTTTTCAATGCAATACTGACAAGTTGCTGTCTCTTGTCCTTCAAGCCACAGTCATACTCTTGACGAATTTTAACAAAACAGATTTGCCTCTAAAGAATTAAGAGTTGTTGCTTTGTAACAAGATTATATTAAAAAACATAATCTTACAAAGGCGCGTCAAATATTCTAGAGAAAGGAAAGATATGATTGATGTTTTAGTCTGGACAATATTTTCAATAGCAGATATTCTGTAATAAAGAAAGGCTTACACAGTTGAAATAACTAGACAACATCTAGACCACTGTTTGCTTTTTTTTCTGCAGTAAGACATTAAATTGTAAAATTCCGTTTAGGATTATTCACTTTTCTTCAGGAGAAAAAATACATTAGAAGGTAATGGCTGGGTGTTCATGACACCTGAAACATTGCAAGACATGATCTTTCACAGCAGAAAGATTAATTCTGATATGTGGTAGATTTGAAATATTATGGATAAATCTGGAATCATCTATAAAATATTATTAGACATGAAAGTATGTATTATTATCATTTGGATGCTGAATTATAATCAGTGATCACTGAAATTTAGGTTAATCTTTTTTTCTTCCAATGTTAAAAATAATTTGGCATGATTTTATACCTAATCTTATTTATTAGATTTCAACACTGTTACCAAACTAGCTGTTTTGTGACTGTGAAAGACTGTGAGAAAAGGACTTTCATGGACATTTAGTGGAAGAGGTTTAAAAAGTAAAATGCCTTTTTATTTAGAATCAAGCATCATTAACTGCATTTTTTCAAAATTGAAGTGTGGTGGGATCTGTCCTTCAGTAGCCTTTAAAACCTATAGAAGTAGGGCTTGAAAAATTTTTTGAAAATTATGTCTGAAAATAAATAATAATTTAAGATCTTACTCTCTGTTCTTGACATTGTCACCTAAGATTTCTCCCTTTGGTAAAAGTCAGAAATTTTTGTCTCTTGATCTACAATTAATTTTCTTTGGATGGAAACATTTGCATTTCTTTTCATCTCATTTCTTATCTTCCTGAATCATAAGTGCAGATAAGTACAATTTCCCCTTCATTGGCATGCTTTACATTAATGACAGACAATCTTAAGCATCAAATCTGATTGCATACTGACTGTATTTGGTCTTTAGGCTTAAGTGGCAATTATAAGATCTGCAAACAGCAGATGGGCAGAAGAATTTGAATTGTTTTGCCATATCAGAGATGTGCTGAGAATTTTGGCAAGTATATGAACTTTTTGAATGGGTAATGAAAACACTGGGCATGGGAAATATGAAGGAAAGTACTGTGAGATAAAATAAGCAACTCACTCTACTCAGTATGTGTCTGTGGTGAAGGAAAGCAAAGGCAATACTGAGAGCAATTGCACAGAGCACAGGATCTTGAAAAGACTCACTCAGTATTTCAGGACAGTGTTTGTGGTGGAATTTCCAGACAGTGAGGCAAATGATTATAAAAATTATCATAGGTTTATAGAACCGTTTAGGTTGAAAAAGATTCTTAAGATTAAAACAATAAACCTAACATTGCCATGTCTACCACTTATACCTACATAGAAAATTATATATCATGTCCCATGTAACTGTTCATAAGTAATGGTGCACATCAACACATAATGCAAGTCCGTGGGTAACAAAAATCACTTTAAAACCTAGCTCAAGTTCAGAAAGCCTTGAAAAGAATAGTATCTGCCTTTGAAAGAATAGTATTGTGTTTCTGTGTTATACATGAAAGGCACAAAATAAAATCACCTTGATTTTATGAAACATTCAAGAGTGTACAGGCTACTGCTGTATCCATTTCTATATTTCATTTATATGCTTGCAACGTTTAGTAAATAGAAATATTATTTCTAATTTAATCTATTTTGTTCCTTTTTTTCTTCCACTGATGTTTCCTTGTGCTCCCAGTTGCTCTCCATTGTCTATAAAATATTTTGTCTTTACATAGCAGGTATATAATTTTTAGATCAGTGTTAGTTTGTCTCCAATTTTTTTACTCTTTTAAAATCAAATTTTCTTCTTTATTTCAGGAGTTTTCAGCTAAAAATACATGTGGTTATGTCCTGGTTTGTAGTATGGGATGTACACAAAGTATTCTATCACCATCTTCATGCACTGTTGAATCCAATTGTTGAAGTAGTTTTCCCCCTAGGCCCCGCACCCCGCCCTTTTTCGTTAATGTGTCTTCTGTTAATGGCCCATCAATGCCTTGCCCATGACTCATAGATAAGCTATCTCTCGTTAATGGGCCATCAAGGCCCCTCCCTGTATGACTCATCATCCCATTGTGAGATGCTCTGCCCAGGGGGAGGAGCCAAGCATTCTCACCTGGATATAATCCGGGATTTGAGACAGTCCTTATGACTGGATTCCTAGAGGACCAGAGCTACCAGACCTTTTCTTTGGGATCACTGCTTCACAAAGACCACCTCAACTGGAGCGCTTCCATAAGCCTGCTCAAGTTGTATTTCTGACTCTGTCAGTGGGTGGGGGTTTTGATTTTTTATTATTGCATTTATCTTATTTTATTTACTTTTTTTTCTTTCTTCTTATTAAATTGTATTTCTGACTTGGAGCCTCTTACTCGGTTTGCTTTCAAACCACTACAGGTTACTAAAAAAACCCCCCTTAATATTTAGGATTGTAGCATGAGGATAAACAAATGTTAATTAGGGCACAGTCACTTAGAAGATCCCTTTATCACTTCAGCAAGAAGAGTAATGAATTAATTACAAACATTAAATTTATAAAATAACAGCTGATAGGTTAATAGAATTTTTCAATTCTTTGTTTTACGTGCATGAGTTACATATTTATTTTAAATGTGTTTGTTTTCTATGGGTCTTTGATTTGGTTGATTGATTTAGTTTGTATATAAAACCTTAATTTTTTGTCTTATTTTGGAATTGTGGCAGTTCTGTCCACTGGGTATGTCATCAGTCTCAGATTAAGAATCTGCAGAATATATTCTAATCTCCACCTACCCCTTTGACATTTTGGATGGATTAACATAAGGTCAATATATCTCATTATAGAAATTATCTGATATTTTTACTCAAATCTGTAATCTATCCTATACATTCTACCTATTCAGATAAATTTATTATTATATATACTTTTACTATACATTTACAGTTGTTGGAATATTTCTGTAAACACATTGCTGGAAACACTGTACACACATCAGCCAAGGGCTACACTCCAGAAATCAGCCTCTGGACAGCATGGAGATAAGAGGAATAATGACTCTATAAGTTAAAGCTTATTAATTCTGCACTTCAAGAATGACCACTGTTATGTATCGTCTGCCGGTGAGTATCAGGTGTGCAGACTTGAAGAAGAAAAGGTAGCAACATGTTGTAACATTTGGATCTACAACCTGCTACCATATTTTCTATGACAGTAAGATTTTCTGGATTGATTTGAAGAACAGGAATGATTTAGGGTAGTATGTCTTTTTAGTCCTTGACATAAAAGCAGGTGAAAATAACAGACTCCAAAAGTTCCCATTTGGCAGGAAGCATGCAAGCAAATATTCTGGATGTATTTTTCCAACAGTTCAATGGCTTATTATAATAATTTATTTCTCATATGATTTCTAGATGCCACATCTGCTTGGACTTATTTTACAGCTGCAGAAGACAGGTAAGCCAAAGGCTCACTTGTAAGGAAACCTGAAGAAAATTGAAACCCAGTCTGTGGTCTTCTTTTCCCCTGCTAGAATATACAGGCACCACAGCTGAACTGGTCATCTTGGAAGCTTCCAAATTAGTTAGAGACTTATGAGCTAAATTTCTTTGTATCTAAGCCCTTTAAGGACTTTTATCACTCAGTATGTTTGGAGCATGTTATTATGGACAAGGAATAGACTAGCATCCACAATCATTTTAATGCAAAGATGTGCAGACCTCCATTAAAGAACTCTGGCTGCTGACAAATATATTCCAAAGGCAATTTCTGGCTATAAACTTAATACAACAAAGGGTAATAAAGAAACAATGTAATAAAATAAAAAAACCCCTGAAATTAGTTTCAGACCATGATTGAAGATGAGGCCATGAGCAAGGTAAATTTAATTGTGGTTATGGACCTATGCATGTCATATACTGAGTTTGTAGATATTCTGAATGGCTCTTATGACTCTGAACTCTTTTTCTTTATGGATTATCCAGCACTACTAAAAAAACAATAGATTTGTTTCTCTTTTCTTTGAGAGATCTATCTTTTCTAGGCTTTCTAGAATTTTACGTGTTGAACACTAATGGAAAAGTTGGAATATCTTCTGGAGCAAAAGATCACATTTTTAAAAAAGGAAAATATAGTAGAAAAGAACCAAATTTATCAAGAAAGTTTGAAGAAAAGAATATATCAGTCAATGTCCTGAATAATTGGAAAAATTTTATCACTTTTTCAGAATAGTGCTTGGTCAGATATTGGAAATATCTATGACAATTTATTTCTGTTCATTATATTAGTCATAATCTCATTAGTGCAGAAAACAGTGATTTATTGTTGTGAGTTGAGAACAGTGTAACAGCTATGTGTAAGTTGCTGTCAGGGCATTAAAGAAGTCAGGAACATGAATAAAACTTATATTTTTAACTTATGTGAAGTCTATTTTTGGTTACTTTGCTGACAAGTTTCTCACATCTTCCCAGCCTATAATATAAAATTTGACTGACCAATATCTGTGGTTTTTTCATCACTGAACTTATATTTGTTTTAAGGGAACAAAGTATTTTACACTAGTCCTGACTAATCAACAAGATACACCATATTCTGAAATGGGAGACAAAATAATGTGAAGATGTGAATCACCTTGGAGATAAATTAAATTGCTATAAAACAAATAATTTACATTTAAATAACTTATCTCCTTTTCACCTATTTTAAAAGTAATCTTTACTCTTTCTCAACTAATACCTAAATTTATGAGCTAGTTTGATCATATTTGTGCAATAAAATTGAAAATTTTAGGTATGGTAGGTAATCAGTTTTAGTCTCCTCATCTGTGTTTCCAATCTCATTACAGATTGCAATTTTCAGTGCAGATTACATGATGACCCATCAGTGGCTTTGTTGTTTCTGAATTACTGATTCCTCGACTATTGCCAGATAAGAACAAAGACTATGCATCAGTCTGACAGCTTGCAAACAGAAAATGGGCTTGTAGGATTGGATTTAAATCCCAGGTGTAGGGGATAATTACCACATCAGTCATGCAGTAACTGAAAAATGGTATTTCAACAAGAAAAATTGCATTCCTTTTATAGTGCCAACAGAAATCATTTTTTGAGGCTTCATACTGATTCAGTGCATCATTACTTGTACACTGTACTCATTAAACGTAATGTTTGTTACAACCTTAAAAACTTATTGTTTCAGATACTTTTGTGACTGAGTTAGCTCAAATCAAGGTTTGTGAAACCTTTACAATGCCAAGGTCATTCAAAGGTATAATATACATTATACAAGGGAAAAAACAGCAGAGCCCAAAACATCCAAAACCTTTTCTGCTTCAGGGAAAAAAAAGGAGACTAAAGTAGAAAAGCATAAATCTTACTTTAGAAAAACCTCTGGGGTTAGGCGCTTTGATGCAGGCCTTTCATTAAACTAAATAGAATGGTAATAATCATCATTTGTGTGGGCTTATTTCTACTTTTCAGTAAACAAGATACTGTTATCAATTAATTATTTTCTAGGCCAACAAATCAAAAGCATGATAAAAATAAACCATAAGCAAACTAAATCTTTAATGTCACACTATTGAAGCAGAGATTTACTGTATTATTTATTTTATAGATTGACTATGGTCAATTTTACTTTATTATTAAACAGACAGTAAAACAATAAGAAGGCTTAACAGAGTACTCTTCGGGTCCAGAAAATTAGCAATTGGCAATCTGAAGGAAGGAAAGGGAAGATAGACTTATTCATTATCTCAAATGGAAATACTTTCAACTGTGTCAATACTCAATGTCTGAATTTTGTCAGCTGGGCCATCCGTGCTCTGAACTTCCCATGGATAACTTGGGCAATACCCAACTGAGGCTTGTAAAGGCAAATGTCTCCTACAGTGCATTTCTCCAAGCTCACAAAAAGAAGAGATAAGGGGTTTCATAAGAACCATGCCTGGCTTTAGGAAGCCAGCAAGCACACTTGGATTGTTTAAGGAACATAGAAGAAGACTCAATCAGTTCCAGGCTAGGTGAAAAGGTAATCTCAAAGAGACAAAACATGAACATGCCATCCCCAGAGCTCTTCATGTAGCTTTCCATGTCTATCATTTCATGTAGTTTGCCTGGTTTATCTTTGGCACTCTTACAACTAATTATATGTCAGACACACATTAACTGCTGGAGAAGCTATGAGGAAAGGAAATAGTTTACAACCACTACCAGTATTTTAGACACCATTATTAGATTTGTAGCAAGTCAGCCTACGAAATGAAACCACTTTCTTTCATCCACCTAAAATTTGTCTTCCTCATTCATCTGGACTTTTCAAGCACGTGGGGAATGAACCCTTGGCCTACGGAAGGTTTTAGGGCTGAATACTTCTACCTCAAATAAGTTTCATGCAAAAGGTTAAGATGCCCCCAAGGTACTTTTTGCATTCAGCACTGGTATTCTCACAGAGCACCTCTGCTAAATTGCCTCCAAAACTGGCTTCTACAGATGTTCAGGAAAAATACAGAATGCTGCGAAAAGCAATCTGGAAATTTACAAAACACTGGCAAGACTTTTAGGCTCAGGGAAAATTTGGATGCTTTTTTCCAGTGTATTATATTCTTTAAGAGATAAGTCCATAACATTTTGCTCAAGGGTCTGTTCTTGTAGAAATTGAGAAAATTAAAACTTTCTTCTATTGTTTGGTACTGGTAACTGAGCATTGTTCATGACGCCACTTAGTTTTATCGGGAAGGGGAAGAACTGTGTCAGATATTTTGTGTCTGAACATTTAGAGAGAATATAAAAGACCCCTTGACATAAATCTGTTGGCATTTTTAGTGGCAGTACTTCAAGACACTTTAAGAGAAGTGTCCTGAATGTATAGAATGAAGATTCACAGGTAATAATACTGCCATGTACTTCAATAGAAAGAACACAATATGAGTGTATTGATTTCCAACTTATTATTTGTCTTTGTAGCTTGCATTAATTTGCACTGTCTTCTGAGGACTGCTCTAACAGTTGCACATAAAGGAAATTAGTTACACAGTAATAGTTTCAAAGGATTTTATGAAAACTTGCAATGGTAAGTGCTGTGATCCTAAGAATAATAATGTACACTTGCAGATCAGGTGGTAGCATTGCTGCATTGCTATCTCACCAAGAATGAAACTAGAAATTAATATTTTATTCTGGTCTGGAAATGCCAGCACCTGTAATGCTGTGGCGAATGGAATTTAACTGCATGATTGTTATAAGTGACTTACATGTCATAGATAAATTGTGGGGTCAATACAAAGCAGATTTAGGGATTATAAAATATTTTGCAATTGTACAGCCTTTTGAAGACAAATGGGTTTTATATCTGACTTTTTTTTTATTTTTCAAGAAGTTTTTTAATCTCAAACATCTTAACTATTTTGGGTTCTCTTTATTCTAAATGAAATACATTTTAAAAATTTAGCATAAAAATTACAGTCATGTTCTTATTGCAATTTTTAGTTATTTTAAGTGTGCAATGAGCTGCATCAGTCTTCATGCATACGCTCTGAAGCACTGGCTGTTCTGGAAGATAGCACTAACACTATATGATTATAATATATCTTACAAATATGTCTTGAAGACATTCAATGACATGAATATTACATCTCTAGTATAGAATGAAAAATAGTTTCATTTTTATTTCTTCTTGAGATTAATTTTTTTTTTTTCCTTTCATTCTTTTGTTTGTACCCTAAGACACAAAATTATCAGGCAGTCAGTTAACTTGAACACAACAAATATAAGGACAGCAAACAGGTAAATGGGCATGCAAAACACTAATTTACACTTGCAAAACAGGTAATTTCACGCACTGGTGGTAGCCTGCACATGCAATTATTCATCTTGTTCATGCATATGCATGGCTTCAGCACAATTACCTTTTTACATATGTGCATATATTTCACTGGCTTTCACTGGCATAGTTTAGTCAACGATATTTAGTCATTATGATTTGTGTGCATGTTTAAACCCTGCTGTGTTCATTCAGAATAGAATATATGTTCATGATCCTTTTGCATCAGGTAGCTATATCATATCAGTAAATACTGGTCTGTCAAGAAAAACAGCTTCGTTAAACCTTAAGGTTCAGTGCATTCCATACTACTCAATCTCTTTTTTTTCAGTAGCAAACCTCACTTTCACAAAACATGCATGTCCATCTTCTTCACACATTAGACTTTCAATATTTTCAAGGAAAATATATGAAACAAAAGCACAAGATGTGATGGGGTAACAAATAAAATATTTAAAATATGTTATACTGCTATTTTCACTGTATGACAGTATTAAAAAGAAGAGCTCTAGTCTAATTATAACAATTGCAGATTCTTAAAATTTCAAGTGTTGCCATTTTATATTGCAAAACAAGAAATGCCAAAGAAGTCATATCAGACCCATTTCAACAAAAATGGTCATATAGAACTTCTCTTATTCTGGAAATTGCGCTACTTTTTTTCTGACTCCTTCCACATAATAGACATGGAAAAGCCAGAGGTCTCCCTCTGAAATGTGCCTGAAATACACTTCAAACTATGTCACTGTCATGCACTGTGTTGATCTGGACCCTGAACTTTACCCAGATAATGAACTCCCCATGTTGAACTTGGATGTGCCTATAGACTTGCCCAGAAATTGTGGTGCTGTGTCTGACCCTCATTACGGTCTCCGGACTGGTTCTAACCTGGACCCACTGACTTATTTCCCAGCTTGTCCTCAGACAGATCTCATCACTGTGGATTTTTCTTAACAATCTGCCTGTTCTAATTTGTCTTCACCTACCCCACTTGTGGCTGGGACAATGGGACAGGCCCTGGACAGGACACACGTGGGGAGTCTGTATGGTTTGTAACATCCAGACTGTAGGGTGACACCAGCTTGTCCAGTCTGAGCCTGCATAATTCAGCACTGATGGGCTAACAGCATCCTCTGTGCCTCAAACACCAGGTTAGTGACAAAACAAAGGTCTAGGGAATGTAATATGCGTTAAACTCAACAAGCATGGCAGCACCCTCCTCAGCTAGAGATATTGTTTTTAGATTAGAAAGGAGCCTACCTTATCCACAAAGAATCCGTTCTAAATTTTACTATGCCTTAATTCAGACACAAGAAGAATACACTGGAGACAGCTGGAGAAATCAGTCCATCCATAGACTGTGAACATATAAAGTTTGAATGACTCATTGTTCCTTTAAACATGGATCTATTTATGAAAAGAGTAGTACATTTCTTATTTTGAAATGGGAAACTGGGATTAAGCCCTCTCCCTATTCCTCTCTGTTCCCATCAAATTATATTCTTTAACAGCTAGCCACATATTTCAGTTTCCAAACCTCAAACAATTACTTCTGGGCCATTACAAGAATGGAAGCTTTCGGTTTGAGAAATAACTGGTTCGGAAAAAAAGAAAAGCAAAAAATCTGATTGAGCTGTTCAAATAATTTTTTCATCAGTTTTCAGAGGAAGAAAAAGACAAATCTATTGCTTTATTTTGGTTAAACAGCTTCAGATGTGCAAAAATGGATACAAAAGAGTTACTCTATAGTTATGATATTGAGTAGGATTTTGAAAGTCATCAAATATTTCCACCATCCAAGAATCATTGTATGTCAATAGAACTTGGGCCCTTCCTTCTTTTCCATGAACGAAAACTGACTAATTGCATTTGAGCTAAAGGAATGTAAATTTAGTGGCCTTGCAGTATTTTGAGGGAGCCCAGAAGAGTGCTGGAGAGGCATTATTTAACAGGGAGTGTAGTGACAGGACAAGGGGTAATGGTTTTAAACTGATAGAGGGTGGATTCTGGTTAGATATTAGGAAGATACTTTTTACTCTGAGGGTGTGGAGAGACTGGAACAGATTTTCCAGAGAAGTTATGGATGCCTCATCTCTGCAGACACTCAAGGCTGGTGGATGCGGCTTTGAGGAATCAGATCTAGCAGATGTCCTTGACCATGGCAGGGCATTGTAACAAGGTTTTTTTTCAGGTCTTTTCCAAGACAAACCATTCTATGATGGAAACTATATTCTACTTAAAAGTCATATTCAAAATAATCACTATATTTTTAAAATAAGGCCAAATCTGTTTATACCCCAATAAGTTTTATAAAAAAAAAAGAACCCAGGTAAAGGGCCTCTAGTTCTTTCTTATTTTACGAGTCCATGAAAATTGATTTTAAAAATTTGTGTGCCTGAGATTTCTTTTTTTTTCCCCAGACTGAAATATGCCCAGAAGACCAATTGAAAGAAGAGGAAGAAGAAAAGAAATCCTTGGCTTTAAGCCATATTCACACTCTTGTCTGCTTGCCCTTGTCTCAACTTGAGCTATAACTAGAAGAAATATAGCACCATTAAAAATAGTAACAGAAGTTCTTGGTGCCAATCAATACCTGATCTCTTCCTGTATTTGGGGGTGTATAGCATAAAGCAATAAACTAGGCAGATATATATACATTCCAAACCCTAACCTTGTTTTATGGTTAGAAAACTCATCAGTAGAACAATACAGAATATAAGTCCTTGGCTTCAGCTGACAACAATATTCTTTCTCTTATAAGCCTATATCTTTTTTCTTTTTTTGTGTAGATGGGCTTTTAATTTTATCTATGTGTTAGGATTAGGTCTGGTGTTACAGTTATGGATGGGAAATCCAGCACTTCATATGACCAGTTTATTCTGGATACTGCCATGAGTTCAAAGGTATGGCAAACAAAATATCTTTTGAAATGGAAATGGAAAGTGTAAGAGTAGTTTATTCCAGAGCCTGCAGCCCTGAGAAAAAGCTGATGACAATGCAGACAACTTCATTCTTAATTTTTCTAATTGGAGTAGGTTTCTTCTGTTGCATTGATGTTAGGGTTTATTTGGAGGTTAACTTTCAGTTTTAGAAACTAGAGCATTAAGATCACCATTTCCTTTCAGTCTCCCTAAGAGCTGTAGAATTTTGAAGTGGTCTGGAAACCCAAGATATCAATGACCTAAGCCCTTTCTTACTAACTTAATAGTATGAAGGCTTTGCCACAACTCGTCAGTTTGTTGTTGTTACAGCATGACCTCGAGAGTATATTTTACATGTTTTTGGGATGTAGTATGAAAATATAAGGGAGTTTCAATGGATACAAGTCTAATGATGCAAGAGAATCAAAATTAATGTAAGTATTCTGAAAAAAAAGGGCTAGCTGTTGAACACAATTAAACTAGATAGCCTGAGCATTAAAGGTGGCCTTGAAATTCACATTTTATGACTTTATAAAACAAGCTGGGAATGCAGTGGGAGTTAGGGTTTATATTTGCTGCATCTAAACATGATGTTTCCTTCTCCTTCAGATTAAATGACAATCATAAGACACCAAGTTATGGAGGAGTGACATCTGGCTTCTCCACAGACACCTCAGGCAACTGTAGTAATAGCTTTGGAGACGGCTGTGTATCTGTAATAGAGTTAAGTTTGTTGTCTGGATTATATTACTCTCTTACTCCCCTAGACATTTTGTCCTATAGCTCATATTGGAATTACTGAACCGCTCATAACACTGACTTATAAGCCTTTTCTTGTATTTCTATCTGCTACTGTTGTGTTGGGTTTTTTTGTTTGGTTTTTTTTTTGGTTTTTTTG
>VXBB01012320.1:580987-615277 GCA_013399915.1 Illadopsis cleaveri
TTACAAAACCTGTATTTTGAAACAAAGTCACTTTTTAGCTCTCTATCTTATATTGTAGCTGATTGATCTATGTGATGTATAAAACCTAGAAACATTGATTGGATCCATTTATTTCCTGGAGAAAATTTGTATGTACCTCAGGCAGATCTCCTCAGTGTATGAGAATCATCTATATGGCATATAAGACTAATATTTTCATATTTGCAGCCATCAGATCTGAAGCACTTTAACTTTTCCTTGCTGGTATACTTACAAAATTATGATTTAGATGTTGTCAGCTGGTAAAAAATAATTTAACCCTTAGGCAACAGTACCATTTTCTGTGCTGGTTGTGAGGTAATATGCCTTCAGAAGGAACCTGAACTCAGTGGAAAGAGACACAGTACAGCTCCTATACAGTCAGACAGCAACAGATACAGTTGTGATTCCTGATTTCCTGTGGGACACAAGACCATGAGGGGATATCTGCATGTGTTTCTTTTGATCTTAAAAGCACTACAAAGTTAGAAACCTTTCTGCCCTGTGATTCTATCTTCTATAAATAATATGACAGCACTATGCTTTGTCTACTTTTGTGTCTGAACATGAACTGGATTCTGTGGTAGCAGAAATGATATATTATTCAACTGATACTGTGGCTTTCATGTCGTCTTAGGACTTATACCATCTAGAATATCACCTTCACCAAGAAAATAGCTATCAATGATAGTCAATCCAGATGCATTATTGAGACAAATATAAACAATTTTAAGTTATGACCCTTAGACAGAAAGATTCTACATGTTGTCTGAAATGTATTGAAGTACAAAGATCCTACCGTCTGTAATCTGTGCTTCAGCTGGGCTGCATATGCACCGTTTTGCCTCCTTTGGAACTATTAAAATAATAGAAAAATAATAAAATAAATTTTTTGTTTTTCTAACCACTGGGAACTTACAAGTAGATTTCTAAGCTAGAAGAAGCTTGTTACAAAATTCAAGATATTTAATGTTGAAGATAACACATTATCATTTACCAGAGTCTCAACAATTTGTACACAGATCCCAAAACATAATAAAAATGTCTTTAATTAAATTTGTGAGTTTTAAAAGGCTGGAAATTTTTTTTCCTATTTTTTCAAATCAAAAGAAACACCATATAGACATTATTCCCAACATGAAATGCCTTTCAGTTATGAGTTATTTTCAGAAACAGTAATTTTTTTTTCAAAAGTTGTCAGTCTCTTGTGTCTTCCTCAACACAAACTTCAACCTTATTAAAAAATCAGGACTGCTAGTAAAGGTGTGAACAGATGTTTTATCTCCACATTTTGTGCATAAATGCAAGTACTTGGATGTAAATTGATCAAACTGTTGAAACAAATCATTTAAGATTTGTGCAGTGATTAATAATAGATGCCAGTAATCAAATCTTCCTGCCACCAGCACATCTGTTACAGAGAATTTCTGGTTTGCCCTATTATGCAAATGTGCAATAAAACAAATAAATTACTTGATTTAACAGCTGGCTGAAAAACATTATTTTAGGCGATTTTTTTAATGTATTGTTTTTTATCATTGATAGCCACTTCATGTAGACTAATCCAATTATGCTTTGTAGTGTCACAGAATGGGGGAGGGAACCTACCAAGTCTGCTCAGAAACTGCTACAGAATTTTAAAGATATTCAGAATTTCTCAGACACTCATGGCTTCTGAAAGTACAAAGTACACAGGAGAGGAGAGTTTTGCTTGAATTTAATACTTCAGAAATATCTTCATATTATTTGCCTCTTCAATACTAGAAGTGTCACTTAAATAAGTAAACCTTTGTGGGATCTTGAAAAGACCAGCATTTGATTCATCACAGCACACCAAAATGAACATGACCTCAAAAATCTGTTTCTGGATATTTTGGTTGATGAGCTCATGAATTGAAGAGAGAGAAATATCAGCACAGAATTAACCTTGATTTAAAATAAACTTAGACTACATTGTTTGGTTATGGATGCTGCAGATTTCAGAAACCTTTAGCACCTGGCTCACAGAATCATAGAATCGTAGAAGTTGGAAAAGACCTTTAAGACCATCAAGTCCAACCATTAACCTGACACTGCCA
Source organism: Illadopsis cleaveri (assembly GCA_013399915.1). Taxonomy (NCBI): domain Eukaryota; kingdom Metazoa; phylum Chordata; class Aves; order Passeriformes; family Timaliidae; genus Illadopsis; species Illadopsis cleaveri. Next base: position 583,084 of record VXBB01012320.1, read on the forward strand.
AATCCACCACTAAATTCTTTCCCTAGGTGCCCCATCTACATGTCTTTTGAATGCTAGGATGGGTGAACCACATCCCTGGGCACGCTGTTCTGAAGCTTGACAGCCCTTTCAGTGAAGACATTTTTTCTAATATACACTCTAACTCTGTCTTGGTGCAACTTGAGGACATTTCCTATTGTTTTACCACTTGTTACTGAGGGAACATTCAATTTTTTAAGGCAACATAATTTTCTCCCTTTTTTTGTCTCAGGGGTATATGACAGGTTGTGTGAGACTTGTCTTATTTTTTTCTGCTGTTCCCCAAGTGTATATTGGAAGAACTAAGATTTTATTTCTGTTGGATGGAAGGAAAACAAAAGAAAGGAAAAACAGAAATGTAAAATGTCTATCTATGAGAGAACATTGCTCTGAAAATATTTGTTCCCTTTATTTTTTTGCAACCAAACACATTTCTCCCAAAATTTTATATGCTGAATTACTAATTTCATGGAGTACTGCTATAAAACCAGACAAACATTAATTTCAAACAAACATCGTCTTTCAGCTCCCTGGGTTACCAGATAACCAGCTGTGTCAGCAACATATATTGCTCTAGAGGGACACATTTTAATATAGTTATCTCAGAGCAGTAAATGTTGCTTTATAAAACAGGTTCAAAAATAGCCAAACAGATAGACAGAGATAGAACTCACCCATTAAAGGGAGATGATGTATAAATATTTTTGCTATTCCAAATGACTATCCAAAAAAATTGTGAAAAAACTTTCATGTCCTTTTATTCTGTATGAAAAAGATATAGGTGTATGGGAAGGATATGATACACAGTCCTTATTCCATTTTGCTGGAACTAGAAATTCAATTTGTGCAGTACAATGTATCTTTCTCTCTTGAAAAGGTGATTATCAGAACATGTTAATAAACATTTTGATCCAAATGTCAAAGTCTGTCAGGGTGTTTTTTTTTCCTTCTCTACTTATTTTTTGGTGTCTTTTTATATGTGTTGCAGAAAAGACAACTGATTCAGAAGAGATCTTTGAGAGAAGGCATTACAACTAGCATAAAGAAAAAGATTTAGAATATTGTTAATTATTCACTAGGAAAAAAATCTGAAAAATATCTGGACTTATTTGAATTTCAATAGATCTCCCCGTCTGAGAAACCAAGTTTCAGAAATAATAGGAATAGAATTCCTCTGTCTCCTTGTCTTGACTGTCCTGATTTTGGGAAGTCAAAAATCTCAGATAAAACTTCCCAGCAATATTCTTTGTAGAGTTCTAAATGAAAGTCGAGAGTATAAAATGGGTTAAACATTTTTAAACTATCACTAAGTGTGTGCATGTGTGTATTTCTATTTAGCATTTTTGGCATAATGTGTAAAGCAATGATACTTCTTTTTATCAAAAGAGGTTGTCAAAGCAAATAAAATTTCTTCTTGAAAAACACAGAATTGATCATGATATCTGCTGAGCTATTTAGTGTCAAAAAGTAGGTATCTAGTAGTATTTCAGAAGCTTTAATGTATTCAATCACATTGGATTGTGAAAATATGGCACTGACACTAATCAGTCTTTCTCCCTTCTGGAAAGTCAGCTGAAGAGCACACATCAGATATTCTAAAATAATTTTAGATGCTTGTGTTACCTGATTTATCCCCTAATAATCTCATGCTTCATACATCATAGAGAACTTCAAATGATTATGTAGTTTCTTTTCTGCATTCTTTGTCCTAGCGACTCATTTTCCAGATTACTGAACTGATTCCATCTTTCAGACAGTCTTTGCAGTGAAAAGAATGCTGAGAAAATACCACACAAACAAATAAGAATTTTCCATTGGTTATGTAAAATTCAGTGGATTATCTAGGGAAAAAGTACATTGTCCAGACCTCCTCAATCAACTCCATGTATTACTCCTGCCAGCAAATAAGATGACATAATTTAAGATGAAAAGATTAGTATTTAAAGTTGCAAATGTAACCAGTTATGTTATCTTTTAATTATACAGTGACATTTAAGACAGTCATGTGATTTTGAGAGTTTAACATTGCTTTCCACCTCTCAGTTTGTACCTGTGTGAACAAAAAAATTACATATAATTGCAAACCTCTGGAGTAAAAGCAGTTCTGAGGAATCAGGGTACAAATGTGTTTGATCTGCTTTAACAAGGACATTATTATCATTGTATTCTAGGACAGGACAATGGAGAAGATATGTGACCAGAGCATTCCCATGTCCTTACAGTTTTACATCTCTACAGTGGTGTAGAGAGGTCATTTACAACTGTTTTGGAAGCTTGGACAGTCTTCAAGGGAATCTTATGTGAACCAGAGAGGGACCCAACTTAATACAAAGCGCAGAGTTGCATTTCCCACATTCCTGTATAGATGGGGTTTGAAAAACTCACCACTTTCTTTGATAAGTAGTTAATAAATATTTAGCAAGCAACATAAGTAATCAACGGGTTGACAATGGTCATTCTTGCCAGCACTTGAGATCTGTTCAAAACAAAACAAATATTTGTAATTTGGTCAGTTAGCAGGAATTGAATAACAGGAAATATAAAATAAAATCAATACCTTTGTGGAGTTGCATCAAAACAGAATGAAAAAGAATGCGCACTTGCTGTGACAATACAGCAGAAACAGCAGAAACAATGATATAGGAAGGGGAATGAAAATCAATCACTTGATCAGAGAACAGAATTACTTTGATAGGATCAGTGGAAATACAGGAAACAAATGAATGAACTAAAGTTACAAATAAAACAAATATTGTGTATGTATCTAAAAGATACCTACTGTGTAACTGGAGAGGGCACTGATGTCATAAAAATGGCCACAGAATCCTGTGATAATAGAAATTGTAAAGAAATAAAATAAAAATGAAACCTTTTTTAAAAATATTACAATGAAATCTGTAAATCAGAGACAGCTGAATACTGTTCAACTGTCCTCACCAAACCATCCCCCTCTCTGGCCTCAGCTGTTCACAGATGTCAGTCAGCTGCTCTATATGCCCTCCATAATATGTATTGAAAAACGCATATGGATTTGATTGTTTTTCTCTGTTAGCAAAGCAGAAATACAGAGGTATTGCTCAGCTAAAACTCTCATGAACTGATTGTATCTTGTTCACCTTAAATACCTCTTGATTTGAGCACTGTATCTTGTCTTGCTTCTTGTTCTTCAGACTACTCTCCTTCACTGGTATCTGCAGGTTTGCAAGGCAAAAAGCAGTTACCGTGTACTCAGAAGCTTTCATTAAAAAGTGCAAGGTCAGTCTTACCCTACTACCTAAGTGCAGATCAGTATATGAAATGTAATCAGATGGCTGATGGTCTTTTCTCATGGAAGAAATGATCAGACTCTTGATTTTTCTGTTTTCTATATGATTGTTAGCGACAATCTAAACCACCTATCACTGTAAAACCTACTGCAAATCAAGCTGCATTTGGATATTGATCTGATGCTAACCATCACACAGCTTCCTGATGGTGGAGAGGCTATCATGTTTGCAGATCCTTCCCAGCATTTGGAATAATAAAGCACAAGTGGCTGCTAGCCATAACACATAGCAAGACCAAATACCACTCTGTGGTAAGACTGACAGCCTCTGTGAGAATAATCAGTATTTTTCAGTGAACTATGGCATTCCAACTAGTGGCAGAGACAGTGAAATAGACTGCCATAAAGAGAGCACATGTGTGTACAGTTTGTAACATCTTTACAAGAAGCCAAAAAATCCTCTTCAGCACAATAATATTACCTATGCAGCTGACATACACCACTGCCCAAAACAAAACCTATACTTAGGCTGAATCAGATTACCACTGTTTTCCTTGTGCTCTGAGATGTTTATAATTGAAATAAAAATAGCTTTTCTTTAGTTCCATATTGTAGGGGATTTTCTTCGACCAAAAAATAATGAGGCCAGTAAGCTTCTTAGAACAAGTTCAAAACTTCCAGCACAGTGCACCTCTTAGAAAATTCAGCTTCTGATAACTTCCTTTAAAGTAAAATATCAAAAATGGTGAGTATAAATTTATAATATACTGCAGAATGTAAGCATTGTTCTGCAGAATGCCATTGATTCCAAAATAAGGCATTGGAAATAGTATTTAAAATTGCTCATTTCCTACTGAGGTCTGGCATCATTGCACTTGTTTGGGAATGGACAGTTCACACAGAGAAGCTGCACACTATATTGAATGAAAGTCACCAGTGAGTTACAGGATGGCTTTGACCATGTAATGGAAACAATCACTATTCTGTTAGGGACAATCCTAGAAGACATCAAGAAGGCAGTAACTGCTAAGGCAGAAAACACACAACAGACTGAAGAAGAAAGATGGCCTTTTATGGGCACTTGACTGACTTGGCCAACTGAAACAATGAAAAAAATCTTGTTACAATTGTATAATTTAGAAAACATCAACCATACAATTGCAGAAGTTAAACGTGTTGCTTAGGTAATGATTGATGAAATGAGCGCTTCTGATATTGCTGAAAACTTTCTGTAGCAGATTACAGTAACAATGGAAGTGTTTAACCATCTGTCAATAAAAAATGACAGGTCACAATAAAATATGTGGAAATGGACGGCTTCGAGGACAGATTTAGGACAGCCTTGAGAATGGTAGAAGTATGATATATTAATAAAAGAGAAAGATGAGGCCACTGGTCTAATTAGGGGTATAGAACAGTCTTAGACATTAACTGACTTATAGAACATATCAAACACTATTATCTCCTGGAGGGACAATACAGCAGGACATTAAAAATGCAGACGGTTCCTGGACTGTGTTGATGATAACTTCCTCCTCCAAATGTTAGGGGAGAAAACAAGGAGAGGTGTAATGCCAGACCTTGTTCTCAAAAATGAGGAGGGACTGGGTGGGGAATGTGAAACAAAAGGCTTTGGCTGCAGTGACCATGAAATGTTGAAGTTCCAGACCTTTAGGGCAGTAAGGAGGATGCACAGCAAAGGACTCTTGGAGTTCAGGAGAGCAGATTTTGTCCTCTTCTGGGATCTGCTTGATTTACTGAAAAATCCTGTGAAATCCTTCACAAGGATCACCTCATCCAAGCTCAGAAGTCATGCCTCTCAGCAAAGGGGAATTTAGTAAAAGTGCTGTGAGGATGAGCTAGGAGCTCCTGGAAAAACTCAAGCAGAGGAAGGAAGTGGGTGGAAGCAGGGACAGGTAGCCTGGGAGGAACATGAAGAAATTGCCTGAGCAGCCAGGGATCAGGTTGGTAAAGCTAAAGCCCTGATAGAATTAAACCTGGCCAGGATGTCAAGGACAATAAGAAAAGCTTCTATAGGTACATTGGTTATAAACCCAAGACTAAGAAAAATGTGGACCAGCACTGGAAGGAAATGGGAAATCTGGGTAATTGGGATATGGAGAAGGCTGAGGTACTTAATGATCTTTTTGCCTCAGTCTTCAAAGACAAGTGCTCCACACACACTAGTCAAACCACAGAAGGCAAAGGCAGGGACTGAGCACAGCGTCAGCAGGTCTGCCAATGACACCAAGCCATGTGCTGAGGGAGGGAAGGGATGCTGTCCAGAGAGATTTTGACAAGTTTGAGAGATGGGCCCACGAAACCCTCATAAATTTCAATGAGGTCAAGTGCAAGGTCCTGCAGCCAGGTCAGAGCAATCCCAAAAATGGATACAGGCTGCACACAGAATAGATTGAAAGAAGCCCTGGGGAGAAAGACCTGGGGGGTGTTGGCTGATATGAAGCTCAACACAATGCAACAGTGTGCACTTACAGCCCGGATAGCCACCTCTATCCTAGGCTGTATCAAAAGCAGGTCACGAGCGGTTATTCTTTCCCTCCACTCTGCTCTTGTGGCACCCCACCTTGAGTACTGCATCCAGCTCTGTGGACCCCAACACAAGGAGATCTGGAACACCTTTCCTATGAAGACAACTGGGTCTGTTCAGCCTGGAGAAGAGCTGGTTCCAAGACTTTAAAATGTCTTTCCATTAAGTAAAGTGGGCCTACAAGAAAGATGGGAGCACATTTTTATGTGGTCATCTAGTACAAGGCGGACTGGCTTTAAATCAATTTTAGCACAGTTTTAGATTTAGCACAGTTTTAGGTAAGTTATTAGGACGAAATTCTTTACTGTGAGGGTGGTGAAGCACTGCAACAGGTTGCCCAAAAAACCCATCTCTGGAAGTGTTCATGACCTCGTTGGATGGGATTCTGTTTTAATGGAAGAATTATTTCACATATATATTTTATATATTTTAATTTTTTGAAAATGACCTTTTTTTGATGACTTATGCTAATGTCACAGGTAATTATACTATTCAACAATGATAGTGACTAATCTAAAAAAATTGGGCACATAAATATAAACCAAATAACAACAACATTATAATCTACTTTAAACCAATATTTGAATTAAAAATTAAAAATTAAAAATTAATGAGACAGAGGGGATTTAGGGCATGATTTTAATGAAAAGATGATGAGAGAACTTGAGATTATTTTAACATTTTGAATGACTGTTTTGCTGCTCTCTCAGACAAAGCTATAGTACAAGTGTTTCTCCTCATCTTTACAGGATGAATTTACATATTTAAATACTAAAGCAGCTTCACTTGCTCATTTATGAAGAAGGATGTCTGAAAAATTGAAAGCCTCATCATTTGCATTGGACCTACCACGTGTTTGAACATTAGCCATTTTATCTCACAAATTTAAATTAAGAGCCATAATAAGAAATCAGAAATCAAAACAAGAATAAATTGCAAAAAACTTATCCTGTTCTGTCGTCCTTTCCTGAGTGACTTCCCATGGTACTAAATCATAAACGCAGTTTTTCTGGGTTGAAAAATGCAAGACATTTCCTACTTTGTGTGAAGGGCAGGAATAAAAAAACACTGATAGGTAGAGCATAAAGCACCACATATTTTATACAGCACAATACAATTCTACCTGTTGTCATTTAGTTCTATATATATGGATCAATTTGTGAACTACAGATTCAGATTTAGTATACCAGTACATTGTCTCTGGTGAATGTTAACCCACTGAGTTCTGTTTTTAGGAGCATGTTTGCATCTTTCCAAAGAAAACTACAAAGCATTTTCTAAAAGAGGTGTTTTCCTATTGTATGAGGCCATACAGATTTATTTCTCTAGGGCATTTTGCCCTAACTTTGGGTGCTGAATATATTGTTTCATAGTGATCTCATTTCACAAGCTTGGCCTCTAAAGAACGTGTAATGTCTCTCACCTGTAAAAGGTCTGTGACTCATTCTGGTTTAGAAATGAAAGAATATTGATCATTCATTAAGAAAATTTAGTGCATGTAATACCATCCTCAAGGTGGAGATAAGGTGATATGCAATGTGGGAACAATAAGACTACTTAATATTCTAATCTTAATCACTTATCTAGTGCCTGTATTTGGAACATTGCTCTCAATGGACATGTGCTTTTGTCCTGAACTATCACTCAGGGGTGTTTTATTGTAATTCACTGGAGACTATTTGGTTGCTTTAGACTCCTACTTGAATTTGGTAGAGATTAATAAAACTTTGCAACTGAGGTTACAGAAAGCATTGTTACTATTTCATACAAGTCTGAAATTGAAGTTAGATTGACAAAGTGACCTTTGTCTCACACACAGTGATTTGGCGAAAAGATAAATGCAACTGTACTTCATTTCAACAACAATCCTTTCGATGTTTTATTATTCCATTGGCACATCTGTGTTTTGTTTTTATCTGTTCATTCTGAATAAGATCCTGTGAATGGAATTAAGGGTCTCACGTCTGGTGTTAGAAGTCAGGGATAAAGGAATTAATTTCTTATTTTTCCTTCCCTGGGGGTAGAAATTGGTTTGTTGGTTACTATTCACTGGAACACCCCACAACCTTGACAATAAACAAAGCAGTTGTAGTCACACTCCACTAAGCAGCAGAAAATCAGATTCACAGAAAAAACACTTGTCTGTAAAAAGTACATTTATGAGCAGAACAAATATGTTTTGCCTAAAATAAGTGCTCAGTTAAACTGAGATCTCTAGTATATATGCTATATCTTCTGGCATTTAAATTTTACTTCCACCATAACAGTAATTTTCAATTAACTTTTACATTAAAAGCACTAAAATTTGCAGAACTTTTGATATTATTTCCTTATTTCTGGATCATTTTTTCCCCACAGTTTATTTTCAAATTTTCTGGCATATGTAAATGTCATAAGATCTGACCCACAGTGATTTAAAGCTGATAAAACCTATATGTCAATAAAACATGAGTTAACAATCATTTTGAAGCTCAGTGAGTACACGAAGAGATGGGGCACTTAATTCAAGAATCCATTTGGTATGAGAATATGGTAGACTGTGTACACATCACTAGAGGGAGTCATGACCTCACAAACCAGATGGGTGTGTTTCATAAACACTACTGCGCAGAAATCTAGGCCTAGAGTAGGAAATCTGTGCCATATTACACAACAGTCGCCTGTGGAAACTTTTTTTTTTTTTTAAAGGGTCAAAGACAACTTTTTGAAACAAATATTAAAAGGTTTAGCAGAATTTACCCATTTCATAAGTAACTCAAGGAGATTTCTGGTCTTTCAAGGATGTCAGTGTCTTTCAAAGATGGAGACTCCATAACATTTGTGGACAACCTGTGCCAGTGCTCAGTCAACTTTTCAGTGAAATATTCTTATTATGTTTAGACAGAATCTCCTCTCTTTCAGGTTTCAGCCCTTTGCCTCTTGTCCTGTCACTGAACACCGCCAAAAAAAGCCTGCCTCAGTCTTGTTTACATACTTCCTCCAGGTATGTACATCAACAAGGCCCCCCAAGCCCTCTTGTCTCCAGGCTAAACAGTCCCATCTCTCTCAGCCTTTTCTCATAACAGAGACGCTCCCGTCCCTAAATCACCTTCTTGGTCTTCCACTGGAGTCTATTCAGTGTATTTATGTATCTCATGTACTGGGGAGGCCAGAACTGGACACAGCCTTTATAGGTATGGCCTCATCAATGTCACTCATAAACTTTCAGAGACAGTGTAATGAGGATGCATATTCTTAATGCAACCAAAATCAGAAACCTGATACGTGGCAACAGATGCAAAGACCTTGATGAAAAGGGAAAACATTGTCACCAAAATCCAACTTTTTTTGTATTTTGAAGGAGTAGACAAGATTTTTCCCTAAATTCTAGAAACACCTCCAAGTAAAATCATAGCTTTCTGTCACCAATATATACTATTAATTTTATAAGAAAACTTCTAAATTGAGACCTTCATTGTAACCAAGATGTGTTCTTAACAGAGCTAGGCTCTTTCCCATTGTCTAGCTTCAGTATCATTTGTAGTGGTTAGGGCTGACATCTGCAAGATAGCCTCTTGTCTTTGCCTTAAAATGGCTGCTGACTGTACTCCTGTCCTTGTCTGGTCCTATGTAGGTGCCTATGGGGATGCCTAAAGAATTTCAGGTGATTCCTTACCTTTAAAATAGTTTTGAGGGTAAACTAGGAGGGAAGGATCTCAAACCAAGTGGAGCCATCGTACAAATGCAACTAATAAATTTGGTCTGTATATTGGTAATAGATATTCACTCAAAGTGAATATTGTGTTGCTCCTAAAACTGCTTCAATAACACAGATTTTCTAGTAGTAAAATGTCAGTCAAACAGTTCTGAAAGAAAGGTAAATAAGTAAAGCAGTTAAAACAATAAGTGTTCTAGAATGCCCTTACAATTCCTTATGGAACAGGCACGTGCCACTCTCCCTAAATTAATGAAAACTACAGTGCCTTTATGTAACACTTTATCAGTTACCAGTGTTCATACAGTAAACAAACAACATCATTTGAGGTCTCAATTTATTCAAATAATACTGGAAACTAAACACAGGCAGAGGTATCAAACAAAAGATTGCAAACAATTCACAAGCAAAGATTTATTCCAAAAAAATCGAAATCACTCAAAAGGCAATCTCAGAAACAGACCATGAAGAGAGAGATAGAAATGTGCAGACTAAGTTAATAATAGAAATCACCTATTTGACTACATAATATTTCTTCATTCAGTTGACCTTTTCAAACTGCCTTTATTGGACTCCACTGGAGACTACAAAAAGTTGCTCTGTGTCCTCATAAAGACTTTTTAATTGAGGACTTAAAGAAATTTTTTTGTTTTAACATACTTTTCAACATACTGTTCCCTTTCCTGCATGTATCTTCCCATACACTTCTAAATACTCCTCATACAGCAGTAAATTCAGTGTCTCTCTCCTCTTTCAACTGCATTTCTTTCCCTTGCTACTATTTCAAAGTTTAACAGGATAGTTTTAATGTACCCTTACAGAGGACCCTTAACCAGCAACTCTGCAGAACTGTGTTTGAATAATTCATCAGACTCAATCTTACAGAGTAACTAATGTGCTAATTATGCAGAAGAGTCATTTATAAGGTTGGGTTGGGTGCTCAGTGCTAAACATCACTATAAAATATTTATATGGTATTTGGGAATTTTCTGAAAAATGAAAATTATCCATCTTCATGGTAGACATCCATGAAGATGGATAATTTCCTCAGTATTATGGTCTCGCTACACGGAAATGATTTATCAGGAATCCAGCATCAAGTCCTGCGTCTTGAAGAGGTAAAATCCATTATGACTGTGTTAGAAATATGCTACCTACGCATACTACAAAGGTATTTAAAAATAGCTCATCAATTTAGACGACTCCTATAGTCACAATGCATCTTTTAATTTGTAGTAAAATCTGAATCTTGTATGTGGACTGTCTTTCAGGAAGTCTTGTTAAAACTGCTAATGAAATTTCTGGGTGAAGCATGAAATTTGACTATATGTTTTGGCCACAGTAGTTTACCAGTAACTATACCTTTGAGTTATGTTTTAAAGGGAAGAAAGAGGAAACTTTTTAACTATTAGAGAAAGTGGAACTCAGTGAAAAATAAAGAATGGTATTTCGTACTGTAATAGGTAAATTTCTTCTTTCAGCAACATATTAGGTAACACGGAAAGCAATAATGACCAAAAGTCTACACCAACAATACAAAAGTGAGGACAGCTACAGATCCAGAGGTTAGATCTGCAACGTTTCTGTAGCTAAATGAATTATGGTTCTTTTAAAAGTATATACTCCATCTTATTAGGAATATTTTTGCTCTCAATTTAGTATGCCAAACTCCTTTTCATAGGCAATAGAAAAAACTATTTTCTGGTTTCATTTTAAAATCTATAGTTAGGAAAACTCATTAGCTGTAACTTTGTTGATTAAGGCATAGTGCCTCCAGTGGTGAAATTCCACACACTTCAGGCAAAGAAACTGGCTCATACTGGCCAATGTTTTGGTCAGTTCAAGCCAACAAAAATATTCTAGAATAACTGACCTATAAGGACCTCTAGGTTCCAAGTCATCCATGGCCAGCACATTCACGAGGTGAAAGCTGATTGCTGGACTCAAAAAAAAAAAAAATACTCCTTTTTAATGTTTCTTGCAGTTTGCATGTAAAAGGGAACTAAATGAACACCTTATCTTTTCCTTACAAAAGCTGCTAAATTTTTGTCACTCCATGTTACTTTCCACTTAGGACAAATATTTTTGCATACTTAGTGTCATTGTTCTTTGTTTTGGTTACAGTCTTCTTCCACAGGTCAGTGCTTCTTCGAGTACATGAAAATATCTGTGGCTGATCTGCAGTTTGCGCAAAGACATTGACTTCTGATGCCTTCAGGCTACAACTCCACACTCAGCAGGATCTCTTCTGTCAGACTGGGTGCTTCAAAGCCTTCATGAGACTTTGCACATCTTGCTGCCCGCAAAATTTTTGAGTTCTGCTTTTATCATACCAACTTTCTTAGTCATGGCTTAAAACTGCAAATAACTAAGCTAAAGTGCCTTGTTTTCAGTATATCTCTCTGTCATACTATGTCTCATTTTTCTTACTCCTGTCTGGTTTAGAGATTCAAAGGATTATGTGAATTGCAAATAGGCTTAGGTAGAAAATATCTGTAAGTAGTAAAAACAGCATAAGTTTCTCATGGACGTATACGGACACCAAAAAACTGATGTTCACATGAAACACTTTTAGGAGATGAGGGAGTGAGCTGGTGATGATGAGTGGTGTGAGAATTTTATGTTTGGAAGCATAAGGTTAACTGACAAAACTCTGTGAAGATAGTGCTAAATCTAATTGGAAAACATAGAAAAACGGGTGTAAAACCCATGGCAAGGATGATTTTTCAGTGATGAGTTTCATCTGTGATTTCTAGAGATTCTTTTTCTAGGAGCCAAGGAAAAACCAGCTATTATAAACAAATGTTTATGAAAAAAAATAATCTGCTTTCACTGACTTTGAGAAGGGAAAAAGACAGCAGGCAGTAAACAATAAATCATTTTAAATACCAGAGAGGTAAAACATACTTAGTTTAATACGTTTACTCAAAAAGGAAGCTAAAAGATGCCTGGGTTAATAATATAGTTTGAGATTGTGTATGAGGAGAGAATAATAATGGTTAATTGGGAGATTCTGACTTTATAAGAAAAGAGTATGTATATATTGATTTCAGAGATAGAGAAAGAAGTGTCCTCATCTCAGTAAGAATGGATCTTTAGCTTTATTTACTTGTATAGAAGAGAAATAGAACTGTGTGGATGCTATGGAAGAGAGACTTCCATGTGCTGGCAAATATATTACATAAGTATCCATCCTGAAGAGCTCACAGGTGAAGCTGAAGCTTACTTCCTCTTTGGAAGAGCCTGTACTACCCTTACAGTTAGAGCTCATGCATTTCAACTTGAATATCTCTGTTTAGATTGTCTAGAATACTGATAGCAACTTGCAGACTGAACATCTTTGGCTAGCATGGATTAGTTTGCTGGGTTTGTTTACACAATATGTCTATTTAATACATGTTGTACATGAATACTTCCTTGCCAGGGAATTGCAAATCTTCATTCTGTTAATGCAGTGCAGCCATCCCTTGAAAGTGGGCACATGAATGAATGATCATGCAATGTTTGTTAGAAAATCAGACATTATGGAATGTATTTAAAAACTCAATTTTTTTCTTTGTCTGTTTTAACTAGATCTTTGATTATGCAGATGACTGTATGTGAATATGACATTGACTTCAGCTCAAACCCTTTTCATATATGACTATGTAAATGAGATAAATTTAGATTCCAGTATAATTAACAGTCTGTTTCTGGAATTATTCTCTATATTCTGTCTTCATGAGTTATAAAGATTTTTCACTATAATGAGCATTTATATAAACATAGAGTCACAGAGTGTGATACGCCAGATGGTTGCACTGCTATTCAGAGAGACCTTGACAGACTAGAGAAAGAGGCAGACAGAAACCTCTTGAAGCTCAACAAAGGGAAAGGCAAACTCCTGCCTCTCAGAAAGAATAACCTCAGGAACCTCTAAACAATGAGAGACATTGAGCTGAGAAGCAGCTTTGCAGAGAAAGGTCTTGGGGTACTGGTAGACAGCTATCTTACCATGAGTCAGCAATATACCTTCATAGCAAAAAGGGCCAACAACATCCTAGTTGTGTGAGGAAGAGTGCTGCCAGTGGACCAAGAGAGGTGATCCTTTCCCACTCCTCAGTGTTGATGAGGCCTTATCTGGATTCCCAAGACTATCCTAACAATCAGATTCCTGCACTGAAAGCACTGTATCACAGATACACAGGATAGATGAGGTTTGAAGGCACCTCTAGAGATCACCTATTCCAACTCCACTGCTCCAAGCAGGCCCACCTAAAGCAGCTTGATTCAGTTCCTACTTCAAATTTGCTTTTATATTCCTTAATAGAAAGACTTTATGAGGAAGGGGTAAATGACATGATTTCCCTTTAACTGGCCTGGCATATACATGTTTATACTGCATTTAAGCAGCTGAAGCTGGCTGGTATAGTCCTTTTTTCCATCTAGAAGAGCTAAACAAATTTGAATTGTTATTGAGCAAGGATAGACAGAAAACCATTAACAATTTTCTATTGACTGAGGTTCTATATGAACTTATATACATGAACATGCACGCACATGCAAATGTGCTCAGAAGCTTCATATATTATTATTGCAGTCCTTTAAAGCATTAAAAGACATAAAAGAGGAATTTTTTCTATTAATGATTATAGGAAAAGACGGAAAATTCATTTGGTTGCTTGCATACTTCCACATAGTGTTGATAAAAAGAACCTATAATGTGTAACATGGCATTGGTTGGATGGTGTTACAATACAGGTAGATTCCTGTTTTCCACTCTTGATTAATTGATTAAAAAATTCAGAAAAAAAATCAGGGCATTTAACAAAGCAAACAAAACAAAAACAAAGAGCCAAATCAAACGCCCAAAAGATTAATTCACAAATATTCAGGGCTTTGAAAAATGCTTGATAATTTGGTTGTTCAGGAAATTTTTGAAACTGCAAGATTAGTGAATTTTATTATTTGTGTTTTACTTAATTCACAAGTGCGCAACTTACATAGCTGATCTGTAACACTTGAATAATTGGAAGAATAATTTTTCTTCTTGTGACTGGCTGCACAGCATATGTAACTGATTAAACTAGAAGACTTGATTTTTTTGTTTAATGTAGTAATGCAAGGATAGTAAAACTAGCAATTCTACCATGTTTTTTTCTCTTCCAGTGATGTTTATTTGTTGCAACAGCCTACATTGCAGCAGGTGTCTGTGATAGAGTGGTCACCATCTGTGAACGCACCTCGGGAATGGCCCCAGCAAATGTGACAGCTTTGTGCCCTCAAGTGAACAGCCAGCCCCAATTTTGTATGTATTTTACACTAGGGAGAATTTTGAGAAGAATCGAAAATTTTGGTAAACGACATTCATTTCTGAGAATTCAGAGGGATTTGCAAAGAGAGGGCTAATCTTCAGAGTGTAATTGTTCTGCATTTTGCTGCTTTCAGGGTCCTTGTATGGGAACTTTTTATGCAGTGCAAAGATCTCACCACATAGCACTGGCGAATGCATCTTGGGAAAAAATTTATTCACCTATTCCAACCGTGAAAATGAGTGAGAAAAAAAAATTATGTCAGTGAAGAATCTGAAGATGAGAGGTAAATCCTGAGGAACACTTCAAAACAAAAGGTGATTATGTACTTAGCAAATATATATCTTCCTTTTGCTAGCTCTGCTCAATGCTACCAACTAATTTCCTCTGAGAGAATCAAAGTACTATTTTTTATATATAAATATATATACACATATATATATAGTGTGTAGCTTCTCTGTGCTCTAAACCCTGGATTTGGGAGATTCTGCCATCCTGCAGACTGGTGTCACCTGTATCTGTGGGTAAGGTCAGCAGAGTTCTCTGAACACTTTTTCACTTATGTATAGTGTGCAATACCTGGTGGTATTCATAAACACATCTGGAGACATAATATTAATTGTCTATAAATAAAGCCAAATGAAGCCTAAAATGCTATTTTTTTTTAACTTCTGTCTTTAGTATTTATTTCTTGTTTATTGTCTTTTCCCACTTTTCTAGCTGCTGCCTGCCCTTGCAACACCTATGGAGGCTTATGTAAGAGCTTATTATGCAATTGTGTTTGCCAGGGCTGGGAGTTCCTTGGCACCCAAGACATTGTCTAATGTGTTTTAAATCACAAAAGCTTCTTTACAAGGAAAGAAGTGACAAAAAATAAGAATGAATTTGTTGAAGAATTGAAAACATGAATCCAAATGGAATATAATTATTAATCCCATAGAAATTTTCCTTCAAATTATTCCCATATTAGTAAAAAAATTAATTCATACTGTAAATAATGTCTGGAAAAGACTTTTCAGATGTTATTCAGTGATTTGTTCTGTTTCTGGAGCAAATGAGATAAAATTCTATAATTTAGCTAAGAAGGTGAATATAAAAGATTTAAAAAATTTGTCAAGTGTGGCTGAAGAGTACTGAAATTTGAAAATGTTGTTTTTAATGTTAGTGACCCCTATCCCTAACACTTGATTTCCGGTCATGTGGCTTTTGTGAAGTATGTATTCTCGTAATTCCATGAGTTACCACACATTCCAGACAAATTAAGTGTTTTCTACATTTATAGTTGAAAATTTTTTACTGTGGAAAAAGAATTTTGAATTTGAGGTTATAAACAGAAGGTGCATACACAAAAAAACCCGAACAAGCCCCAAAAAACCAAAAACCCTTTTCAAAATTTCTAATTTCTAATTATTCTAATTCAAAATTGTCCTCCTCCTTCATTTTGTGTTACTTTAACATAGGAGTGACTCTTCTGAATTATGGCAGTTAAATTGTTTGTGTGCAGCAAAAGACAATAACATCAGATGCTCTCTAACCAAAAAAGGTTATTAATTTCTTTGATTCATTTTAGACTCATTCTTCCCCACCTACTTTAATTTTTCTTACCGTAAAATAATTACATTTTTCTGAAGAAAACTAATACAAAAAAAGAAATTCTCACTACAAAGTTTTGTATTTTTGTTTGTTTGTTTTTAATATCATATCACACATGGAAGAAAAATATTTCTTGGCATCCCATTTGTAAATGACGACTCTTCCTAGTTATGGCCAAACGTCCAACAAAAACTGTTGGATTAAGACCATTGTTTTCCATTGCATGTCACTTAATGCTTTATAGTAGATGTATTACCTTACTTGTGTGATGACAAATACACACTTTTCCTGTTACAAACTCATATTATATTTATTTCCTACTCTTGTTGTATTTGGTTTTAACTGTTCAGCAACATACAAAGCTGGCATATGTCTCTCCATATTATAAATTCTACAAAGCTGTTACCATTTTGTGAAGTATCATAATGTACTCTTGACTGATCTTTTATTACCAAAGGCCTCAGTCAGCCATTGAAGACTGAAACTGGCAGGCAATTCAGCATGCCCTAAGTGTAACTTTGAGACAGCAGGAGCTAGAGCTGTCAGTAATTATAGTCCTTGATTGTGGAATCTGCTCCCTATTGAGACTGGAAGAAGAGCATCTGTTGAGACATTTGGGTTAAATTTAAAGAGGTACACAAGTTTGTTGATACATTTAACTGTGGGGAATCCTCTTAAATATTATTTTTAAACTGTTTTGGTTAAAAAAACCCAAAAAATTCCATAAAAATGAAGTTGGGAAAGGTCTTCATGTTGTTATGCTAAAAGACTGTTTCAAATTGTTATCGGAAAAGAAGAGGTAACAACAACATAAACACAGAACAAAACACCCAATCTGGATTCTGAGAAAATAGTTATTGTTATCTTATTAGTTCATTTATGCATTCCCTCAACTCCATCCTATTTGTCAGTACTTTATATTTGTAGAGGGTAGCATTTGCCCAAAGAAACGTAAGGTATGAAACCATAATTCTAATTTCTGTCTTTAAAACTAGCATAAAATCACAGAAAAAAAAATCCCACTTCATTTTATTGGAAGGTAATTGTTTTTCTGGTTTGCCTAGGTCATTTGGTTAGTGTGCCATCAATTCATAATATTATCCAGATTTTTTTAATATTCTTGTTTTAAATATTCAGTTTTATATCTGTTAGACATAACTTCAGGAAGTAATTTTCTCTTACAATATTTCTTTTATATTAGATATAACATTCTTCTAGATTTTTTTTCATCATTAGCGCTCTCTGTATTTAACA
This sequence comes from Illadopsis cleaveri, assembly GCA_013399915.1. Classification (NCBI taxonomy): domain Eukaryota; kingdom Metazoa; phylum Chordata; class Aves; order Passeriformes; family Timaliidae; genus Illadopsis; species Illadopsis cleaveri. The sequence continues at coordinate 600,747 of VXBB01012320.1, forward strand.
TTGGAATTCTTATGTCTGTATAGAATTGTCCACACCAAATGGAATAGATCTCAGGTGTCCTTTTCAGAATTTCAATAATTTTTCCTCACTGTATTGACTTGTTAGCATAAATAATTTCTAATATGTTATATTTTTAACATATGACATAATAATTAAAGATCATAAACATTTGGTAACTCTAATGCAAATAGAGTTCAAGACTGGATAACGAGTTTTGACCAGAACTTTTGATATCTCATAATCCACAAGAAAAGAAAATATATATTTCCTTCTCTATATAAAGTCCCTGGGTTTGGGAAGAAAACTCTCTCAGAAGGGTTTAAGAGTCCCCTCATGTTATATAGACCTGAAGGGGAAATAAAAAAAAATAGTAGAAGAACACCTAGCAATTTTCTTTCTCTGCTTGAAAACAGATTGATGCTTCATTCACATAAAACTACTTGTAAAGTTTCAGGTTTTATCTTAGTCTGCTCTATTAAAATAAATTTTGCAAGATTTTGTGTGTTTTAAATATCAAAATAATCCCTTTCTACTGAAGAATTTTTCCAAAAAGATAATTTTAATATAACATATGAAATGAATAGACATGGAAAAGGTGTAAAAATGAGGAAATTTTTCTCTGTTGTGGAATAAGTTCAGAATTCTTTTCTCAGTTGTGAGGACTATGGATAGAATGACCATAGGCACATATATTTTACTGAAGATTTATTGATGAACAGCTTCAGAAGGGCATTACAGCCCTCAACATCTGTGATGAACAACACTGCCAGTCTAAAAAAGCACTTCTCTATTCACTTCAGAATTAACAACTTGTTTTGTGCAAGTAAATGAACAGTGTATTGAAAAAGTTTAAGTGCATTGTAATTTAAAACTTGCTATGGATAATTTTGAGATGGATCCCTAGCATTTTCCATTCAATCCCTATCTATATATTTTAAAAGAAAATAGCTTGCAGAATTCCACCTGTATGTGTAGTATGCCAGACAAGTTTCTGTGACAGGTTTCCATGACAAGTTTCAAGTTTCTAGAAAGCTGAAGCTCTCAAAAATCTTTCATTTAAGAGAAAGAAACAAGGCATATTGAAAACATCCACTTTTTTGTCAGCAATATCAATCATCATCACTGATGAGGATGTCAGTCTGAAGTACCTGCTGGGCAAATAGTCACAAGCATGCAGAGTAGTTTATTCTTCAATAATATCCATAAAGCCATATTTCCCACTTGTACACATAGACAAATTTATCAAAATGCATTTATTCATTCATTTTAAATAGGAAAAAAACTCCTTTAAAAAAAAACCCCTTTCAGTAGACCAGCGTATATCAGAGAATATGCAGTGCCTACTTTGGTGACTCATTCTTTTGACCACCAGACAGAAGATTATGAGATGTAGTGGAAAGTCTTGGTTTGAAAACACACAAAAATTGTCTTTCCTATCATTCACCCAGGATAGGACAGCACACCTGTGGAAAGAAATCAAAAGGTGTGAGAGATGGTCTCATAAACCAGCAGTGAACAGAAGACTGAGAAACTTCTAGAGAGATTGATGGAATGCTGTCAATAGCTGCTGACTGTAGAGGCAAATCCCTGAAAGCAGAATAATTAGAGTTGTTTAGTCCTAAGAAAACTTAGTGCTAGGAAACTGCTAAAGAGCTGACTAGATTAACAGTTGTTAAATGAGATAAATGCTGGAGATCTGTAGTCCAAAATTCAGACGTCCAGCATGAAGTTGATATCCAGAGATTCTTAGATTTTCCGGTTTATCTGGATTACATTGTATTTAATTCTTGCTGTATTTATTATGTACTGATGCAACTGAGGAGTAGGATTCTACATCGAGAAACAATTAAAATAAAAACTTTATTCAGACTTTTGAGTTTTCGCTTCAGCCTTGAGTGTTCCATGTTTTGCACAGCTTCCATTCCCTATATTGATAAAACAAGCCTATGTGGGAATGTACAGTGGGAAGAATAGCATCTGTGGAAGATGGAGGATCAAAGTGACTAAAACAGATCTGTGATAAGTGCACAGACTTGGTAGGTATGTGTGGTTCTGCAGGATGTCCACAGGAAAGCCATATGAGCTCAGGCCAAGGGTTTGTCTTAGGCAGTGTCCACAAGCTACACCAAAGGAGGAATAAGTCAAACAAATTATTGCTCCCTCTGTCACTCTCCTGTCATCAATTGTATTGTGCTTTGTGCATTTCCTAAACCTAGTGTGACTTCTTTAACTTCTTTGCATCTCTTTTCTTTATGGTCACAGATATTTTTAGGTGCACAATAACTGATGGTCAGAAATTCAAAAAGTTTGTTATTTTTCCCATTAAGACCTAAGTTCTTTTATTTGGTTTGAGCTTTGATTTTACTAAGTCCATGTAATATAATCTCTCATTTTCGTAATAGGAGTAACAACAAACAATAATTTCCTATTCACACTCTCCATGACCATTTTTTAGACATTTTCTTTATGTGGTGTCCTATCCAGGCTACAGAGAATGTTTTCTCAACCATTGTACGTAAGATCTTTAATGCTTTTAAACACTTTTGTCTTTCTCTGGATCTTTCTCAGTTCTATTGAGTACATTTTGGGGGATAAGAAGGCCAGTCATGCACATTGTATTCAATGCTTGGGATAAGCACAGATTTACACAGTGATTTCACTATTTTTCTTTCTCTCCTTTTATTTCCTAATATTTTCAAATATTTGAGTACATTTTTGGTCCACTACCAAGTACTGAGACTATATTTTCGTGGAAATATGTGTCATAATCCCAAGGTTTTATGCCTTTTGCTATGAATTCAGATCCTTCTCCTTTGCAGATTAACGGGCTTCTTTTGGTACCACTTTATGATTTTCTATACTGAACTTTTTTGCTATTTCATTGCTATGACACTCAGTCTTGTAAGGCTTCTGTTCATTCTTTGCAGGTGGCTCTCATCTTTACCACTTTGACCAAACTTTCGTTCCACAGAACTTTCTTTAAAGCTAACACTGAGACAGTTTGCCAATTTTGGCTGTCTAGTAGACAACTGACATAGGTGAAGTGCACTCCCACAAGCAGCCATAGGCAAACCATTGTCTCTCACAAGCTGATTTCCTTAAGCCACTGTTGTGGTGCAGGCCCATCTGGAGATGGAAAATCACACAGTAGATCAACTCCCTCTCTCTCTTCATCCTCCCACAGTGGAATGGAAGGAGAATCAAAGTAAAAATTGTATGTTGAGATAAGAATAGTTTAATAACTGAAAATAACGTCAGATACAATAATAACAGTAAATAACACTAATAATTCTAATAATAGTAATAATAAGGGAAAAACAAGTGATGCACAATTCAAGTTCTTTGGTACAGACTTGGTGTAGGGAAAGAAATGACAGACACTATAATGGAGTGGCAGCTGTAAGACTGTATCCTCCAGATTAATAAAAAAACTTCTCAACAAAGATAGATACCTTCAATGTGTTGTTAGATTGTCTCAAAATGAGCAGAGATCTTTGAAAACCTGGAAATACGAAAACTGAGACAGACACCTCTCTTTTCTCCAGATAAGAAGGGAAAATTAATGTTCTTCTGAGGAGTATCTGTTAGTCTGTAAACCTTAAACCTGGCAGGTTAGAAGTACTGAAATTAATAAAATAAATTGGGTTTTTGTCACTCAGTTGAAATATGCAAGTTTGCCTAATAACTAAAAAGATTAATGGTGAAAAAAAAATCAGTGAATAAGCAGTAAGGTAGATAAGACGCTTGTTAAATCTTGACTCAGCAGATTTAACTTGCATAGATATAAGCTCATATTATCTTCTTTTCCAGTACTCCTGGCTTTACTGTCTACATAATTCTCTTCCACAATTTCAAGTATAGCTAACACTCAGAGAACAGAGCAAAGGAATGTACTGTGTTCAAAGTACTGTTTTTTTCCTGGTTTTTCAGTTAGATCATATGAATTAAGAAATATTCCATTTCATAAAGATAGATTACTAATTTCAAAATTAAAGTTTTATAATCTGTAAAGAATTTTTTTATTTAAACCCATATGATTTAATCACGTCAACCTGGAAAACAATCTGGAAAACCTTACACCTTTTTAGGTCTCAAATATACACATCTATTAGATTGCGACTACCAATACCAAGAACTTTTAAAAACTTCAAAACTTAACAAAAAGGAAATTGACATTTTCTTGCAAGGTTGAGTTATAAAGATGCAAGTTACTGATAAGAGATGAAACAGCTGTAATCACAGCACCTTTCTTAACATGAAATGAAGCTGTACCAAGTAAACTGCCTTTGAAACATTCATAACCACCAGTCTCTCTGTGCAAATAGTGAAGTGTGTTACTGAAAAAAACCCCATGAAAATACTGTCTGAGAAGACAGATCTTTGGCTGTCATTTGTATGGATTTAAGGGGGTTTATTTGATTTGCTTACTGCTGCTTATACGTTTTGACATGGAAAAGACTGTTTTCCTACAAAATGTATTGTCCCATAATAGTGTCAGCTGTTTTCCATTGCTGTATAATTTACTGAGTATATTGCAAATTATGCCTTTATGCAAATCAAGAAGGTAATATTTGTTTGGAATTTTTTGTCTGTTTTCTTTTTCACTTTCTTCCTGAAAGTAATTTTTCTGTCTACTTTTTAATAGATGTTTGACTTACAAACTCCCCCACGAGCAGATAGTGAATGAAGCAGAACTGGTCAAAGAGGAAGCTCATATCCCCCACATCTTTCCTGTGGTGAGAGGCAAGGAGTGCTTTTGCAGGGAATGGCCCACCTTGAGATTTAGAGTAGATGTCATAACTTCCTGTTGGATGTTTTGTAGCAAAGTTATTACTGTTTTTGGAGGTTAGCCACAATTCTTGGAATTTTATCACTGATAGACCTATATGACTCCTATATCACAGCCGTTGAGAAAATCACTTGGCTGGTGTCAGCAGCCTCTGTAGGGAAACCACCTTTGTAAAACCACCTTGAGTAAAAAAAACATTTTTATTCAGAGCTACTTTAATGTCTTCACTATCTTCCAAAGCCCTGAAATTGAAGACAGCTGTAATTGCTTGATGGTTTAATCCAGAACTTCAACCTCTACTTGGTTTAACCATTCTACATGCATGTTATTTCTAATCGGTGCAAGACTGTACCAGAAGAACCTCCAAAATTAACACTAATAATGGCAACAGTAACATACAAGCTTGTCCTGACTCTTTGCTCAGTAGCAACTTAAGTGGAGATTATAGGAAGACAGAAATATTTTTTCCTAAGAAATCAGTATTTATATTAAGTAGTCATTGTAAGGATTAAGCAGAGATTGCTGAGACATAGTGAGAGTTTAGTGGAAAATTTAGATTTAGAATAGGGGAGAGCAAGGAATAATGTAGGCAAACCCTAGATATCAGGCCTGATACCAGCTAATGTGCAGTCAGGTGCAGGAAGTAAAGAGAAACAGGAGTCAAATAAGATGATGGTGTGGTGGACTTGATTAGGAAAGATGGCAGTATCTGCTTACATAAAGATCATGTAAACTTAGACAGGCTGCAATAAAACACTCTTTCTTCTCCAGTATTACCTACAAAATGAAGCTGTTCCTTGGGCGAGAAGTAATGGGATGGACATGAATTTCTTCATAGGCTTTGGGTGCCTCTCTTTTCAATATCATTTTTAGTCCATAGAGAGCTGTCTAGTATTTGATGAAGTTTATGTTATGAGTATAGTTGTGAAATGAAAAGAAAATAAGAACTTTGATAATCACTTTGCAAGAGACCTGTGTGTGACAGTTACATGAAGCAGTGAGTGAAGAACTCTGAAAAAATGGATGAAGGAAAATGGGACTTGACCTCTTTCAGTCTTGTAAAGACTTTTCTTGTGAAGAGGAATAATTCTTCTCATAAGCATCTGAGAATGAAATTATTTTAGATAAGGCCTATGCCTTTTGACATATTGAAGTATCCCTAATTCCATAAAAGGTGAATTAGAAAATCATATTTGAGTAGCCAACTGAATTGAGATAAAATGCAGTTGAAATGAAATGCAATTGTCTATAATGACAAAGTGGTTCCCCTAACTGCAGATGAATACTTTAAGTCAAATGACTAACAAATTGTGTTAGTTAAATTGTAGGACTGGAATGCATATTGTGGAATATCAAAAGCCCTTGAAATGTTTCTTAATAGCATTACTCTTGTTCACTTCCTACAAGAGATTATAAGAAAGACAGAAATTATAAAATTTCTTAGTGTAACTTAAAACACTATTACTCAATCCTACTAGGATTAGTTTGTCAAATCTATAGAATTAAGACATGAGTAGGGAGTCATACCACCGTATATTGCTGCAGTCTCTAACATGTTTCAGAAGAAAATAACCTATAGAAATATAGTTATTCTTGTCATAGTGTATATAGAAAAGTAATTACTTTATAATTCTCTGCAAAACCTGAGGAGATGAGTGAAGTAGAAAATAAGTCAAATTAAATATTGAAGTACTTATACTTTTCAATCCTTCTTTTTGGAATGTAAGCACACTGTTAGAGTCAAAAAATAAAGAAAAAATTAATAGAGAGAATTAATCACAACTGGATAGACTTTTTTTTCTAAAAACACAAACTTAATAGTAGAATTACACTGAAATCATATTGAACCTTAAAAATGTATACCCCAGCTTTACCTCCTACTTTTCAGTTTTATTTGGGGGTTTTTTGTGTGTTTTTTGTTTGTTTTCCTCTTGGTTTTGGAGTTTCCTAGACATCCCTCTTAATATCTTACCATAGCAAACTTAGCTTTGGAAGGGAGTTAAGCCTAACCTTTCAGAAGTCTGTTCAGATCCTGCCCTTCAATGTCAAATGTTCTGGCATCATCTACTCATTTCATAGTCAGTTTTATGTTTTTCCTTTTTAATGCTTTATTTTCCTCATTACATGTTTTCCTTCTCTCTTCTCCTGCTGTTTGTGTTATCTCTAGTCCAATAGGTTCCCAGCTGTAGTTTTCTTTGTTTCCTCTGTCTAGCAGCTCTTTTGAATCCATCCCAGTGTTTCTGGTTTGTTCTGATGGTATTTGGTCTCTTTTTAATCAATGCCTTTCTTATTTTAAAGCAAGGTGTTCTCAGAATTGACCTGAAGAGTTCTTTTTTCCTACTGTGACCAAACAGCTAAATAATTTTCCACCTTTTCTGAAGATCTGTAGTACTGCTGTCTATCATTCCAGTGATGATATAATAGAATGTCAAAGAAAACAAAGACAGAAAGAATGTAGACATTTGATTAAAGAATTAAAGCAAACATAATAAAATATTATTTGTTTAACCATTTTGGAACTTAGAGATTGTAAAATGGATTTTGACGTATGGTAAAAAAATTTTTCTTTTTTTGTTAACACAAATCAGTAATTTTAATATATATATAGTATTTGTCTCAGAAACTCATAGACATAGACCAGCTCAGAAAGATCTTCTTTCATTTATCTACTACTGAGCTGGGAAGTGTACTCTCTCTACCACCTGTAAACAGCTGTTCCTCAGATGTTCAAAAGGATCTTCTAAATTCCTTTAAACTCAGAGTTGTCCTACATCTATATTCCTTTCATTTCCTTTCAAATAAAATAAGTTTGAGCAACTAGGTATTTAAATGTGATTTGATTTGAATATCAGATTATTAAGTTAGGAAACAAAGACCTCATGCAAAGAATATCCTGCTGCCAGTCTGCTTAATACCAAAGTGTAAAAAGGAATCCTGTAAAATTATACAGATATATGTCTTCCTAATACAAAGAGTTCTAATGATCTTAAAAGATATTTTCAAAAATTTTCTATTCTGTATTGCTGTTGTAACTCTACAGAACATTTCAAACTACATTTAACAGACTTTTGACTTTATCATTTTTAGTTTCTTCAGAGTTTTCTCAGAATGTTTTAACTTTATTATTTCAAACAATCTCACCTGCCTAGAGAAAAGCATCAGCCTCTAAGGTAACTAGACCTAATGCATTAATGAATGAGCAGATTAAGCTCAACACATTAAGTTGCCGTCATGAACTACCTTCAAACTGGTTACAATGTATAGCAGTAACACTGCTTTTTCTTGCACTTGATGAACGTTCTTTTTAAGTCATTCTGTCATCTTATTCCTCCAAACTCAGTAATATACTGTCAATCAAACATAAAAAAGACTAGATAAAATGTACAAAGACAAATAGTTGAAGTAATAAGAGCCTATCCAGTTGGAAATTTCCTGCCTTTTTCTTCTTTTTTTTTTCCTTTCCTTTTTTTTTTTTTTTTTTTTTTTTTTTTTTTTTTTTTTTTTTTTTTTTGAGGAGATACACTCTTGCCCCAAAACTGCAAATATTCATATTTGTATGTGGCAATTTTCTTTCTCTAGAGTTGAATAATCTAGAACTCGTATGTTACTGTATATTAAACAGAAGTATTTGTATTCAAGATAACTTGATATCAAATCTAAACTGTTCTGTAGCTTTTAATATAATGCTGTGTTACTCATCCTCCTCATCTACGTCTGTAGTCAGCTGCATAGCAAAGAAGCCAGAATCATAGGCTCAGAATGAAAAATGAAGGTACAAGGCACCACAACTAAAGCTCCCATGAAGCACTGGCAGTTCAGACAGACGGGCCTCTAGTATCTCAAACTTATGTTCTACCTTGTTATTCATTTCCCAATATCAATTCTATTCAACTCAACAAAATATAAGCTTAGTCTTACTAATACCAAAAGTATGAATTTATGGTAGCATTACCATTCCACTTTAAAGATCAGTGTTAGTGTGGATGTCTCTCTGGTCAGCTGTTCTCATCTTCTCAGAATGAAAGAACAGAGCACCATGTTGTCTATTCCTGGCATATTTTACAAAACAGTATATCAGTAACGCTTCATGGCTAATTGTATCAAAGGCAGCTGCAAGACCCAAACAAATTAGTTTGAAGCCTAAACTCACTGCCATTGCCAAGAGGAGATAACCAGACAATAAAACATTGAAATTCTCCTGTCATATGTGCTGATTAAGGCTAAGGATTCCAGATAGCAGCATGGACTGGGATAATTATATCTGTGCCTATAAATTATTTCTTTCTATATGGTCCCCCTATAGAGAAGAGCTGGTATATTGATTTACTAACCAGAGGATTCAAAAAGGCTACCTGTTTCCCTTGGAACTCAATCAAAACTTGAGGCATATTTCCAGGGTGTGAGTCAGAAACTAAGGGAAGAAAATTTGGCAAAAAACCTTGGCAGAGCAAGTTCTGCATTTGTCTTAAACAAGTTTAGCCTTGGTCAAGAAACAAGTGGGAAAATGTCTCACAACAATTTGGTTCAAGATCTGCTGCTAATGTAACCCTATATGAAAAAGGGAAATAATTACCTATGCTGTAATAGCCAGTTGATTGGAATTTCCCCATGTATTAGTATTGAATTTGGTTTTCTCACACAAGAAACAGATGTGGTTTAATATTTCAAAATCTACTTGATTCATCAAACAGTGAAGAGAGCTTATGAATATAAGAATAAGAATATCTTATAAGAATAAAAATATCTTATTCCATCGCATTTGGATGGAAATGACCACATTCACATTGCAAGTAGATTATTTCTATTATAAAAACTTCCTTCAAAACTATTAAGAATATTATTATTACAGGGTACTAAATGTGTATATATGGTGTATAATCAGTAGCCTGATTTTGATTTTCTGTCTGTGACTTGACTGTCAATATTGCAAGATCCTATCATACATTTTCACCCACAGTTTTTCCCTAAGAAAAGGTGGTTTTAACTATGCTATTAAACATCCTCCATGGTATTGAAAAGCTGAGGGCATATTTCAAATCTTCATATACATGTTATTTGCAGTGTTTATTTGGACACAAGAGGAAACAGACAAAAAGCAAGGATTCAGCTAAAGACGTCTGTGTGTGAATCAACACGTTCAGGTAACCAAGGCAACCACCAAGCCACAGCTGAAATGCAAGGAGAGCTTTATTCCATTCCTGCCCCAGCAGTGCTGGGGGGGCGGCACAGACACGAGGTCACCGGCCCCGTTAGGCTCAGCTCATCCTGGCAGGAGGGGGGACTGCCTGCCCCCATAGATCAAAGGGCTCTGTGCATCCACAGTTTGTCTCCAGGCTGGGCTTCTGTCATCACTCTCCCAGCACAAGGGTCAAGCCTGTCTGTGAGACTGTGTTATCTCTACATGGGAATTCTACTCAAAAGAAGCAGAGGATGAGCAACACTAGGCATAATAAATGGAGTTTTCCTACACCGACATTGTTAGCAGCAAGGTCCAAGTTCACTTAGAGCAAAACTTCTCCCTCCTCCTCACCAAATTTTAGGATTTTAACCCTTTGTTCCCAAAAGTCTGTTCACAGAGTTTTCACGTGATTCAGCACGTTGAAGATTCCTGTGTGCCACCATTATGAGTGAAGGCAGGCAAGTCCTTGTGGATCTGTGACTATGTGTGTCTCTGGAATATGCACACACTTAATTAAACAGGCAATGCACTATCTAGAGTTTCAATAGCTATATAAATTCTCTTCAAGACACAGAAATGTTTCCTTTCCAGCTAGACTATTTCAGGATAACCTCAAACTGTGTGAATAATTTATCTCAAAAATAGGTTTATGTGTCATCAATCTAAACTAAAATACAGTTTAGAACAAAAAAACCTAATATTTAGGTTTATTTTTATCTTCTCTCTCCAAGTTTTTTGATGTGGAAAAACTCCCTCAATACTCCTGGGTTTCTAAGGTTTATTATTTTAATTGATGACAATGTTAGAGCAATGCATGTGTTCAGAATGAAAAGTTTTCTTGAAAAAGTGTCAAAATCACTGGAAAACTCAAAGGTCTAAAACTCAGAGAAAATTAAATCAGAAATTCAAATGATTTCTTCCTGATGATTTCAAGGTAGGATTTCAAAACTGAAGATGCAATAGTAAGGATATCTGTACATTATAAAAAAAATGTGTGAATATTCTTATAAAATGAAATGGACTCCTATTTGTAGTTATCTACCTCAAGGGAAAAGAAATAAAAAAATTAGATATTCTATTTTGATGTATAAAACATATATTATGTATATAAAATCAATCTTTCAGATATTACATTTAGATATTTTAGATTTTATTGTCCTGTTGTTCTTATATAACCTGGAGAGCTTAACTAACTCCCATAAAAATGTAGGTAAAATTTAAATGTACATGACATAGAGGGATTAAACAGATGACCTTTTAAAAAACATTCCCACACTGTTTCATTAATGTTTTTCTATATCCCCGCTTCCAAATCTTCTGACACTACAACCAGTTTTTATTTCTTAAAGTCTTCATGTTGTCTTGAATCATGAAGAATTCTGTTTGATTCTGACATATAAACACTAATCTATATACATATGTACAATCTATATATTATATTTGCAAGCAAAATACTGCAATTTATGTGGCAGCTATTTCTGGAAAATAACTACGAACAAACGTATTTATGATTGATCAGCAGAAAAAATAAAATTGGGTGGTAGTTTGTTAGGATTGAAAACTCAAGTGCATATTCACAAATGCATATGCAGAATTTAACTAAGGTTTCATTTTAAAGTGATGCTTCTTGCTTGGTTATGAACATTAATATTCACACATTTTCCTGAGCTGTCAAAACATTTATCTTCTTAACAAATCAAAAAGGCTAGCAAAATTAGGTATCAAAGGTTCTAGCTTCTGACTCTAGCACCTGAAAGAGAATTTAAATCAGTACAATCTATATTTCATAAAAACTTGTACTATATAATCTGAGCCTTAACCCTCAATAACAAGATTTTAAGCTATTCTTGCATTAACAAATAACAAGGAATAATATTTTTTTTCCTGGGAGAAATCTAGATTTTTAGCTGAAGATGAATGGTAATCTAACAAGTTTGTTTCCAGAGGTTCATTTTCATCATTGCTGATATCACTGTTTATGCTTTTACAAAGCAAGTGAATAAATATTCCATTGCCTGTAGTCCATGCCTCACTTCAAACAGAGAAGAGGATGGAAAATTCAATTTCTGCAAAATAGAAAAGAACAAAACTTGTGAAGAATAAAATACTGTGCTTCTTTTTCACTAAAAGATTCTAAAAGACAAAATGAAAAGAAGAAATGCAAGATTTCAGTGTTGACGGCATAGTTTGACTAACAGAAACCAATTCTATAAGCAAGCATTTCTTATTGTATCTTAATTTTGCAGTAAAATTATAGACACACATATGAACTATATTTTTAACTGAAAATGATAATCATGTGCATATGAGTGTATGATTTTAGAGTTAAATATTAAAAATTAATATCTTACACTAACTTATGTGAAAACAGGATTGACCTATGAGATCAGGATGACTGATCCTGAAGTGATGGCAATTTGGTATCACATCCTTGCATCATCAACTGCTGGTCACCATGATGTTATTTCTGAGTTACTTTTAATGCTGTGTCATGGGAACATGTTAAATATCAGAGTCTAAAGGAGATTGCAATGTGTCTTTCCTCTATACAAGTGGAATTTGTTTTCCCTTCAGATTTCTATTTTCCACATGCAATGAGAAAGCCACTTCTGCAATTCTGTAGTCACACCTTCCCTGTTGAAGGTTTGGAGGTAAGGCTGAAGAAACAGAACTTAGTCCCTGTGTTCCATGCCACATCTTCTTGAGAATGAGGTCAGATATTAATATGGAATGTTAATTAATATGGAATGTTGCCCACCTCCCCAGATAGGAAACTTCTGTAACAGTAATAGGCACCTACCCAAATACTGTCTGAAAAGAAAACCCAAAATCTAGGGAAAAGAAGCCTCTCTATCAGGTGCTAAATTTGGGTCTTTTTGTGGACAGTGTGATTTTCTATAGCATTTTGAGGGCTTTTCAGTTTCAGACTAATGCAATTATTAAAGTACAGCGTTGCTACGGCAACCTCCTAGAACATTCCTTCCCTGAGGTCCACAGAAAATCCCAAGGAGCAAAGAAAGCAGTTAATTCCTACCTACTGGGTACTAAAAGTTTAATTTTTTCTGGAATCTAATGTCTTTTTTCACATCTTTGAGCTCATTTACTTGCAAAGAAAAATAAAGGGGAAATAAATCCTCCTTAACATTGAGGAACATGTCTCACATCACATACTATCATGTCCCTGAATGTTCTCTATTGTAAAAATCATACATCTCTTCTGACCTTGTTGTCTTTGTTTTGCTACATAAATTATTCAGTTTTGACATGTTCCATAGGTCAGACACTGAACAAAAACCATTTCAGAGACTTAAAAAGTCAGAAGGAAGTTTGCTTTTTTCCCCCCATTGCAATCTGTTCAAATACAGGCTACCGCAGAAGTTGATTAAATACACAATATCCAAATAAAGTATGCACTTTGGAATGAATTAAGTCTGTGTTAAAGCTAGAATACTCTAGGGGTTTGCAACTCAAAGAAGGAAAATTAGCCTGGAATGGATATTTCCTGCTTGGATGTGAAAAAAATAATTAGAATTATCATTAGCAAACCAGTTCAAAGGATAGTACCTAAGTTAGGTAATCTCATATAGTTTCTGACATGCATTTTCCTGTCAGAAAGACACTTTCACTTTTTTATCACACTTTTTTTTTTTTTTATGTAACCAGTCCAAGAAATGTAGCTCATTCAATACATGACATTTTTGGTTTGCTTATTTTAAATGAAGCACAGTGGAAAACAGATTTTTATTGAACTACTCAAGAGACTGCAGTACACAGAGATTCATTTTAGTGACTTTTGCAGATGTCTTTTTTATCCATCTCTCCTCTCCATATACTGTTTTAACTGCTGCTCAGGAGAAAACATCCATTTAGGGAAGAAAATTCAGGTTTTACTTTCACATTAGTTTTAACATGCCCATTAAAGTCTACAGTACATTAAATACATTAGAAGTTTGAAAATAGTAGTTTGTAGCCTCAATGAACTCCTGAACACGGCAGTATAGCCATGTTAGATTTGCTAGCTGCAATTAGCTTTGTTATTTTTTCCTCCATTTTATCATCTGACACATCTCAAACTGTCACCACCCCTAGTATCTTTAGTGCCATACTTTTTTTAGGACAGACTCATAAACAATGCATACCTTTACCAGGCTTATTAACAGACCTTCCCCAGACCTTTACCCTCCACACTCCAATTAGGCAATTTCTCGTCTATATTTTTCATGCCTCCACTGTAAAAGAAAAAAAAAAAGTTAACCAGTATGCTGGAAATCAAGTATGTTAATTTGCACAAATTCTAGAAAATACTAGTTCCTTGAATATTTTTGTAGTGAGTAAGGAGAAAAAACACCAGTATTTCCAAATTCATGATCTTCTATTTTATCAGGTTTTTTGTTCTATTTTACTATATTATCTATTTTTTTCTATTTGTATTCTCCTATCCTCATATTCTTGATAAGGATGCAAATCATTTAGCTCTTATCATATCATTATCATTATCATATCCTCTTTGCTCTTTTTTTTTTTTTTTTAATTTCTTTCCTGTGTTTTTTGTTTGAGGGTGTC
>VXBB01012320.1:615333-631799 GCA_013399915.1 Illadopsis cleaveri
CTGCCTTCTCTCTCTTTTTCTACTCAAAGGAAAGAGCCAAAAGAGAAGGAGAAAATTTTATTTTTTATTTATGAATGTTTACTATTACATTCATGCCAAAATCTGAAAAATCTGAAATTTGACGGAATTGGCCATGGAATGGAAATATGTAGTGAATTTACTAAAAGATAGGTTGTTCTTCTCTATCCCCGGGAACATGACACTCATATGAAATCTCACATGCAAGCTCTGAGAACGGATGACAAATAAATTATCATTATATGGTCTCCAGGTTATCCATCAATAAAAAATAAATAAAATAAATAAAATATTTAAATAAATCCCCTCAGGTTACTCTTAGGTTACTTGGGAAACACCTCTCAGTAAGGAACATTGTGGGGAGGATTCATTCCTTTCTGTTTTCAGGTTAGGATCTTCAGATTGACAACAGTTTTTCAAGGAAAGAAGGGATTTGAGTAAGTGTCAGGAAAGAAATGAAAGAAAACTAAATCATCACACCGAATTCATTATTTATTTTGAATGGAAAGTGCTTCTGTCTGCAAAAACAAAGCAGGATTATAACTCTTAAAATTTGTGTCACTGTTGTTGGATAAGTTTAATGAAGTGGTACAAATTTTACAACAGATATCAGAGAAAGCTAAATTATTTCAAGGATTATGAAAATAAAGGAAATGCTGAAAATGAGAAAATGGAATTAGTGTTTTATGTATGCGGCAATGTGTGTTGTTAATAAAAAAGGAAGCATTTTAAAATATTTTCCNAGTTTATAGTTGGGTGCTCTTTACCTATAAATTTCAACTTTACTAAACCCACTATATAACTTCAATTTTATTACATGCAAGATAGAATCATAAAAAGTATATGACATCAGCTCAAAAGCCAACAGGGTTTACAGTTACTGACTGAAAGCAAGTGAAGTAAGGTGTCAAATGAGAAACCCTTGAATTTATTGAAGAAAACCCCAAAGTTGACTGGACAAAAAAAAGCTGGTGTTGATTATCTTGTTCAAATTTCAGAGGCGAAATTGTTTGATTCTGAGTCTCAGATTAAAGAGTGGAGTCCAAATCTTTACCCAGACCCAGATGATGCACAGAGCTTCACCTTGAGCGAAGTTTACTTCCAAGAGAAGGAAACCTCTTCAGGGAGGCTCAGGCTCTATGTCACGTCAAAATTTAAAATTATTTTTCAAACTCTTCTTTGGTGTCACTTTGCTTAATTTTCAGGAAAATACAGTGAAGATTATCTCACTCAGCTACTTGAGCTAGTTTGCATTGGAAATGCTTGGCAGTCAAAGCATGCAAGACAGGTGATAATGTAAACTCTTGGTATTTCAACCTCTGATTGTTTGGGCTTTAGAACTACTGCCTAACAAAGCTGACATCTGTTGATAGGATGAGAATAGGAAAAGCCAATTTTTAAAGAGCTGTGCTGAATGGTTCTCTGTCTTTATTCATCCTCACTGTTGATTTTTGGTAATCATGCCTCATATTAGGCCCTTCTGTACATCAGTTTTCTAAGACACTAGAGTGGTGTATAATCTACTCAGACATATTATCCCATGTTATGATTCTCTTTAGAGGGTCTTCTTTTCAGCAACAAACAGGAAACTATTAAGAATTCCAGCTACAACTCAGGATCCCTGTTTCCTCTTTCATTCTTTGAGATTAAGATGTTGATGCTCTTCCTGGAGTTTCCATCTACATCTATGCTTTCCGGTAGAATGAAGCACATCTATCTTTTTATTGTGTTGTTTACTTCTAAAGCTGTGGAAAGGAGATTTCTGGAAGGTTGAGGATTGCTTAGACCATTTTCTATGGTAGAGAGAACAAGTCTTCATACAAATAGAGTTATTTGTTATGTAATTAATTGCTACCTGCATGTTAATGCATTTGACCTAGCAGACAAAACGTTACTGTTCTTGTATGAACCAGCAGAAAAAAAAATTACTGTTCTTGTATGAACCAGCAACTTTACTGACAAGTTAGTAATCTTTAAAGTCTTTTTAGAACATGAAATGGAAGTTACCTTAGCTATAAAAATATCCTCTCTGAGTAAAGAAAGCATGAATGCATGAAATAAAAACAACACAGTAAGCTTCTTACAGGTTATAGAATACTAATTTTTTAAAAAATCATTAAATGGGTAGAAGACATAACTCCTTTTTAGAAATTTGAGACCCTTGTTCACATCCAGTTGGTTAAACAATTTTATCTGTAGATATTAAATTGTTATGGCTAAATGTTGTGGGTTAAACAAAGTAATGTGCATACTCCAGTGTGGGGGGAGGAACACTCTTCTTTCTAATTTTTCATTTACAGTCCAGCTATAATTAATTGTGTCATTGAATTTTATTTTTTATAGTAACATTCTTTTCTTCTTTTTTTTTTTCAGATAGTGCTTCAATCATTAAGCATCAGTAAACATCACCTAAGTAGATATTATTTTTACCTACTTTGAGAGTCAATGACAGAAAAAAAAAAATTTGTATTTGATAAAGGACAGGTGACAGAGTTTTTCAAAATCTGCTAGAGGAAGCCATAATTGATTTTTAGTCCTACCTGGCAGCAGCAGGCAACTTCATGTTTCTCTGAAGGTTCTCAGAAGTTCCCAGGTTTCTGACAAAAAGCAAAGAAACTCAAGAACATATCAAAGAAGTTGCATCCAGAAACTGCTTTGCAAACTGCTACACCTGCTGGCTGCCTCTGATAGTTGTGCTCTGTCCCTGATTGTGATGTTGACCCATAGGAACCCAAACAAGCACATACAGCAACAGAGTCAGATATCCTCCTGAACTTAACCTTCTGGTCAAGCTTCCTGAAAATGGGCTGTGCAAGTGGAGGCCAGATTTCAATTCATCCTCTAATGAATTCTGAGTGAATCATAAGCCAGTTTATACAATTATGATATAAATCAGAGCAATGAAATTAGATCTTTGAGACACTTCAGTCTTTCCATGAGGCTCTGTAGGCTTTGGACTGAGTCCCAAAAACTCTGAGTTTCACCAGCTGTTCTATTGGAATGGTAATATTCAAACACATTCAGTCTTTTGTTCCATTGCATTTAGATGTATTTGAGCTATTTATAGATGTGGTGCATCTGTACATCTCCAGATCAAATTCATACAGGTAAAATGTTCAGAAGCATAATTTAGATTCAGACTAAAATAGATGGTCAATTTCATTACTGGCAGATGCTGCATAACTGGAGATGTATTACTGAGAGGAGGTATGAAACTAATGTCATACGTTGAGTGGCCAAGGGCCAGTGGTCATGCTTGAGTGAGACATATTTCAGAGCATGTACAATATTAGCAGCTTTGTGTGACTGCCAAAGGCACTCCATCAGATATGTAATTTATACAGTATTCCCAAAAAGCTTTGACTTACACTAAATGGTATGAATGCCTTTATATGTCAACATAATAGAAGCCTTCACAGAGAGTATTTATTTTTGAATTATCAGGACATTTAAACATTCGTTGATTGCCAGCCTCGGTGGTATTGTAAAAATGAGGACATGCCACTAATTAGTTTTTTTCCCCCCTCAAAATTGTTATCCTTTGTTACCCAAACAATTTCTTTTTTTTGGTGAGTCTACTCTTTAGGCTGAGTATATTCCTTCCTATAGCATTGAGGGGTCCAGCATGACTTGTGTTTTCTCAGTTGCTGATGATCTCTCATTCTGTTTGGACAACCTAGACAGGGAAGATCTTTTTTATCAATGTAAGTCAACCATCAACTCACTCACAACTAGATATCAAGAAAAGACTAAGATTGCTCATTTCAGAAAGACCTGGAATGACGGCTGCCTTCAGTTTTTTTCAGCTGTGTTTCAAAACCTTTGAACAGAAGGTGTTTTTCTCACAAAACTCCTCTGTACTTTAAAAGGTTCGTAAGAAACTGGAACACTCCTCAACTTTCTATTTGGTATGCTAATCTATTGGACTTTCAAAATAATCCAGACTTCCACAGTTTTCACTATTACCCCTGAAACTATAAGTCCTAAGGGATCTTCTAAAATCTGAGGCTTATAGGGTTTGTAAAGGTCTTATTTATTATATGTCTCCTCAAGTTCCTTACTTTTCAAAATCTAATTATTTGTATGGCCTAGCTTCTTTAGCAAAAATGGTCAGATGTAGATTTATGCCATTGAACAAGGATTTAACAAATGTTTGAAATTAATATATGGTTTACATGGTTAGAGTTTTAAAATAAAATGGTCTAGATGTCTTTATGAAAAATCACTTTCTAAAAATAACAAAGGCAGGCTTTGGACTCTTCGTCTTCTCAAAAAAAAGATCACAGATCTAACAAACTATGAAGGAACAGAAAAATCTAAACCAAATCCCTGGATGTCATTCTGCTGGTAAAGAGTTTGGAGCAGGAAAGGTAAAGCAAACATTGCAGCAAGTAATTGGTGGATCCAGCTCTTGTCATTATGACCTTGCATTTTAAGTCTTTCATGTATTGGGTGCAGTAAGGAGTAATGGGAAAGGCAGGGACATGGGGGTGAATGTGGACTACACAAAATACACAAGCATGGAGAAAGAGGAAGGAGAGGAAAAGAGAGATTTATGAACTGTACCCTTCCAAGGCTTTATCAAACTTTATATCTTCTTTTATAAGGAAATCAATTGAAAGTATTTCATGACAATGAAATTTTACTATATTATGAAATTATTCAAAACTGGCTCAGTATCTTCTCAGGAATATCAGGAAACAAGTTTGGAAGCTTTTGCATATTTCTGTTAGGCAAATTTCTATGCATTACAGTCCTGATTCTACCCCACTGAAAAAACATTTGCAGCATTTTTGTCTTTAGTATATATTTACCATACAAAGAATGGGTCTGAAAAAAACAAAAAAGAAGAAAATGAATGTCAAGGGGAGCTTTACAGTGTTTGTTGTTACAGAACCTCAAACTGAGATGTCTAGTAATGGAAAAAGAGTCAAATTTTCAAGGTGTTTTGAAGATTATCCTGAGTAATCAGAATGGCATACAGTCTTGTTTCTTTTATGCAAGAACTGTAAACATTCTTCCATACTGGCCAGGCTGGACTTAGGTGTTGAATGTCTTCTTCTTACCTTACCTGTTGGTAAATGGTAATACAAAGGGAAAATAAATTGTGAGGGGTTTTGGTTCTTGCAACAACAATGCCAGGGAGAGGAGAGGAAAAAGAGTACAAAAAGATAAGAAGGCCTAATAGTCAAGTCATTGAAAATGAATAAAGACAGCAAGAGAGAAGAGCAGAAAGTGCAGTGAAGAAAACAGAATGGTGATACTAGTCTGTATTTCCTGTCTTCCTTCTCTAAGATAGGAGACTGTTGACTGCAATCATACATCTAATTAACCTTCCACTTTATCCCATTATTTACATTGAAGTACACATTTCACTTCACTTGATGTTGACAGTAATTTATATATACATCTAATTATAACTTAGTATGAAATTATTGCATAATTATCTACTTGCTTAAACATAATGAAACAATGTTTAATATTCAAAAGAAATGCAATTTCTCTTTTGTTAAGGAAAAAAATTATTAGCGATATTTTTACTTTTTTAAGGAAAGATTTCTGTTTTACTGACATTGGAAATATCAGACATAAGAAAGTAGTTCTGACAAATATTCAAGATTTAGATTTATATATTTAGACCTGTAAAGGAAACCTGTATTTAACATGAATGCATATGTGTGTATGAATATGCAAATGGTTTGCATCATTAAAATTAAATTAGTGTTTGATAAGATTTTCAAATGAACTGCAGTTATAAATCTCCAGTTCAGAAGCATTGTATATTTAGGTAAAAAATATAAGCCCAAAGTCAATGAAAATAATGTGATTAATGCATTAATTTTACTGTGAAATATTTTCCAAAATACTTGAATTATTTCCCTTTACAGACTCAGACCTTCATAGCTCATGAATATAGGTTCTGTATTTCAAAGATTTAAGAGCCTGTACATCAACATCCTGTGGCAATGACTGTGTGAAGGTGGGAAAGCTGGTGCGAGCCTTGCAGCTGGTGACTGCCTCCATATATTAGTTCAGCAGTTACTTTGTTTAAAGTGAAGAATCTCTACTGTATTACTAACAAATTCAAACACATCTACAAATAGAAAAGAAAGGGAGCCTGAAACATGAAGTGATTTTGAAAAAAAAATTGGAGTTAATCTAAATCTGAACTTACTGTTCAAATGAGAAAGACGTTTTGAAATATTTATATTTTGCTTTGTCTTTCATCAGAAAATTTTTAACTCTACATAGGTATTTTTTTAAAGGATTAGCTCTACAGTCACTGCCTTCAGTGAATATATTGACCTTAGCAGAGTATACAACTGAAGATCTACTTCCTTCTGGGAGTAGTATTTACAGTTAAATTGGTGGAGCAATGACAGGTTACATCAGAGGATAGGGAGCAAGATAAAATTGACTCATATATCAGCATGAGACATGATGGAGAAAACCACTGTAGTTCTCTGAGTGTTTACCTGGTGTCCTGAAATCCTTTGGACTCTTTTTTTCTCTTAAATCCATGTCCTTTCCTTCTTTCAAAGATTCACTGCTTTTTTTTCCAGTCAATTTCTATGCAATTTCTGTGTCTCTTCCCAGTTTTTTTGCACCACATACATCCATAAAAAAACCTTTGCTGCTGCTGAATGTGGAATCGCTGGGAAAATTCATGCCAGCTCTGATATCATAAACCTTAACCACTTGGTACCATGATTATTCTCTAATGAAAAGTAAAGAAGTGAAATTTTGATTGTATTGGATAATCTCCTGGCTTTGGATGCTCCTAGCTCTATTCCTAACTAATGGCCAGTTTTTTGACTGTAGCCACACAATTCACACTAGAAAAAAAACTGCCCTGAACTTGGAACATTTGTTGAGTTTTTAATGCTAAGAATTAAAAAAAAAATCTTATTGCATTTAATATAATTAATAAAGCATAAGAGATTTTTTTTTCTAGTATAGAAAATATCAATTACCAAAAAAATTTGGTTAGTAACTAACCAGTTGTAGGTTTAGCCCTTGAGGCAGCTAAGCAGCATTCAGCTGCTCACCCACTATCCTGTCCCCAGTGGGACAGCAGAAGAGAAACAGAAGAGAAAAAACAAGAAATCTTATGGTTCTAGATAAAAATTATTTAATAAAAAAAAAAGTGGAAGAAGAAAGAAAATAAAACAAAAACAGTGATACAAAGGCAGTCACTCACCACTTTCCAAGGGTAGACTAATTCTCTTCCAAGCGAAAGATGGCAGACCATCCTAAAACCTCCTCTTTTTTCTTTTTATGGCTAAAGATGACGTTATATAGCATGAAATATCTGATTTGTTTTGGTTATCTTCATGGTTTTGTACTCTCACAAAATCTTGCACATCCCTCTGTTCACAAGGGAAGTGCAGCAGAGTGAGAAAAGGCCTTGATGTTGTGCAAGTGCTGTTCAGAAACAGCTGAAATATTGGTGTGTTATCAGCATTGCTTTAGGCACAAATCCAAAAACCCATTACCATACAAGCTGTGTGAAGAAAATTAACTCCACCCCAGACAGACATAACCATAATTTACTTAGGAAATTTACACATTTTGGGCACATGTTAAAATATTTTGCAAACTATAAAACTATACTGGTTTTGATAACAGTGCAACAGATACTAGTTGAAAGAACTAAAATTGTAGCAGCCTTCTTGTGGCTGACTGTGATACGGTCTTAAATTTCATAAGATCATTGAGAGTATTTGTCTTACTTAGGTCTCATGAGAAAAAATACCAGAATATGGCTCATTAGAGTAGTACTTACACTATAACTTGCTGTGATTTTTGATTTTAGAATCCTCAAAATTTTCCAAATATATATGTGCATATACTTATTTGTATGCACAGACACACATCCTCACACTCGCTCATATATATATATATATATCTGTAATCGACGTATCTCTTACTCAAAATTTATTCAAAGATACTGCACATCATGTTTTATCATTTGAAATGGAATTAAAAAGTTTATAAGTAGTTTTGCAATAATTTTCTGATGCTAATCCTGAAGAAACTAAAAAATTGTGACAGATTTGCATGATTGCCTGCAGATTAGAATTTAATCCAGTAGTATTTGCAAAACATTCAACTGGCCAAATGATCAAAATTCTGAGATAATCCAATAGAATAAATTAACAGAGGATTATGAATGTCAGGAGTGTGCTGAGAGGGAATTGTGACTTTTGAGAAGGCATGATTCCTAAACATTTTAGAGCCTGACTAATCTGTGTTGTCATCATTAAAAGGTGTATCATTGGAAGGATTTTAACACATGTCAATCCTCTTAATTTTCTATCTCACTGGTGTTGACAGCTTACCTTGATTTTAACCAGTGTTTCATTTTAAACAACTAATAAAGCCAATGGCATCACTAAGAAATTGTGAGGAGTTTTATATTTCATTTTCGTTTAAATTCTTGAACTTACTACATAAATTCCATTTGCAGTCATAGAGCACAGAGGTCAATCCTCTGCTCTTGTGCAATCCCTAAAGCTGTCATTGGAGTAGCCGTGCCACTTTAGTGGAAATAATTGTTCATACACAGGGCTATTACAGATGCCATCTGAGATAGTGGCAGAAAATGACATGGTTTAAATGATGGGCAAGAATGTGCTGCAGGGCAGGTGAAAATACAAACATAGTATAACACTGTGAGTCACTTGCTTTAAGTGTTAAAAATTGTCTGCTGTAAATTTCCTAGCCAGTGTTAGAAGGACATTATGTTTGGCTACCTTTAGCTACTGGTATGGAAACCAACTGCAAGAAAACATAATATTTAAATACATTTTAAATGGATATTAATTTCAATGCTCTATGGTGTGTTACTTCAGAGACAAGTAGTGGTGTTCCCTGGTGATTTTCCACCATTATAAATCCCCATGATTGAAAGCAAGTAGCTTGTAATGAATGGCACATTCAAGGTAAAGTGAGATTATTACCTCCTGTTACAGCTGGTAAAAAAGAAAAACAACTAATTTATCTCATTTTTCCCCCACACATCTTAAAAGATGAACAACTGACCCAAATCTTATGATAAAAGAGACATTTTCTTAAAGTTTGATTTTTTATTTGCAATCCAGCTGGTTACTGCAGTTCTGAAATATGATTTTTACTTCATTAAAAGTCTTAAGTACTTCCATTTTCTTTGAAAATCTCCATTTCCTTTACCAACTGGCAGAAGAATCAGGCTAGATTCTTTGGAAGGAAAAAAGAGGAAAGAATTTTTCCAACCAAGGCAAAAAGTATATAAGAGGAGCTTTTTGAAGATGGAAGAGTTTTGGGGATCCTTGAATACTTCTCTCCTTGACCTGAATACTCCCTCCTTGCTGGTAGAAAGATTAAAAAGTTGAGAGGGATATACAAACTCTGTCCAATACTTATCCCCATGCCTATTTTTGTCTCTGTCTCCAGGACTGCTGAGATAAGTTACAAAGCAAAATTTACATTGAATCACTGGGGTAGACATACCCTACAACTTCTTTGAACAGATGAATTTTGTTCTGATTGTTTTGCCAAATGGTTCATCACCCTTCAAAAAAGTGGAGCTTTTGAACTCTATGGTTTTGGTATTGCCAACATCAAACGTTCAAAAGCATGCACCAGGTAATCTCCATAATAGGAGTTGCTAAAACATTATAGTATTCATAAGCAATATTTTTCTGTTTTTCACAATATTTAAGGTCATATTTTCCAGCTTCAATGACAAGACTTACAGTAAAAAGTCTTTATTTGAAAAAATATGTTTGCATGTATAGTAGTGGATATCATATATTGCAGATTAAATGAAATGTTGTTTTAAGAGAGATGTTAAATATGTTGAGACATGATAAAGTCACAAAAAACAATGAATGACAATCAGTGTTTCTTCAGGTTTTCTATTTCACAGGGAGTTAATTCTGATATATTATCATTTAAAAAGTATTGTTTTTCTGGAAAATAAGTATTATGTGAGTCACTGGATTAAACATAAAATTTTTAAGTACTTCAAACAAAGCTTTTAAAATAGTAGTCTGGTCTTTTGATTAATTTGAGAGTATTGCAAGCAAAAGAATAAAAATGCCATCTTCATCTCATACCTGAAAAGAAGCTGAAGGGTCCATTTTGGGACTGATTACAACAAGGGAAGAAAATACGAGAATGACATTTGAAATGTCATATCAATCATTGCTGTTGGAGCTTTTCTATTCATTGTCATGCTTGATCCTGCGATCCCAGGGAAACACCAGAACAGTTTGTCTTGCTTAGCCTACATCCAGGAAATAAATAATCTCAATCTTAAACAGTTTTGTTCTTCATGCAGCAGATTTCCATAGTGTTCATTGTTGTTGACAAGAATCAGAGGGAAATTTTGATGAAGACTGAACAACTGTTGAATAAGTGTAAAACCAGAGACTTCCTACAACCTCTCCTTGTAGTGCATACCTGAGTATAAAGAGATTATTTTGTTTTTATTAATATGACGGAAGAACACATTATTTTGAAAATTATAATCCCTTTTTTTTAAACAGCAGGATAACTGTAATGAAATTTACTGCCCATCCAGTGGCTGTGTAAAAAGCAATGCATTGACAAAACATCACTGCACAATAAAAAGTAGCAGTATAATTAAACCACCATAAGTAGTAGTAGCTATCTTAAAATTGTTTGTCTTCCTTCTACTCTCCTTCTCCTAACTTGCAGCAAAGATTTATAAATGTGAGTTTTAAAAACATTTCCACAACATTCCTTGATAGTAATAGTATTCATCATTACTGACAGTAACTCTGCATCAGTAAAGAATGTACAAGAATGTTATTTCTTTGAATGCTTCTTCCTTTGATCACTGCTCCTCTAAATAATATAGATTACTAAGATTTTTTCTTTAGCTTCAATTTATCACAAAGAAAGCACCATTGCTTCTTTCTGCTTTTAAGTGATGCATTCCTGTTGAAGTCTGATTTTATACCACAACTATTGCTAAAATACAGCATTACCAGGCTGGAAGAGTGGAGTCTCATACATAAAATAAATTTACAAAATTTATTCACTGATCTGTTGACATTAAAAATTCCTTAAAATATGTAAGCTCATATTGACCTAGCACCTTTGAATTATAATATCTCTCAGATACTATAATACTTTTTATGTTGTGGTGGTTTTGTGATTTTTTTATTATTTTCTAAACCTCCCCTCCCCCTGTTTTTAAGACTATTCTCTCACCGCAGATCTTTCCGAGGGAGACATCTATTTTACATTTTATGGCCCAGAACATGACATGGAAGCCAAACTTCAGCAGCATTCTCAAAGAAAGCTTCTGCTGTTTGTCTACATTACTTAGCTTTTACCTCTTTGCACAGGAAATTATCCAATAACTCCTGGAACTTTAAAAGCAAAGTAATTAACGTGAAATCAAAACTGAATAGTAAATCAATAAGTGAAAAAAACAAAGTCAACTAAATAGATAAACAAGCCTATATAAGGACTTCATACTTTCAAAGCTTCACTCTCTGATTACCAGACAATAGCATGGATCATTAAGAAATCTCTGGGAAAAGAAATCCTTCTATTTCTAGGTATACGTTTGTGTTAAGTCCAATGGGTTAGTGCAATATTGCTGTATGAAATTGGTACATAAAATTCATTTAACTTCACATAGATTTAAAAATTCACTAGCCCCAGTTGGTACAAAATATTAAGAAAATCTGAATTTATATCAAAGTATACACTATAAGTTTATTTTGATATCCACTCATAAACCACATAATACATATACAGATATATGTATTTTTCTTATCTACTGATAAGTAGAATTTCAAAAGAATATTAAAATGAAGAAATTGCAAATATAAAGGCATGATAATTAATCGTTATTTCTGTCGTTCTCTAATAAATTTCGAGAAAACTGAATTAGAAGCTTGTCATATAAATTCCATTCAATCTTCTATGAAATTGCACATAGAAGTCAGGAACACTGCTTAATTTAAATATTTTATGTACATATTATCAGATACCTTCACTGATATAAAGGAATAAGGGCCTAAAGATGCACCATTTTCAATCTCCACAAATCTTAAGTGCTGAATAGTTAAAACATTTTGCCTAAAAACAGAATGGAGGAAATCAATATTCAACATGACTTATAACAATGTCTATGATAAGGAGGCATAGAAAGGGGTTTACTCTTAATTAGAAATGGAACCACCTGATCAGAAACTGATCTTATAGAATTAGTTAGGGTCCTTAAAGATCATCTAGCTCCAATCCCCTGCCATGGGCAGGGATACTTTCCAGTGCCTGGTTTGTGGAATCCTGAACACTCCTGACAGTTCAATTTTTCCTTAGAAATGCTTGAACTCTACCTTTGAGTTAAGGTATGTGAAAGAATTTCCCCAATTTACTAAAAGTGCTTGTATCAGCTGCATACAGCTGACAAAATGCAGAGGAAATGCAATTCAACTGTGTATCTAAACTGACAAAAAGTTCTCTCCAAAATTTGGAATTAAATCTGGCCAAGGATGTCAAGGAAAACTAGAAGAGCTTCTTCAAATACTTCAATACAAAAGGAAAACAAAGGCTAATATGAGACCAGGACTAAATGGAGGTAACAGAGAATGTAGAGAAAGCAGAACAACTAGATGCCTTCTTGGAATTTTTCTTCAGTGACACGACCAGCCCTGAGGGATCTCTGACACAGGAGACCAGGGTAAAGAATGTTGGAAGACTTTCAGTTGTTCAAGGAAAAGTGAGTTAGAAAACACCCAGGAAAACCTGACATCCACAAGTAATTCATACACTGTTGTTTCTCTCTTAGACATAGAACGTCTTGACAACACGAAAAGATGTAGTCCTAAGGAATTAGGAGGACTTTAAAAGTAACTACAAATGTTTGTCCTTCCCATATGCTTTGCATTTATTCAGTTAGCATTCAGACCATGCAGACACTACAGACATCAAAGGCAAGTGGTGTTGGACAGCAGGACAAGCAGGTAACACCTTGGGATGATGAGCTAACACACCTTTGAATATTGATAGTGATTGATAGAACATTTTTCAGGATTAACAGATCCCAGAAGCTTCAGCACTGGTTATCATACAGGTTTGATTTCATCTGTCCATAAAAGGTGAATAATAATAAAAATTTATCTCCCCTTCTCACTGATCAGATCCTTCAGTTGAGGCAGCAGCTTGTAACAGTTCCTCCTTATATAACAGTTTCAAGACAAAAGTCAACAATTTATTTTTCAATTTATAATATGCTGTCATATGTGACAAGCTGCAAACTCCTTGAAAATGCTAACAAAGGTAAATCAAGTTTTCAGTCTCATGTGTGTAATATTATCAAAAAGACATTTCAGATGTATCCTCATAGCACTTCATACACACAAGGTATGAGGACCCCACATGAAAACTCAAGTACGTGCAATAAAGGTCTGAAAAACTTTAGCCTGTTTGTCCAGAGAAAAGAAAAAACTCTTTCTCTGCATTTTGCATCATAGATGTAAAAATGATCACACCATGTCTGTGTACTAAAGAGAAAAACTCCACTTTCTAGGAAAACAGGCTATTGTTGCCTTTGGATCATCCTTGTATTTAAAAATGACCAGGATTAAAGATATTTAAGATAAAGATATTTATTTATTATTAAGACGTATTCTGATATAAGTTCCAGTTCATATGTAGTGCATTTGCTATAATACCATGCAAAAGAAAAAAGATTCACAGTGTAAATAATGGGAAAAGAGAATTATTATATCTCTAAACAGAAGAGTAATATAAACACTAACAAAAAGAAAGCTGGAAAATGAAAAAAATTAATACCTTTTGAGGGTTTTTAAATTACGT
This sequence comes from Illadopsis cleaveri, assembly GCA_013399915.1. Classification (NCBI taxonomy): domain Eukaryota; kingdom Metazoa; phylum Chordata; class Aves; order Passeriformes; family Timaliidae; genus Illadopsis; species Illadopsis cleaveri. The sequence goes on from VXBB01012320.1 coordinate 629,197, forward strand.
TTATCTATGTTCTTACATTTTGTTTGATTTTCTCCTACAAGTCCCACAGAGTATTATGAAAGGATGATACATAAATATTTCCACAGGATTTAAAAGTGGTCTTGAAACAGATGCAATTAAACTAATAATTAAAAAACCTGCTGGGATCCTGTATTGTCTGCTCAGAACTATCATGGTCGTAATACAGATGATGCATTAGTTACTTAAGTTAAAAGAGGCTTTCATTCTTTTTGTAAGACAGAAACCTTCACTGTACAAGACTAGCATCTGTTCTCTCTGAGACCCATGAAGAGTCTCTCTGCTGGAGATGTCATGATTGTTGCTGAATCCTGATTGCACCTACATAGGAGAAACAAGCCTGGTCTTGCTCCCTTTAATATCAGCAGTAGTGTTCCCAGCAACTGACAAGGCAGGAGTTGAGATAGGAGCTAAGCACTGCCTTCATGGTGTTATCTTCCCTCAGTTCCTGCTACCTGTTAAGAAAACCTTGAACTTTAATGCCCATAAATCCCACTAAGTAGGACTCATTCCTACACAGGAAGGCGAAATCTGGTTATGCATGTGACAGCGATATACAAAGGCTTTTACCGAATATGTAAAGCCTGGAACTGGCGCGGTTCTGGGCTGAGCCTCTCCTAACAGATATTTGTCCATAATCATTGAGAGAATTTTGTTTCTGTGAACAAAATTATTAACGTCAGCAAAGGGGCTTTAAAATCAAAGACAACCAGTGCAAGGGGTACTTTCTGCAGAACAACTATGCTGACAAAAATAATTGACAAAAATAAATTAATTTTTCTAGATCAGCTGTCCCCCTTCTGTGAGACATCAAGGATATATGATTATAGATTCTGTAAATTGGAGAGTGGATAAGATAGGGAAATCTGATATTTCATCAAAATAAGGTTTCTGGTATCTCCACCTTCCACGGGTATGAAGGAGCTCCAATTCAAACACCTTCAATAACCTTGATTTTCCATGTCAGCAATCTACATTATTTGAAGTGCAAGACAAACTATCTGTCCTCCTCAAATGGAAAGCTTCTCCTTTAGCTGCGTGTCTGGTCAAAAGGTACCACCTGCACTCTGTTTGGAGTCATTCCAATGTGTGGAGAAGATAATGATTATAAATTAATCTTAGACAAGAGCACAAAGTATGATGTTGAACATATAAAACTTATAGTATTGAATTGAAAGAGTTCTAAAATATGATTTTATGACAGACTTCTGAAAATGGTAAGTGATTCCAAAACATTCTGAATGACTTTTATTTGAGCCAACAGATCAGCTTATAAGGATGAGGAAGGGTATGGTGAACACTGCTTTTTTAGCTGCTCTGAGCAATTTATCTTTTTCCTTTAATCTGACTCACACCAAGTACTAGATTCTCTGATTTAATTTCTTATTAGCAGCAGTGAATGATGAAAAGCACAGTGGCCTTCACAGGCATTTCAGAGCTGACAGCTGTGTTCTTTGTGGACAAGATACATTATTACTGATAAAATTTCGACTTTCACCTCAGAAAAATTTTCTAAAAAGTGTGCTAAAAAATAATTTGAGTAATTTGGGAGCTTCACTGCAATTTTGAATAGGATTCAAACAACCTCTGAATTATGCTTTGCTTGTTTTACACAGCTCTTCTCCACAGGTTCAACATATGTCTGAAATATTATTCTATACTGTGAGTTTAACAGGGGAGTACTAGGACTTAGTTAACAGTGTAGTTAACAGTGATGTAAGTATAGGGAAGACAGAAAATTTTGTATGGTTTGCCATTTTTCTTGGTTTCATTCTTCCAGTTTAACCTGAATAATGTGTTACTTTACTGGCGTACTTTTGTTTGAATTATCATGAGGTACACATAGGTCTCCAAGTATTGACATTGAGAAATTGCAATTATTATTGAGTTGGACTTGGACATATCTCATTACACTGATATTTATTTCTCTCTCATGAACTGCAATATATAGCTGTCTTCTTCAACTCAAAACATACCAAAGTTTTTAAAGAACTCCAGACCATTACTGAAGTCATATTGCAATAACTCTAATAAATTGCACCTGTGAACTCTTCTCTAGTTTATTTATATACTGTATCACAGGTTATTAACAGAAAATAACCCACTGAGATACAACATTCTTGTTTACAGTGAGATGCTGGTAGTGACAGCAGGAATATAAAACATAAAATCAACAGGGAACATAGAACTAATAAAAAGACAAGGGTCTATAAAGCAGAAAAAAAATCCAAAGCCAACTGTGAAGGCAAAAATAAAATAAAATAAACTTCCATCATAAAAAAATCAAAAATCTGCAGTATATTTATAGATGCTACAGAGCACAAATACCCACTGAGCTTGAATACTTATGGCTGTCAGGAAATCTGTGAGCTATTCAGAATCAAAATTTGATCAGCAGAACATATATCTCAAAAAGCTGGTTATGTCTATTTCACTATAGCAAATGAAAAACATAAAAAATGAAAGAGAGAAGAGAAGAGAAGAGAAGAAGAGAAGAGAAGAGAAGAGAAGAGAAGAGAAGAGAAGAGAAGAGAAGAGAAGAGAAGAGAAGAGAAGAGAAGAGAAGAGAAGAGAAGAGAAGAGAA
>VXBB01012320.1:631929-665839 GCA_013399915.1 Illadopsis cleaveri
GAGAAGAGGAGAAGAGGAGAAGAGGAGAAGAGGAGAAGAGGAGAAGAGGAGAAGAGGAGAAGAGGAGAAGAGAGAAATCCACTGAAAAAACTATGTTTAAGGATAAAAAAAAAATTTAAAAAATTGAAAAACAGAGAATATTTTGAAACTATTTGGACTCATTATTCCCCTTAAAATTGTTTACACATGAACATCTAGTATCTTTACAAGTATCCTGATATATACCATGGACAGACGCCATGAATATATAAACTGTTCTGTTGCTCAGTACCAAAATTTCTCATTGTGATACCAAGAGAAAAATCATCTAAGACAAGAATAACCTGAAAGTGGTGAGGATATGATGATTATTTTATATATCATATTATATTCTGTGGAATGTAGTCAATAGAGATCTGCAGAGCTTCTTGTCATTCTAAAATCCTCCACATCAGGTTTTACATTGTGCTTATCTATACCTGCATTTCTTTGATGTCACCTTATTTTCAAAGGGTCTTAGGAATTTTTCAAGATAAAGCAAAAATAAAGCACTTTTTTTTTTCTTAAAAAAGGTAATAGGTGTCTTCCTATAGGTAGACATAATAGGTATGCCTTCCTACTCCTGACAGTGGAAAACAAGAAATGTTATGATTTTTAGTACTCATTAGTTGACAAATTCAAAAGTGACGTCTATCAAAATAAATGAAAGGTGGAAATATTTCCTAGCTATAAGTACTATATGTTCAGGTTGGAAAACATAGCCATAAAACACTGGTGGGATAGGAAAAGGCTAAACTTTGGTATATGACACACAATTACATCCTCATTTCATGTGGAAGTGCGTTTTCTCATTTATGTGATAGGGAAATAGTACATTTCTGGGATAAAGCCACTTTACATGCCGCTCAGTCCCAGAGTACACTGCCAGGCACAGAGTAACAGAGTCCTGAGGTTTGGAGATGGCACAAAAAGTTCATGTTTATGTCACCAGGAGAAAAATAGCAAGAGCAACAGGTAAGACAAAAATGTTGCTGGTTAGCTCTTGAAAATCCAGTCCTGCTTCTCTTCCTCTGAACCAAGATTCTCTGGTTCATACAATGGACTCTGAAATGATTTTCTCATCCCTCAGACCTATTTCATTATCCATGCACAGAATTGCTACGAATTCACTCTGAAAACCCTATCTGCCCTTACCAGCAGGATGTGGCTTATATCAGTCAACATGAAGTCACATAGCACCTTTCCCATTTAGTGTGGACTCTTCAGGAGTGAGAAGGTTTTACAAGGTAAATAATATTATTCCATATTCTCCTTCTAACTCTGGGTGTCCATAGTAAAATACAATAAATTAATTTCAGTCAGTACAGGTACTGCTGTCTGGGCAAGTCACTGATCCACTGCATTCATTCTCCATAGTGTGCAGCAAGGTTAAATGAAATCGCCCAGCCTCCCAAAAACTGCATATCTTGTGGGGTGATTTCACTGAGGGTCCACTCTACCTGGATGCCTGTCTGGCATTCTGCACCTCTAGTGTTGCGGGGTCGCTCCGTGTCGCACGGCTGCGAGCAGCTCTGGGCACCTCGGCAACACTGTGAGGTCCTTTGCCAACCAGGAGCATTNGCAAGGAGTATTCCTGTATTGTTAGTTGCTTAGGATTTTTTTCTCTTTTTTCTATTCATTTCTTTCCCTGCTTCATTCTGAACAAAATGCTTCAACAGTATTGTCAAGAAGGCTGAAGTAGACAACCCCCTGTGTTATTTTTTCAGCTGAAGGGAATCATCGTTACAAATAGCTTCACTTTATGTATCAGCTTCATGCTCACCCCTTCTAATGAGCTGAGATATCTGATGTATTCACTTCTTTGTGGGTTTAAAGTCACTGACTATAACAGTTGCAGTGAAAGTGATATATAGCCTGTAAGTCATACACATCCCTTGTGAGGTTTTCCAAGGAGAACATCAGCATTCTTGTATGTTTTTGAGGAAAATCTTCCCCTAATATTTACTAAAAAATAGTGGGCAAATAGTGGGCAAAAATTCTTTGCACTATTTCTTTCATATTTCCCCTATGCAACCAATCTGTACAAGGCTGATTAGCATTCAGAATCTAAGAATTAAATATCTAGATGATTAGAATCATCTGATTTTTTGCCACTCTACCAAACATCCTATTGTTCAAATCAGCAAATCTTGGAAATTAACTGATCTGATCTGCCTTGGGATAATGTTACTATGTAGTGTAACCTGCACTTTGTTCCATTTCATCCTATATATATTGCTCTGAATGTAAAATTGTGTATTTATTTATCAGTAATAATTTTATTTGTATAAAAAGTAACAAATAAAATACATTTTTGTCTGTTGTTTCTTAAGCAGTGATGGATGTTGAGCTTTAACTGCCAAATCAGAAGTGGCTACCTAATCTACAGTGCAAAGTTATTTTAATTTATAATGGACATTTTTGCTTAGCTCATATGTATCTGATGTATTTAAAAGAAAATAGAGAAAAAAACACCAAAGCATTTATAAAAGGGTACAAAGGTCCCTGAAGACACAACATCTCATTTTCAATTCAGTTGGCAAGAATACTAATTGCATTATCACATATTCAGCAGCATTCAGCAAAGTTTATTCACTCATCCTGAAGACCTGGGATGTCTGGCAGGTCACTGCCAATAAACACTACCTTGAGAATCTCAAACGATTGTATACAAAGAAAATTAGATGTAGAGCTGCTGGAAAAAGGATCTCTCACAAAGAAGGTAAACGTCTGAGATTTCAGTCTTTGCCAGCTTCATTACTGAGTGAAAAAATGTATTTGTCTCCATGAACTTAACAAAACAAACAAGCCAATAACTTTCATGAGCATAAAAGAGAAAGAAGGAAAAAAGGAAAGGAAAATGTACAGGATGATCTACAAATCATAAGGCATGAAATTACAAAGGATATTGATGAATCAAGGGTCAACATGCCAAACAAGAAGCTGCATCCCACAATCTTATATTCTATCATGTGTGTGTTGTACTCAATTCCACTGATTCTGAGGTAGGAAAATGAAATTCCGAAATTATTTTTAATTTTTTTTTGTTTCATTTTTCAGTAAGTTTGGCATTAAATTAAAGCCTGTCTATTTCACAGCATGAAGGGAGAAATCAGGGGAAAAAGGAAGAATGGCAGGAAAAATGAGGACAAGTGGTGTTATTTATTATGAGGAATAGGAGCTTCAAAAATGTGCTGTTTAAACACAACAGTAACAAATTAAGATTCAAATAATAAGTATAAACAGCAGTCATACTGGATGACATCCTGTCCTTCAGATATGTCAAAGGGCACCACTCAACTTGGTGTCATCTGCAAATGTGCTGAGACTGAACTCAATCCCTCAGTCTGTGTCATTAATGAAGAAGTTATATAATGTCCAAATACAGACCCCTGAGGGACACCACTTGTCACTGATATCCATTGGGACTTTGAGCCGTTGATCACTACCCTCTGGATGCAACCACCTGACTGCTTTCTTATCCAACATCCACTCATCAAATCCATCTCTGTCTAATTTAAAGACAAGGATGTTGGGGGGACTGTGTCCAAGATTACAGAAGTCCAGATAAATGTTATCTGTAACCCTTTCCTTGTCCACTGATGGAGTCACTCTGCAATATAAGGCCACTGGCTTGGTCAGGCAGCACTTGCCATTGGTGAAGACACACAGGCTCTCTCAAGTCACCTTGCTGTCCCCCATATGCTTTATCACAGCTTCTAGGAAGATCTGGTCCATGACCTTCCCAGGCGGAGAGGTGAGGCTGACAGGTCAGTAGTTCCTAGGACCCTCCTTTCTATCCTCTTAAAAGATGGCGCTATCTATATGGATAATTTATTTGTATAATTTATGTATCATTTTTCCAGTCACTAGACTGGACCTGATTGCCAAGACTTGTCAAATATTGTGAAATGTGGCTTGACACTACATCAGACATGTCCCTCTTGACTCTGCAATGCATCTCTCTGGATCCCATAGATTTATGCACATTCAGGTTCTTCAGGTGGTCAGGAACCTGGTATTTACTTCCAGTGGGAAGCAGATCAGTCCCCCAGTCCTCATTCTGCTGCAAATCCATTCAAGATATGGGAAAAGAGATGTTGCCAGTGAAGACTGAGACTGTTGTTACCAGTTTTCCAGCATTGTTTATTGGGGGACTAAATTTTCTTTGACCTTTCTTTTCTGGTTAGCATACCTGTAGAAGTCCTCTCTGTTTTGATTCGTGTCTCTTCCCAGGTTCAGTTCCATCTTCCCTTTGCCTTCCTCAACCCATCTCTACACATACTGAACTTCATCTCTATGCTCTTCCCAGGTTACCTCTCCTTGTCTCTACTTTTTCACCCTTGCTTCTTTCTCTTTAGTTTGACCAAGTGTCCCTGGCTCGGTGCCAGTCTTGCCACCCTTGTCTGATTTCTTGCTCCTGGTGATTGCTAGCTCTTGTGCTCTATCAAAGGTTTCTTCAAAGATCTGCCAGCTCTGTTACACTCCCTTGTCCCCGAGGGCAGTCTGCCAGGGGACTATTGACTATCTCCTTGGACAGCTGGGAGTTTGCTTTCCTACACTTCAAGTGCCTAACTTTATTCCTTACCTGATCCATATCCCTGAGGATTTCAGATTCCACCAATGCATGATCACTGCAGCCCAGGCTGTCTTCAGTCTTGATATCCCTGATTAGCTCATTTACATTAGTGATCATCACATCCAGTTTTGCATCCACACTGGTAGGGCTGTCTATTACCAGGCTCAAGAAGTTCTTCTCCATGTATTTCAGGAGTCTTCTGGATTGCCTACAGCTCACTGTGCTACTTTTACAGCAGATGTCAGAGTGGTTGAAATTCCTCAGCAGGACAAGAGTCTGAAAGTGTGATGCTTCCACTACAGGACACTGCAAATGTGCTGCAGTGTGACTAGAACACTTCAGAGTCACTGGCAAAAGGCCCTCAGAAAAGACCAGATAAAAAATACTTCAGAAACATCTTGTCTAACATGACTCAGTTGCCATGCTTAAATAGTCAAACAATATCCCTTTAAAGCACAACACTATCTAAAAAGGTCTCTTACCACGGTTTCAGTGATATTGTGTTCCTTTGCATTGTCACTGATTATAGAATACTTTTTTGTATCTAATGAAAAGTGTCATAAGTGGCTTTTTGTTTGGTTAGATTTTGTCATTTTGGTTTTTGGTGGTTGTTGTTTTGTTGTTTTGTTTTTTTCTTTTTTAATTTAAGTTCTGTGAACATGAATTTGGCCATATAAATATTAACATAGTTCAGATTAACATCTTCCTCCAAACAATTCAGAGTGATCAGTTTAGTGGATTTGTACATACTGTTACAACTTTTGCCATCTTAGAAGTGATTGGTTTGGGTTTGTTGGGGGTTTTTTATATTCATGGTAAATTTTTTTTAATATTTTCAGTGGTAGATGTATGCCTGGGGGCAAACACCAATAGTCTGGACCTCGATATTAATTTCATTTAATTTAATTGACCTATACAGTATCTCTGCCTTAATACAAGTGACTGGACAGTATTCAAATGCATTTTCAGATTTGCTACTCCAGACTCCACCCTCTCCCCAACATCTTCAATGTATCATAACTTAGCTATAGCCTTCTTTCCTTACTATCTTTGTAACTTCATCTCTCAGTATTAGCTCAGTCTAACTTGACAATCAACAGTTGTAGGATCTTTAAGCAATTTTTCTAGCACCCATTAAACCTTATAATTAATGATTTTCACAGCAATGCAGTATAAGGTAAATTTGCAAAGTAGAATAGAGTTAATTTTTCAAACAGATCTCAATGGGGATATTGTGCCTTCATAACAGACAACTGAAAAGGCAATGAAGCAGAACTTAGAAAAAGTGCCGTGTTTTGGCCTTGCTGTATATTACTAACAACACCACCAGAGCTGAGGAAACAGCTCACTGTATTTCAGGGGGGTTATTTGTGGAGTGAGCAACTGTCAATGTAATGGCACCAGTGTCAAATTCATGGGCTATGTTTATCCTGTACTACATTGTTACATTAAATGCAGTGAAGTTCCATCAAGATTACTTTCATAGGAGAATGCAGAATGAATTATCCTCCAAAGTCAAAGAGTGTTTAAATTCACCTTTTTGATGTCTTCTAATAGCCCAGTACGGTATCTGAAACATAAGAAATCTGTTCCAGGCTGCCAGTTCAGTCTATGTATACAGGTGGGCATCTCTGCTGGTCTCACAGTGGTTTTCATACAGCTGTTTGGCATTAGTGTGTCTTCTAGAAGTGACATTGTCAAGAAAACGTAATGGGATTTTAATATAGTCTCATCTCCTTCTGGCTGTCCATTTAGCTTATGGTCTTCTGACATTGCCTTCAGAACTGGACCAACACTCACGTGAACAGTGCTGTCATGGCCAGGACAGCCTGCTCTGCATCATCCAGTTTGTGCAAGGACAGCGGGATGCCGTCCCAAGCAGAGAAGCTACTACGTTAGTGTACGAGGCTGTACAGTCGATAGATCACTGCTTCTAGGGGGGAATGCAGAATGCCATTTTCTCATCTACAACCTTTATGCTTTGAAACTTAAGAATCTTCCCAAGGTGTATCATATTAAGAGCAGAAATATTTCTAAAAAGGGAAACCAAATCAAACAAAACTACTTTGTTTTTAAAAGACCTAATCCAAAAAATCATTCATTGATCTAAGTTAATGAACTTTATAGGTCTTTATAAAGAAACTGTGACGATAGAGCATACCTTATGAACAATCCCAAAACATACATTCTCTCAATACTCTCTGCCTCACAGACATTCACAACCATACAAAAAAGGACATTCGTGCATTTGTGTATACCAATTGTGTCCTTTCTAACTCAGGCCTTTTGAAATTACTCAATTCACAGCTAGAGACTATTTCCATACAGAGCACATTTGATTAATGAGGCCAATTCCCATTAGTCACAGTTCTTTCAAGGAAAACTTTGATACAGGCCATCTGTTGGAGTCTAGTAAGAGTATATGGACATGCAGGCTAAAGCATTAAGCAAAGTATCCAAAGAGAGATTAAGAACACAAAAACAGGCTGTGCTCTGAATTAGTTCCTCTAATCTGCTCAAAAGTGATTTGACATCAATAAAAGCAAAACCAGGGCGATTTGTTCTCCATTGCTTCTCAGATAAACTTAAGATTCAGATGCTGCATGTTTTTTCCAGATATTCAATAAAATGGACATTTTTTTGTCCTTTTTTTTTTTTTTTCACCAAGCATCACATATTCCCTCTGAATATTATCAGTGTGTGTGTGTGACNGCATTAAAGGCGTGTAGCCTTTGTAAAAAAAGACTGGAAATCTCCAGCTTCATGACTTTAATTTCTTTCCAAGTCAATATAAGTAAAGGCAGATGTGAACTGCAGCATGCTTCACAGAAGTCACCTTCCTGTCGTCCTGTGGCAGGCACTCTTCATAAGTCATGACCCAGATAACATCCTCCAAGTTTATGTGAACCATGGCAATTTGACTGTCATCCTATAGTGAGAGGCCCACTCATCTTGGTCTGCTATAAGCTTTTAGAGAAAGTATGCCATGCCTGGCAGCTTGTGGAGAGTGGAGAGGGGAATGAAGAAATGAACTTTTTATGTGGACCAGGTTCTGTGATTTTCTGTGTTGGACTTTCTGTAAGACAGGCTTATAGAACTTCACCACCAAGTCAACACTGCACATGCTGCATGTGCTTGTCCAGGAGGGAGATCAAAAAGCCAGAGTTTTCAGCCTTTGGTACATACACAACAAGTGGAATGCTACCAGTAACCTGGAAGGCACTCTTACATCTTATATAAAAATGATGAGAGAATTTGGGTGTGAGAGTGCTGTGTACAAAGTATAAAAGCAGACAGTAAAGACATATTCAATTTTTCCCTTTCAGCCCTCAAAGGTTTTGCAAGTAGCTTAAGACTTTTCAAGTGGAATCACCCTGAGTATTCCTGTCAAAACTTTTGTCATAATCAGGTCATTTCTGAGCAGTGTATTGTGAGTGGTCAATTTTGAATTGCCAGATAAATAACTTGGTTGTGAATACACATAAAGGCCACAGGGGCAAGGTTATGTTCTGTCTTAAACTTACTAGCTCTTGAGATTAAGCTCATTATTTTCTGTGAACATTTCTCAACCTCCAAAAATTCTGATTAGTACAATATTTTGGACAAGAAGAATTAAATTAATATGAATGCACTGAACAGATGTTCCATGTAAATTTTGATCATTACTCCTCTATGGCATTGTTTCTGTATCATGTGATCATAGTTTACTGTGGAAATGCTTCTTTTTTTGTTCCTGCCTTCCAGATGCTAGTACCTGCAAGGAAATGAACTAGATGCTTGGTTGTCATCCTTGTCACTTTTTGTTCAAATAAAAACCAACGTCTTACACTTCCTTTAGAATATATTTATTACATGGGACAGCTGGTGGAATAAAAGGGAAAATTGGTTGGAGACATACAGTGTCTAGAAGGGGACTGAAGAAGTATGCGTTAAGCATAAGATTTCCCAACATTTTGAAAGCAATATGTCATGGAAAGTACATAGCAATAATCAAAATTGGAGAGAGAGAGAAAGAAAAACAACATGGACAAACTATCTAAGCAACAGCTGTGGCTTGGGTAGCCAGGAGGATTTAGATCTATAAAGGTTACAAATCCTTTAAACAAATGGTGAGCATACCTTGTCAGCTATATAAATACACCCACTTTTTCTGCCTGTTTCTTCCACCCACAAGTGAATTCTTTTTATGTGTCTTGCGTCTTAGTAAAACAAAACACCATATATTACTGCTTCTATTTTTCTTAATTATGTTTCTTTCTTTCTCCTTGGGCATCTACAGTTACACTCTTATTGAGGAAGGCAACAAGGGAAAAAGGTACTTGGACTTGACAAAATTAGTTTGAGTAAGGTTCTTAATCAAGTATTTCTCCAACATTCTTAGCAACATTGGAAATGAACTAAGGCTGACTCAGGGAGGAGACTTTATCTGGATTGATTACACCACTGCACCATCTCAGACACAAAAGTAAATTCTTAATATATCCACTGTATTTCAAAAGCAAGCAAATACCTTGTGACTAAAAATTCAGAGAGGTCAGTGCAGACCCCTGTTTCTATTCTATGCCAGAAAAAGAATATTAAATGCAATCATTACTGCTGAAATGAACTGTAGTCCCCTGTGCCTATAGTACATGCCCAAAGAATGAGCAACTATAATTTTGTTTTCTCCTTGCCTCCTCCATGTTCTGTTAAATTCTGTATGCTCCTATACAGTCATTTATCAATCCTAATCCTCATTTTAGTGAATTTCCCTGAGCTCATATGGCAACTACTGTTCACCACCAAACCTTTAATATATTGAGATAAGAATGGACTGGTTCAGAGAGTTCAGGTAGTTTCATAAATTCTCTACAAAGCTATAAATCTTATTCCTTGATAGCAGTCAGTCACAGTATGCTTGATAACAGTATGCTTTGCCTTATTAAGATTTCCCATGTGGCAAGACAAATTTCATACTCTACAATAGAATTACCAGGTGATTTGCACCTCTTGGGTGCTTTTATTTTGTCATCTCACTTCTTGCCTGAATGGCTTTGAGCAGATGGCTGAATTTCAGGCACTGGCATCAGACATTCAGTGGTCTCAAGCACTCTTTAGCCTTGGAGTCATCTTTTATGGAATGAAGCTTAGAATCACCTTCAGCTTCTCATTCATTGCATTGTTCAATATCAGTATCTTGATAAGTAGACAGAAATTTATATAATTATGTCTCAGGAGAAGATCTCCAAATGTATTCTAGCAGATTTGGAGCATCTGTTCTCTTCTTAAATGACCATTTTTGTCCCATAGCACTGATGCTTTGCAAATCCCTGTTTACTTTCTCTGTAATAATATAGTCCATGTATTTCATAGGCAAGAACCTAGGTTAAAAAAAAAAAAATCTTACAAGCATATAAAATATTTAAAATCTTTGGCTTCACTATTTATTGTTGCGGTGTCAGTGTCTCTTTGCCTCGGCCAGCCCTGGCACCACGACAAGAGGGGGGATGGCTCAGTAGCTGAATGAACCTTGCTGATCCCTTGAGCTCTGGTTTGCCCGCAGGAGTGAAGTGACGACAGCAGGAAAGAAGGAGTCAGTCTGCTCAGGGTTCAACCACCGGCTTTATTCATCCCACAGTGGGGACAACCTCAGCTCAAGGTGTCTGCCTTGGCAGGGACCCCTCAGCAGAAGGAGCCCCTTTGTGGAAAGAGGGGGAAAGAGTGGAAAAGAGAGAGAAACCCCTGAATACAACATCTTTTATTGGGGAGGGGAACCCGGGGATGGGTTCAGCTAAGGACAAATCAGGGATCATGTTTGTATGGCTCTGCAGGTAAATGACACCTATTACAACAAATCAATAACTCAGGTGGGGAGACAGCCAAAGTCTTGTCCAATCACTCGAGACCCTCACTGGAACTTTCTAGACTTTTGGGAGAGGCCCCAAAGTAATAGACAAGAGCCAGGGGCTGTATAACTTATGATAGGCACATAACTAGAGTTGTGGTAAAACAAAAAAGGGGTAAAACATGGGTGACATGGGACCAACCATTGCAACTTATAAAAAACAATATAAAACAAGGAACAAATACATACGTGAAACTGATAAAACCAAAAACCCACTACTACAATTTATTATGAAATTTATAGGACCTTTCTGACAATAAAAATATGCATCTTATTTTTATTCCAACTATAGCTCTTGAAAAAACTATGCTAGATGTAAGGTGAATAAAATATGGCTTTAACAGATAAATTTATACAAATATTGGATTGTAAGACCCACACAGCTAGCTTTCTATATTAATGTATTTGCTTTACCTTGCAAGGTTTTGTTAGTGGGTGGCCCCTATGAGAAGAAACTAAGGGTTGTGTTGGACACAGCTGATTCCAGCCAGCTCCAAAATAGCCCCACACTGAAAAACACGAAAGGTAAAAGATGCACCTGTGAGAGACAGGAGTTTATCAGGATATCCTCTTAGACTCTTTGACAAACTCAGGAAGTGTGGACTGGATGAGTGGGCAGAGAGGTGGATTGAAAACTGCCTGAATGGCAAATGCCAGGGAGTCATAATCAGTGGCACAGGGTCTACTTGGCAGCTTGTTACTAGCAGTGTCTCCCAGTGCTCAATACTGGGCCCAGTATTGTTTAATTTATTCATCATTGACCTGGATGAAGATGTGGATCCCTCCTCAGCAAGTTCACTGGTGGCACCAATCTGGGAGCAATAGTTGATACCCCAGAGGGTGTGAAGCCCTGCAGAAGGACCTCGACAGGCTGGAGAGTTGGGCAGAGAAGAACTGTCTGAAATCAACAACAGCAAGTGCAGGGTCCTGCACCTGGGGAAGGATAACCCCATGGATCAGTATAGGCTTGTGGCTGACCTACTGGAAAGCACCTCTGTGAAGAAATACCTGGGGGTCCTGGTGGACAACAAACTGTCCATGTTTGTGTGATCTTGTGGGCAAGAAGGCCAATGGGATCCTGGGCTGCATTAGGAAGAGCATTGGCAGCAGGCTGAGGGAGGTGAAACTGTCCCTGATGAGGCCACATCCGGAGTGTGATGTCCAGTTCTGGGTTCCTCAGTACAAGAGACACGTGCGGCTCCTGGAGTGAGTGCAATGGGCGATGTCAAAGATGATAAAGGGCCTGGAGCATCTCTCTTATCAGGTGTGGCTCAGAGAATTAGGCCTGTTAAACTACAAGAAGATACAAATGAGAGGGGACCTCATTGACATGTGTGTCTGAAGGGAGGGTGTCAAGAGGCTGGATCCAGGCTCTTCTCGGTGGTGCCAAGCAATACGAAAAGAGCAGAAATTGATGCACAGGAAGGTTCATCTGAATGTGAAGAACTTTTTCACTGTGTGGGTGACCAAGCACTGGAATAGTTTGCCCAGAGTGGTTCTGGAATTTCCCTCGCCAAAGAAATTCAAGAATCATTTGGACAAAATGCTGTGCAGTGTGTTGTAGAATGACCCTGCTTGAACACAGAGATTAGACCAGATGAGCCACTGTGGTCTTTTCCAACTGGAAAAGTCATTCTGTGCTTCTGTGAGCAAAATGTGGGAGAAAGAGCCCTGTAATACACCAAGATCAGTAAGGAAGGATGGGGAGAAGGAGTGAAGAAGCTACAAACATCAGAGCCTTCACTGTGTCTGTAGAGAATATAGTGGTGAAGCAGGTTGTCCTCCTGCATCCAGTGGATGACCCTGTGCTGCAGCAGGAGGCAATGCCTGAAAGAAATTACAGCCCATGGAAAACCCAAATTAGAGTTGCCTCCTGAAAGAAAATGCAGCCCAGAGAGAGAGAAGGCTATGTAGGAGAAGATATTCTGGCAGGACCTGTGACTTGTGGGGGATTAACACTAAATCTTTTCAGAAGAAGTCTGTTCCTGAAGAATTGTAGTCCATGGAAAAGACCCATGCTGGAGCAGAGAAAAGGTAGGAAGAGTGGTGGCAATGTGGCGGCTTGAACTGACCACATAGCCCACTCCCCATTCCTCCTATAGTGCTCACGGTGGCAAGAAGATAGAAGAGACAGGAACAAAGTTAAAGTCCATGAAGACTTTAGCCAAATAGGGAAAATCCATTTTCTTTCTAAGAGAGGTGTAGGTATTGATGAGATTAGAACTAATCTGAATATGAACTTCCACCATTGAACAGAAAGAGGAGGGAAGCCCAAATTTATTTCTGTTTTACTAATTTTTTTCAGACTTGTTGGGTTAGATAAACTAAAATTACTACAAAGAGGGCATTGTAGCTATTCTGAAACAGAAATGATGGAAAAATCACATAAGAAAACTTTGCCACATTAAAAAAAAAGACTAAGAACCTGAATGTCTGTGCTAGTATAAACAGTAAAATGAACATAAAATTCAGTTTATATACAATCGTAATTGTTTTTTGGAATAAGCATCATTTTAAGGAAATTTATCAATAAGAATATCCACTTTTTTCTTTCTGTATATGTCCCTGTGTTAGATGGACAGCATCCTCTGATGTTAAAAGGAAACCAGAAACAGTAATAAGAAGTATATATATGTTCACACATTCAATTTTATGAACAAGTAGAGATCTATTTGGAAAAATGTAGGCAAAACATGAAAATGCTCAATCCTGATGTAGCACCAACCACTGCAAATTGAATTAATCTTTCATGTTCCAAGGGAAATCTTTCATTTAAGGAGAGTGTTCTAAAAAGTTGAAATCCTTGAGTCACTGTGTAATTCTATTATCTCAAGGAGCTTGTTATTTGAACTCTGTCTTCTCTGACTTAGAAACCAGGTATCAGGCCTGTAAAATTTCTACACTTCCCAAGTTCCCTTTTCTACTTCTTTCACTTTAAAATGTACTTAAAACAATAAAATCAAAAGTAAATGATCATGTCAAATTATCTTTTAAAGTTTACTCTGAGATATTGTGTTAGACTATGGCCTTGAAACTCTATGTTTTTATGGGGAGGGGAATAGTGGCACTGGTGATGGTAGAATATTTTATCCAATAGCAATACTACTAATGTTTATCACCAGTGCATGCTCACCATGACTGGGTTTGGCTTTTACAACTGTTCAACACTGTATAATGAACTCCAGATATCTTATCTAGTTTAGAATATGTTACTTCCTTGTATTAAATTGCATCTGCCAGACAGTTGTCTATTCACAATAAGTAATGTAATTCAGTAATTCTTAGATCTTACTCTCCTTCAGGCTATTGTTTCTTCCACTGATCTGTAAGGGAAAAATAATCAAAAATCGAACTAGCTGACAATTCTCTCAATAAAAATGTTTGCAGTGGCAGAAGCCACCAGTGAAACAATTTGAAGAGAATTTCTTATTCACAACCGGTCTCCATGTGGGACTATTGCACAGGAGAGACCACTAGTTACTTGTATAATTTAAATTAACATCAGAAATAGGGGAATGCACAGAGGAAAGAAAATTTCTTTCCACGTGCCTTCATACATATTCACTACATATTGTAGTGAAAACTAAGGCTGTGATATCTAAAATGACTTTGTTTTCCTCATTATTTGCTTTGAGAATGATCAATGTACTTAATAGCCAGTTCCTAGAATGTATTTGTTTGGTCATAAATGCCCATGGAACTATTTAGATTAATGAAAAATCAAGATATGGTCCTATAGAGTATTCATGTATGAAGTGCTCAAATTTTACATATGTACTCTCCTGGTATTTCCTTTATAGCAGAACAAATAATAAAACAAAAAAATTGTGCAATCAGACAGTTGATATATGTTTGCTGAAAAACAAAATATGCACAAGTAAAAATACATAATTTTTTTTAACAAGGATGCAAAATTTATTTGCATGAAGAGACCAGGAATTAGTAAGAGTGAGAATGCATTGTCTGTTTCCAATCAAATAGACAGAGATTTGGAAAGAAGTGCTAGAAGCTGATGTCATTATAAAAAGTGAACAAGCCTCATCTGTGCACTCAGTGTTACTCTTAGGCTATAATTTGCTGTTTCTACCTGTCTGTCCCTTTTTCTCTTTTGAACATTAACATGGTGTATTGATGAAACATGTGAAAAAATTGTTCTTTCACTTCATCTCACAAATTCAGTTTGCCATATGAGGTACAAGTGTATTTGGGGTGAAAAAAATATACCCTTCCATTATAAGTATAGGACTGTCTTTCATGGTAATTCAGAAAGAGGCAATGAAATCCAGGTGAAATTATGTAACCAATAGGTAGAAATTACAAGGAAAATATCTTCTCAGAAAAAGTCAAGAAAGAAGACATTAGGATAAATCTAAAATTCATAATAATCCTTTCCATATACAGTTTTTGTTTCCATGGATTCATAAAAGGAAACAGTTTGCATTCTGCAAGTAAGGCGATTAGACTCTTTTATGCAACTGAAAACAATGCTGCCCATATAATCAAAGCTATTATGAGCCAAACTATAAGTATGAGTAATAGTGTCCCTGAATCTCACTGGAATGCATACTCAACTGCCTTTTTGCAGTAAAAAATATGCTATAAAGGGAAGAATCTACAATAAGTGGGTAGATTTAAACTATGGTTTAGTCTTCAAAAAATCTAATGACCTCTGGGAAATGTTGCAAGACTGATCTCTTTCTGCAGGCATTTCCTCATTCATAAATCTATTTTAATTATGGTCCATGGGCAAAAGTGCAAACCTGGCCCTGATCCACAGCCGTGCTCACTGCTGTCACTTTGGGAGGTTCATGGAAAGATCAAGGATAGTAACTGTAGCAACTAAATATTTAGTCATTATTATTCCTTCAGTACCCTATGGTTACACTCAGCATCATTAATAAGTGAATGTACTCATTGTTAGCTTACTGTTTCTGCTCCTTTTTCTCTCAGTATCTCTTTTTCTTTCTCCTTAGGGAACTTTGCCGTTCCTTCTTTTGGAAACTGCCCTTTGCTATTCTTTATTAGATTTTTTAGTTTCATTGGTGAAAACCAAATTGCTAACTGGGTCTGAAGTAGAATTATTGCAATTGCTTAACAGTGAAAATGAAATGCCATTAATTGGTCTGGTTGCCTTCAGGAATCAACAGGATATAATAACAACTCACCATTTTTTGAATGTACCATTTTGAAAGGTTACAGATAAAAGCTGATACTGTCATATTGTTATATTCCACAAATTATGTTTTATTTGGAATGAATTACCTATTCAACCTTATGGTTAGAAACATACTATTTTTCTTATATAATTGACAAATCTGAATGTATACAGTAAGCCACATAAATATGCCACATATTTTTGCCTGACAAAAATATGGATTTTAACAATATAACTTCCAAATGTGATCTAAAAAATTTTGTGAACAAGCTATTTTATCTCTACCAACTGCAAGAAGTTTAACAAAGGCTAGTGCTGGATTCTGTGATGCAGCAATCCTGGTTGCATGTTCAGACTGGGGAAGGACAGGCTGGAGAGAAGCACTGAGGAAAGCGACCTGGGAGTTCTAGTTGATAGCAAGCTGAATATGAGTCAGCAGTGACTGGCAGCCAGAAATGCAACAAGTAGCCCCAGATAGGACTGCATCAGACACAGCATCACCAAACTGAGAGAGGAGATTTCCCACTCTACTCTGAGCCTCTTGAGATAATGGCCTTACCTCCAGACGCGTGTACAGTTTTGACCACCACAACATAAAGAGGACATAAAGATATTAGAAAACATCCAAAGGAGGGTTATAGAGATGATGAAGGGTCTTGAGGTGCCTTATGAGGTGTGACTTCTTCTGTTCAGTCTGGAGAAGATGAAACTGCGGGGAGACCTCATTGCAGTTTACAACCTCCTCATGAGGGGAAGAGGAAGGCCAGGTACTGATCTGTTCTTTGGTGACAGTGACAGGATCTGAGGGAATTGCCTGAAGTTGTGTCAGGGGAGGTTTAGGTTGAGTATTAGAAAAAGGTTCTTCACCCCCAGAGGGTGTTGGGGCACTGGAACAGGCTCCCCAGGGCAGTGGTCACAGAACCAGCCTGACAGAGCTCAAGAAGAATTTGAACAATGCTCTCAGTCACAGGGTATAATTTTTGGGTTTGTTCTATGCAGGGCCAGCCTTTGGACTTGATGATCCTTGGGAGTCCTTTCTAACACAGGATATTCTATGATTTATCATCAGTAATGTTTAGATTCACTTGACTTCAGCCAATGGGGCCAAAAATCCGTCACTTTGAAGGCTAATAATCTGACATCCTGTTCAAGTTGAGGAGGAGACGAAACAAAGCCCATGAACTATCTTATATTTAAGCCTTTTAGATACTCTTGAGAGACAGTTAGCAACTTGTTTGCTAATGTCTAATTCCACGCTTTGGCTTAAATCCCTTATTCAGTACAGGCTTACTTTTTTTTAATCTTGTGATCACATTTCTTGACCCATGTCTTGGCATTACTACTCTCCTTTATTTGAAGCTCAGGTGACAGACTACTTTAATTTCCAGTAACTGCTTGGTTTCCAACTCAGATAGTGAATACCTAAATTATCCTCAAAGTCCTTATGGACATAATTTTAATACAATCTTTGTAATCTTTTTTCTAGAAACAAAAAAATTTTAAAAAGTGCTTTTAAAGTGTGAGTAACAATAAAGAATAAATTAATCTCTAAATCTAATTAAATTTAAAAACCAAACAATTATTCTCATTGTTATCTCAGTGGGCTGCTTTTCCTGGGAGCCAATAATATATAACGACAGAAACTTACCTCAAGAAATAACACTGTGAAAGTAAATAATTTTGGATGGGTAGCATAATGAACTTTTCATGTTGGCATCTTCAGGACGCTTACGTGCTCAGGAGGGTCTATGAAAGTTATTTCTCTATGAAGAATTCTTAATTTATGTAGTTAAATCTACTTATGAGGCATTTTAGAACAAAACAAGTAGACTGTTCTCATTGTGTATCATATTTTTGTAAATCTTGAAGCAGACACTCCTCATTTTTTTTCCAAATAAAGCAGACCGAAATCCAATGGGAACAACCTGAAACTTTTCAGTTTGTTTGCTTTTCACAAAAACTGTTGCCCTTAGACACAAGAGTTAAGAAATAAAGGAATACTCCAGCAGTAAAAATCTTTTCAACTTTCAATTTCATAATGTTATTTCATATGCATGTTTTTTGATGAACATTCATCAACCATTTTCCAAAATTAATTATTTTGGTAAGACAGAAGGGGAAAGGAGAAAAAATACTACTAAATTCCATGAAGATGAAACTTTTCAAACTAAAACTAAACTTTTCAAACTTTTCAAGTCTGTTATAACGGTAAATATCAGACAGAAAAAATTAATGAATTCATAAATAAATAGAATATAATAAATACCTATATATACTATAACAGCTTTTCTTCTTGTACGTTGCAGATAAGTTAAGAAAACAACCATAAGTCATGAAAAAGACATTAAATGAACCCTGTGAGAAACTTCTCAGTGTATTACTGTGCTCAAGCCTGGTAATAATTTCTTTGCTTGCTTTGTGTTTATACTGGGTGTGGCTGGGGTAATGTCCTTTGCAGTAGTTAGTATGCATTTAAGTTTTGCATTTGTGCTGAAAACAATGTTGATAATATGGGGATATTTTTGTTATTTCTGAGCAGCTCCCAAACAGAGTCAAGGCCTTTTTAGCTTTTCACACCACCCCAGCAGTTAGCAGGCTTGGGGTACCCAAGGAACCGGGAGGAGACACAGCTGGGATGGCTGACCCCAGGTTACAAATGGGATATCCCACAAAATATGTCATGATTCTCAGCGTATAAAGCTGGGAGAAGTCGAAGGGAGTGGGGATGTTCAGTGATGGTGTTTGACTTTCCAAGTAACTATTACACGTGATGGGGATGGCTGAACACCTGCCTGCCTATGGAAAGTGCTGAATGGATTCCTTGTTATGCTTTGCTTGCATATCTGCCTTTTTTTTCCGCTACTAATATGTCTTTATCTCAACCCATAAGTTGTCACTTTTAACCTATGGTTTCTCTGCTATACTCCCACCATGGGAGAGTGAGTGAGGAGCTCTTTTGGGTTGAGTTCCTGGCTGGGATTAAACCTTGAAAGCTTTTTGTGGTTTTCTTTTTTGGTTTTTGTTGTTGTTGTTTTGTTTATTTTTGTTTGTTTGTTTTTTGTTTGTTTGGGGTTTTGTGTGGTATGCATCTGTAAATAACAAGAAAAAGAAAAGTTATAGGAACATTAACAACATTTAAGATATATGAATGTAGGATTACAAAATCGTGTACATTGTAGATTTAATTAATTTCTATTCCTTTTTACCAAGGACGGTAAAAAGGATGACTGTATCATCATAATTAGTCAGTTCTATTGTGGCATTCAGAGATATTTTAAATTTAGTCTAAGACTTTTTCTGTATAGCCTAAAGTAAATTAAATCTTATCTCTTTGTATCTTCTTTAGTTTCCTTTCCATTTGATGTCTTAGTTTTACTTAACCTTAGATTAAGATAACCTTAGATTAGATTAAGTAGAAATATATTTCCATCTTAAATTCTTTTTTGATCTTGTGAAGGGTTTCAGCCCTTCCAACTCCAGCTTTTTTATAATATCTTGCCATATTTTCATCAATTACTCATTCTAGGTTTTTTTACACCTTTTTAGATAATATCTTTCATCCAAAAGAATACTTAAATATTTTTCAAATGTTGTATTGCTTATGAGATTTGTGTGTTCTATCCATTTTGTCAGGAAGAAAGGATCAAGTACTAGTTTGCATTTGTCAGTACCTTGCATTTGCAGATGTTTATTAAACTGCATTTTTGTATTTGATGATTTCAATGAATTATTATTTGAATATTATTAGTGTAGTAGGAGGCTGTTCTGTGGTAAATTTTGAATTATAGATCTTCCGATACTTTTACTCAGTCTGAAATGTAATGCATTCTTTGAAGAAAATGGAACTTGTTCTTGATGTACGCAATTGTTTAATTTGAACTAATATGTCAAAAAATCACAGCATCATGAGTTAATGGGACCAATATTCCATTCTTTCTTATGGTGAATGAAACAATCAATTTAATATTAGTAAAAATGGAAATACTGGCTTCCCGAATTTTTTGTGTTTGCTGTTGCAAACATACAGTAAAATTATCTTGTTATATCTCAATACCTTTTCCTGTTAGACATTGCCTGAAAAAAGTGATACTGATAAAGTTCTGCTGTGCTTGGGTACTCAGATTTACCTTCCTGATCATTGTCTAAGAATTACATATACAGTAAGTGTCAGCACAAAAAATATTCCTTGCAGGATGCACCAATTTAAATCCATTATCTTATACTGCAACTCTCAGATAGTAGGTACTTCCTAAATTTTTTAACTCTATTTTTGAATTACAAAAAACCCATGTAAAATTGCGTACCAGCTCATGACTTTCTGTCCTAACAGGAAGATTGAAACAACAAATCTGATGTTCTTAAATTTCTTCCAATTAACTGTAAGAAATGTTCATTGCATTATTTTTCTAAATTTCCCTAAGCTTTCCTGATAACAGTTTGTCACATGACATGTAAGCAGTTTGTGTATTTACATGTGGTTTACGAGTTTTCCTATTTAGATCTTTCCTATTTTAGATCTTTCTAATGCTCTCATTTTAATAGCAAGGAGATTTTGATTCCTGCTCAGTGAATTCACCCTTTCCTTTGCCTAATCTGCACATTTCTTTGAAATGACAACAAAGAGAACATAATATTCCATACCTAAGGACTACAGATTAAAGGAATGTGCTAATTCTATTTGTGAGAAAAAAAAGAATTTTCCTGCTCTAGTGTGTATACATCTCAGCATAATTATTTCAAATCAATGACTCAGTGCATTTCCTGTATTTGGCCAAATCATTATTTTTATTGAAAAACTGATTTTTTCATTAAAAAAACTTGGTCATATAAATTACTGCTTTAAAACTTATGAAATACAATCTAGCTGGACTGAACAGAATTTAAGAAGCCTACATAATTTGTTGTGTCCTTGAAAGATTCAACCTCTCTTAGAAGCAGAATCTACCAAATTTCTAAATACATTCATTTCTCACTCTTTCTTGTCCAAAGCTAGCCAATACACAATGTAGAAGGCTAGTGCTATGAACTATCATTTAACACTGCTAATTAGTCTAAGTCAATCCATCAACACTGATATGTTTCTTTAAAAACATGATAATTTTGCAAATACTTAGGTCTCACTTTAAGCAAAGACTCCTTTTTAACATTTTGAAAATTGTCTGCTATTTATATAGAAGTATTTTTAAGTTTTCCTCTTCCCTAGGTTGCATTATGGAAAGAATTATTATTTTTTTTTAAAGTCAAAATTAATATAAGCATGATGGTCAATTTCAATGTTATCATTCAAGACTAAGTGTATTTCCTTGCAAATAAATAAATTATTTCATATCAAAAAGCTTCCAAATACTCTTCTGCTATTTCATCTAATATTGCCATAAATTTAGTGTTGCTTTTTGTGTCACCTGGAAATGACGGTGTAGTACCACAGAGTAAGAAAGGTAAAGAACTAAGAACTGATCAAGCAAGCAATAAATAAAGAAGGAACCTTCTGAGCATCTGTAGTATTCACACATGAAATATCACTAGATGGCCAGCTCTAGTATCTTCATTTCACATTGAAATTGCACCCATTTTTGACAAATACAGTCCAGTTTCTACAAATACTTCTGTTCATTATTTATATAGGCAGCTTCTGGGTGACAGTTTCTGTTGCCTCCCAGGTGTAAGATTTAGCCCATTCATTTGTTTCAGAAAAAAGGGAAAGTGATGCTGGTCACCACCTATGCAAACCTCATCAGACTGTCTGGGTTCTGGTAGCCCATGTCTTCTGCAGCAGCAACATCAGCAAAGCCTGTGTTGTGCCATGCTTGCTTCACTTTCTGGTCCAAAAAGGCACCTTATGTTTCCTGTAGGGGGAAATTCCACAGTTCATATGTATTCATAAAATGTATATGGGTATCCCTTTAATGTCAGTTTAAATTAATGGGATTAGCACAGGCACCTTCAATAGTTATTGCACAGAGAACCACAGGCTTTTACAGACTAATCCTGGCATTGGATTTGCAAACATTTCAAAACATTACTCTTTAAATCTTTAATGAAAATGATTGGCTAAAGTTTATATGAATATACATTTGTGTTCAAATAAAAACATGCAAAATTCAGGAGGATTCCTTTCTGGCAATGAATGTAAACTGTACATTTGCCACAGAGTTAATATCAGGAGTACTTACATAGCTGCTGGTGTCCCATTCCTTGAGGTATAGAGGCATCCAAATTTATAATTTAATTTTCTTTACCTTAAAAATAAACACATGTAATAATAATTTTTCTTTTATGACATAAGGGCAATTAACACATTCAAAAAAAGTAAACACAATTTTTACTCCATTTAGTTTTATTAAATATTAAGAAAGTGGTTATCTTTTTTAATTTCTTATATTTAATTTTTAAAAATAAACCCAAGAAAATATATATGCAAATGTATTAGTATAAAAATATATTTTTCATTCATTATTTCTAGTCCCTGAGAAATAAAACAAATTCCAAAGGTAATTATGTTTGTGTAGCAAAGTCAACACAGTACATTAAATTTCAGTTGCTACATGTAATGCCTAAGAAGAAACGGGTAGAAGAACCAATAGAGATAAATGAAAAATATTCTGTAGCATCAAGACCAATTAATAAAATTTCTGTCCTGCTCATGTACTTCTGAAACAAATAGACTGTCCTATGTATGGAAGTAGCTTAAAGACCTGTCAGCTAAGTTTCCCAGTAAGTTTCAGTGCACCTCCCCTTACTTTCTCACCCCTTCCTATAGACCAGCCTGAATGGGTAGGTAGGATTGAAGCTGTCTCCTAAGAAACTTGAGGTCAAGTTCAAGTTCCTTTATGATTTGGACTAATGTATTGAATAAGTTTTAAACAGGGAACCCCATCATAATCATATGAATTACAAACAGTCTGCTTTGTATGTTTTGTTGTGAATCTAGCAGCAATTTATATCTAGACTAGTAAGAAATATGATTACAGTAAAAAATCTATGGTGGATTAAACAAATTGAAGCTAAATAGATGGGCAATGTCATGTGTTATTCAGCTTAGTTTCTGGTACTGTTGTAAAGCTGCCTGAAGATGGAAGACTGAACCAGTACTATCCATGTATTTTAGGTTTTTATGACTATCCTCCACATTAAATATTATGCCACTGAAACTTTATTATACACACAGAAAAGGCTGGAACTTAGTAATGTATGTTGGACAAAGTACAACCTATCCCAACTTGCTTCATATTATGTTATGAGGAACATATACTAATAGAATGCTAGCCATGACCTGTATGCTCCACGATTCTTTGTGATATTCGCAGGGTCTTTCATCAACAAGGTCATAACAATATGAAATGGATATAAGTTAATTTCACCATGCATTTTGCAGAACAAAAAGAAATATAAAGTTTTTTTAGTACAGAAACTTTACCCTCAGTGGGAATGACCCCAGCACAGTGATTGCAGTTCTCTGCCGTCTTAAATTATGCGTCTTTCTTGTGATTTCTAGCCAAGTGATTTTGTCAAATTCTGATGCATGAATTAATTTATTATTAAAATTTATCTCTTCCCATGGCTAGAAGCTGAGTGGTCTGTTTTCCTAATGACAGAAAAAAGCATGCCTGATCAATTATTTCAGAATTCACGACTTAAAGAAAGCTTCACATAAGCCATGCACAGCAATAAGCACTTAGCTCTTCACGGCCATGTCAATTTGTTACTTTGTCAACCCTGTCCGCTTATAGAATGACAAGCCAGTTTAAATAGACGCAGGTGCACTGCTTCTTGGTTTGGATTAGCAGTCTGAATAATCTATCAACCATCATCATTTTGTTCTGACACAAGTTCAGACCATAAAACTACATTGGAAAACAAACAAAACACAGGTAACACCACGGCTGAAATAGCAAGGAAAAGCACTTGACAAGATTATAAGTCTGAAATTCCTAAAAATTACTCAGGTCCCTAGAAAGGAACTGTGAAAAACAAAGCACATATTATGTTCAGCATGTAATCAGGTGGATAGTTCTTTAAAGGACAATATTTTTATGTTGATTTTCTGGTGGACTTTCTCCTTGGGAATGAGACACTTTGTATCTTTTTATTCTAGAAAGTTCAAAAAAATAACCTTTGAAAAAGTTTCACTATTTTCTTGAGGTATTTACTAAAGCTGGAGATACACGACCTCTCTTTTTTCTCCCCCCCACCCTTTTTGTTTTTGTTTAATAATAATGGTGGAGTAAAAAAAGTGAGTTTACAGTGTCCAGCAGAGCTGTTTTAGCAAGCACAGTTAGCATCTGTAGGTGACCAGCTGAGAGATTAATAAAGCCATTTGAAATAGGTAATTTAAAACCACAGATATAGCACTATCTGGGTGTCATACCTACATAAAAAAGAAGCAGGCACATCCAGTGAGTTTTACGAAGGGGAAGGAAAAGGGAAATGTTTTAGAGCATTAAGTGGATTGCTTTCAATGCAGCTGCTGAAATTTTGCAAAGCTGTCTTTCTCTAACAACTCATATGTCTTCTGTCTCTTCTTTTCTGTTTATTTGCACTGTGAGAATGCTGTGAGAAGAAAGCAAATATTATTAGCTTTATGTTGACTTTCTGCTGTAGTTATATATTGCAAGAAAGGAAGAATCTGATGGGAACAAATGTTACTCATAGACTTTTCCAGATGCAGAAAAACCTGTGTGATCCCTTTTTAGTAGGTCCAGCCGCTTCACCTACACAAATTTCACACCTTCCCTTCTTTTTTGACACACAGTAGGGCTCTCCTGAGTTGGAAAGGAATGTTTCAAACTCCCATTGCTTTAAGTAAAATTCCCTGTAGTAGTATGCATGATGCTGAAAATGTGTAATAATATCTCTCAAATGCAAATGATTCCTTGATTTTTAAAATTTGAATTTAAATTTGTAAATAGAAAGTTGGGAAGATTCATTGACTACTCTTTGCACAGCATTAAAGCAGTGAACATGTACCAAGTATTGATTATTACAATTACCATGAGATAAAAAAGAATCAGAAATATTCAAAAGCTGAAAATGTCCTGCCCTAAGCTTTCAGTATCATTACCAATCTTTAATATTTGTTGCAGTGGGTTTTTGGTTTTCTCTGTTTAATGTTTCATTTATTTATAAGCTTTTTATGTCCCATGTACCCCCTCTCCCCCAGCCCATTCACTCCCCTTTTGCTTTATCCCAAGCTGTTAGCCCTGCACCTGCTGCTCCCAATCCCTGTGTTTTGTCTCAACACCTGCCATGTGTCCATCTTATTTTGAGTAACCCCCTGACCCTGCTGGTCACTGTAAAGCCTCTCCCAGAGTCTGGAAAATTCTGAAGAGAGCCTCGAATGATTAGACAAGACCCAAACCTCTCCCTCCCATTTTTTCCTGATTTGATATAACAAATGTCTATTATGTTATGAGCCACTCCCTCAGTTCTCCTCATTGGTCTGTAAAAACCCAACTCTGTATTCCNGCCTTCGCCGTGCCGAGCTCCTGGTCGGCAAAGAACCTCACAGTGTTGCAGCGGTGCCCAGGGCTGCCCGCAGCCGTGTGACACGGGGCGACCCCGCAACAAATATTATGCAAAAAATCCTCTAAATTCAACACAAAAAATATAAATTCTTATTTCTAAAGAGCCTATAGAACTTAACATAAAAATAAAAGATAAAAGTAAACTGTTAGTCAGTAATTCCAACTCCAATGAGTTCTAGTGGATCTTCTTTCACAGTTACACTGTCTGAAATCTTAAGTTGATGCAGGTAAGCAACAGTTATCAGTCATGAAATCCGGGATGCTCTTTAAAGACTGTATGTTCATTGTATTTTTCTCCAAATAACATATTGCTCCCCAAATAGCTGTGCAAAAGACTTTGATCTTGTTCCCAAAATTAGAAGTTTAGGGCTTTCTGCACGTCAGTGCTAATTTTCTTATTGGTGGAGACACAGGGCAAGCTATATGAGAGGCCATGAGTCACTGCTGTTGCAGGAGGGCAGACTTTTTTTTCTTAGAACTATGAAGAAAGTAGATTTAAGATCAAATTAATTTGCAGGACCTATTTGTGGATACGCACTGCATAGTTTATGTGAGGAGGAAAACTTGCTAATGTATGGACTAACACTGAATGAGATTTGATCTGTATCTATAGTTGAATGCTTAGTAGCTTGTATGGGTAAGTTGGAGGAACTTGTTCACAAAGTAAAAGAGCTGTCAGTTTGGGTCATCAGAAATACAAACACGGTGCATATTTGCGTTGTAGAAGGAAACATTGCGTTGTAGAAGGTAGATGGACATGCTAAACAGAGTAAAAATTACTGTCTGTAAGGCTGAAATGACTGTTATTCTTCACATATTGATGACTTAGCCATACCTTTTTTTGGAGAGTTCTGTAGGCCCCAAAACTCTTAAGTCTGATATTCTTGGAATTAATATTGATGTTTTCCACTTTGAATGTAGATAAACTAGTACATGTACAAATCACAGAACTCTGAAGAAAGCTTAAAAAGACTTGGAAAAGAAAATCTCTGTGTGGGCTTTGGGTTCTGTGCAGTTTTGTTTGTCAGATAAAATCTACATTTAAAAATGACTATATTTATGCTAAATATGATCCCGATTATCACAGGTGGCAACTCATAGAGACAGGGAAATGAAGGGCTGTAATTATAGTTATAATTATGCACAATGATATGCAGACTGCTGCCTTAATACACAGATACCTCATTGTGCAAATGGGGCACAAAACATATTTGTCTCCTTTGGGACAGACAGAATTTCGTCTTGAATGGATACTTTGAGAAGCACTTGGGGGATGTGTAAATAAATACTGGACCATTTATTTGCCAATGTGGACATTATGATCTTTTTTTTCATACTAAAATTAATGCCATTGCATAGTCTCCTTGAGAACATGGCAAAACAGGAAGGATAATTTGTCAACTCCCAAGGTGACTTTTCAGACACAGTTAAAAAAATCCCTGTGCTGTAGGGATAAGGAGGCATAATGAGGCAGGGAAGCCAAATGGAACTCATCCCACACAATACAGTGTGTTTGATTTAGAAAGTGAGTTTTCACCTTTGCTGTCAGATTCTGCTCACATGAAAACAATGCATTGAGTTTTTAGATCTTTTCTCTCTCCTGCCTGAATGCTGGAACTTTTGCAGCTTTTTTATCATAAAACATTTTCCTTTGGCAAAGATGAAATGTGTCTGTCATTGGTGTTGCAGTGGTTCCAATGGCTGCCCTGGATTAAGGCACATTTGAAAGTTCGTTGGGTGTGAAAAAAACAGGAGTGTGTCCTCCTAAAGAGCTCACTATCTCATATTATTTTTGAAAGAAAAGGCACACCATGACTTTTACTGCTAGGGACTGCACATCATCACTATACAAGGAACTGAGGTTGCTTAAAATGGAGGAAATTCTGGTAAAATTTTCTCACAACTCTTTTTCTCTACTGTTAGTTTGCTCATGACCATATTAGGCTAGTAAAGGAGATTGTGCCTTGATGTATCAGGTATAAATAAACATAATGTGGAGAACATGGGACATCTTTATAATAACTGTAACTAACACTTGTTTGACAACATGCTTCCTGAAATATTCTGGCCTCTCCAGTAATAAGCAAAATGATCACCTCCCCTTCATCAGAGGTGGTGAACCTCACAGAATTTAATCAAGATTCATTTGAACTAAGGGAGGCTTTTCACTATACAAAGTGCCTCACAAAGTCAATATCCCCTGCATGCTGAGCGTGATTGCACATGTCATATCTGATTGGCAGTGCCTTGGCTAAGATTTTACCTATAAGGCATAGCAGTGAGACCAGACAGAATGAAAACTAAAATATGGTTTCATTAAAAATCCTGTAGAATCTCAATAAACTATTGGGAAAATCTCATCTTATAGCCTTTGGACTTTTAGACAGTGCAGCATCTTCAAATGAAGATCCAGCCGCCATGATCTTCAATAAAATATAACTGTTAAAAGGCACATACCAAGTTGAAATGCAAAAGACATCACACTCATTATTAAAAAGAGAGAGAAAAGTTGTCAGAGACAGAGAGAACCCTTTTTTATATTCACAGAACTGTACACAATGTCATAGTAAAAAAATTAAAAAACCCTAATTTTATCTAGTTTAAATTAATTTCATGATTGATGATGTATTTTTTTCTTTCTGCACCTTTGTCATGTGAGCTGATAGGTAACCACTGCAAGATTGCTCATTTTCTCTCTTTAAAAATAAAGACACCTATCCTGGAAACCTGTTCTTCCAGCTGTTAAAGAGTAAAGAGATCACCATCTGCTGAGACGACTTGGTGTAACAATCTCCATTTAGTTTGTCCTTCCAAAGTCAAGAGTGTGATTATTCTATAATTCTGCCACCTGATTAATTCTTAACTATGAACATAATTACACTCTCCAGAAGGTAAATCACTCTTATAAATCAGCTGCTGCTGACAGTTCCCTCTTCTGCACACTAGCACACTGCAGCAAAGTCAGTCTCAGATTGTAGAAACGGATGATTGTTAAAACATGTTTTTCAGAGCCTCTACACATTAATGAATTACAGGTAACACGTTACTGCAAGAAAAATAAAAGAAAAAAGGACAGAGTGTGGCATATATAATCCTTCAGCTACTGCAGAAATGTTTTTTATGACCACAGTGAACAAAGAAAGCAGTGCCTGCATATACAGTCATACTGCAGCAAGCTGACATGAAGAGACAGCTTGACATTTATGAACTCTAATCTAATATTAAATTGCCAAAGGTGGGCTTGGAACTGGGACTGGCTTCTAACAGCAAATCAAATAAAAATAAAACAAGTGAAAAAATAGCATAATACATATTTTTCATATTCCCCCCACCTCCCTCGACCCCATCCCTGATTTAGCAAAGATTTTTTTTCCTGATTCTAGCTACTGATTACTTTATGCCCTAACTCATACTTTTTAATAACAGCATGTGACTGTAGTTCCCAATTGTATGAAAAACACTCCAAGGGACTTCTCTTCAAATGCAGAAAAAGTCAACGTTTAATACTTTTTTCCTAATGTTTCTCCAGTTTTTTCTCAAGCAGCTATAAAGCCAAAACTTTGTTAAGATACTATTAAAGCAGATTTTCTGAAACATCTAAGACAAGAAAACCTACATTGTCCCATCATACACAGAGCAAGAGCTCCCAAATATATCAAGACCTTGATATATTTGAATCCTGAGAAATGTCTTTGCAAGTCATAGAGGAACAAGCTAGCATGACATAATCATAACAGTTGAATTGGTTCTGGGCTTTATATTAATTTTTATTTTCCATAGGAGAATATGTACTGACTTTCCTGAATAACCTTTTTCCGACAGTATCAGTGAATTCCATGAAGTGATTCAGATAAATGCAATATATTTCACCTCTGCCAAATAAATACTCCAATCTACTGATGACATGAATTATTATTTTAGAAAAGATAGAAAAAAAGTATGATAAATATTTTATTCCTTAGCTTTTGATGTATTCTTTACTTTATTACATTTTCCTTTTTTCTTTTTCTGTAGAAAACTAGATAGTAGGTTTTAAACTCTCTTTGGGTACAGAAGAAATTACTATTACATGTACTTTTAATTATTTTTGATTCCTTTTCCTCGTTCTTTTGCATGTCTTGTTTCCCTAGTGAAATTAAAAATTACTATAAGATAATGAAATCTTTGAAAAATATATTTTCAAATAACTGTGCCAGAATTACTTCTGAAATCAGTGACACTACATCAGGGATGAATTTATTATCTTACATTTGTTCTCTGTGTGTAAGTCCACTATCTCAAATCCACAGTTTGAAAAGGAAACGTAAAATAAATATGCTATGTTTTCAGTTAAATCTATTTAAAGAGCTTAGAGAAAGATTTCAGATGAGCTTTGATACAAAAGCAACAGATTAAAGGAGATATTTTTAATAGGATGAAATTCTACATAAGACTTATCTAAAAAAATTAAACTTTCTAACCTTTATTTTCTATCTTTTTATCATAGGTCTATTTGAACTCCTTTAATTGGCTAAGGGATGAAAGTTTAAGGAAAAAGACTGAAAAATCTTCTATTGTCTGTATAGGATAAGTTCCTACCAACCTTATCATGTTCTGGAGGATACCCTCTTTACTTTTACTTCACTTTACTTCAACATTCATTCTGTACAGACTTTTCTCTGAGCTCCACGCTGCTGAAAGCTAACTGTAGTTTTCATAGCTTGCTTAATTCAGGATTGCCTTGTATATATGATACCAGAACTAATTCTTCACTTCAATGTACATACACATTTAGATTATATATGGATTTACTTAACTAGACTTTTAGTCATAACTTGTTCTTAAGATCACTCTCAGTTGTAGAGACAGGCTCTGCATAGCACGTGTTGAAGGAATTGTGAATGTGTTATCCAGCAAACCTTTTTATAATAATGTCCTTTAGCTATGTTCTCAGTTCTATGTCATTTTGTGAAATCTCCCAATCTCCCATAACACTCAAAAACAAACTCATGATGAGATTCTTAAATCAGATGTTTTACATTCACTTGTCTTATTATAGACAGAATACAGTTTAAAGTTGGGGGGGAGTTTGTGGTTTTGGTTTTGTGGGGTTTTTTGTTTGGTTGGTTTATTGTTGTTGTTGTTGTTTGTTGGATGTTTTGTTGGTTTGGGGTTTGGGGTTTGGTTTTTTTTTTTTGTTTTTTCCTCTCTTAGAAAAGAAGATATTTTGCAAAGCATGTTTATTCATATAATTTTTCTTTACACCTAAGGTTTTGGCTCTGCACTCAACTCAAACACCTTTTGTGAGTGGCAAGCTTCTATTAAACCAACATACTTATTCTCAAGAAGGGTCACAGAATCACAGATGGGTTGATGCTTCCAGGGAGTTCTGGAGATCGTCCAGTTCAACGTCCCCTGCTACAACAGGTTCTCTCAGAGCAGATTGCACACAGTCACATCCAGACACGATTTGTGTATTTCCAGAGAAGAAAACTCCAAAACCTCTTTGGGCAGCTTGTTTTAGTGTTGTGTCAACCCCAAAGTAGAGAAGATTTTCCTCATATTTAGATGGAACCTCCTGTGTTTGAGTCTGTGCCCTTTGCTCCTTATCCTGTTGCTCAGGACAACTGTAAAGAGCCTGGCCCCATCCTCTTGACATCCACCTTTAAGATAATGTTATGCATTGATAAGACCCCATCTGAGTCATCTTTTTCCAGGCTAAACAAGCTCTGCTCTCCCATATTTTCTTCATAAGAGAGATGTTCCCATTTCCTAATGATTTCACAATCCTCTTCTTAACCGTTTCTGGTAGTTCCTTGTCTCCCTTGAACCTTAGGGCCCAGAATTCAAAACAGTGGTCCAGATGTGGCCTCAAAGGGCAGAATACAGTTTTCTACTCTACCTGCTAGAGCCCTCAATGATGTTGACTTACTGGCCAGAGAAGCTGGAATTCCTTTGTTCTGCACTTCAGGTATTCTCCTGCTGACCTGTAATCCCTCACTAGTCATGCCTTGCTAACCCTTTGCATCAAACTGGTAGGAGTGGGATGGATTGAGATTTCCCTCCCCTGTTTATTTTAGTTTGAAGTCCCCATCACCAGCTTGGCAAGCTTATGACCAAAAATGCCCCCTCCCTTCTCTGACAGATGGACTCCATCGGTCTCCAGTAGACCGGGTTTCTCAAAGTGAGTTCCATGATCCAAGAAGTTAAACCCCTGGCTGTGGCATGAGTTCTGTAGTCATTTTTTGATTCTTCAGATTCAACTGGCCCCTTCAAAACCCTTCCCTTTGATTGGGAGGATTGNTTAGATGACATAGGTGTGCTGTAACTGTACCTATAAACACCACTACTTTCATTTAAGTGTGTGTCTGTATATGCAATACAAAGCAAAATATGCATAGATGTAATGTAGCCAAATTCCCACAACATTTGAAATTAAGTAGGTCTAGCATTAATACAGACAGATGCACTCCTGAAAAGCGCAAGATTCCATACACATTATTTTTACAAAAGGAGGTATCCAATTCAAGGTTTTAATGCAGGCCTGTCTTTCACTACAAGGCAAACTAAGGTGAGCAAATCACTTATCCTGCTTATGGTATTGCATACTACAGTGGTTCGAATCACATTTTAGAAACCATACCTGACTTATTTTAAGGTTCTAAGATACCATATGTGCTGCATTCCCTTGACAGATGGATATTGATAATTGTCGTCATCTGCATGAACACTAGCTGAAGCATAAGCAAAACTGTTAATGATATTAAAGCCGTGCTGATTAAGATCATATTCAAGCCTCTGATGAAACCCAATAACATGTTTCACAAATTCCACTTACTTCTTTTCATTGTGATGTTGATGTACCATTTGTTGATATTGTGTAGCTAAAATAAAATTTAATATGATTGACATACTATGAAAGTATATTCAGATAATTTATTCCTCAAATAAGTTAGTTCTAAAGAATAGTAAAGACACTAATACACAAAGGGGAATATACAGGAAAGGTAAAATGTAGGTATGTATAAAAATTTAGAATTAATGGGAGTTTTATCTAGTTCCTGGTGCTAGGAAAGTTGGTATACTCAAATGAAAGAGCATCTTTCAGGGTAAGTATGAGAAGAAATCTCAAACATAGAGGTGTCTTCCCCACAGGGAAGGTTTGCAACAAAGAGGAACTTCAAAAATAGAAGGTCAAATTTTGCCCCAGACCGCCTAAAGTGTTTTTCTAATACGGGTGACCAGTTTAATGCTGTACTACGCTCAGTTCAAATAACTGAGAAAGTATGCTATACTGGACAAAGTAGTAGGGGATTCATATCCCTTTCGAAAACCAAGCAATGTAGGATATTGATGAACAGTTCAGGAAAAATTCCAGGTATCATTCTGTGGACAAATCGGATGCTTCCTTCCATTATCTTCATTTCCTCTCACTAGAAGTTAGCTCAGATGGTTGGAGCAGTGTGCTAATGACACCAAGGCTGTGAGTTCAATCCCTGTATGTGCCATTTGCTTAAGAGTTGGACTTGATCCTTGTGGGTCCCTTTCAACTCAGAATATCCTGTGATCTGTGATCTCTTCAGCAAAGTAGGTGTTATAACCACACAGTAAAAAAGTCTAGCATATTCTTAATGAATAAAGGGTAAAGTGCTTTAGCTTAGTAGAGTGTAATTGAAATATGGGCACTCTTTCCCTTGTGATGGCTGCTGGAGACATGGTCGTATATAGACAAGAACAAAGTAGTCCTTGATGAGTAATAATTTTTTTCATATGCTGCAGCGAGGGTCATCAGACCTCAACTGTCAATGCTGCCAAACAAGATACTCTGTGTCCCAGTTTAAAATGAGGCTAATTAAAGTTTTCGTTGTGTTTTTTTTTTTAAAGAACTTTAAGAACTCTGAGACTTACTGGCGTAGTACAAGACTATTTCATTTAGTCATACCTTTTTGGCAGTTGATAGCAGTTACTAAATCAGCCCCTGAGAAACGGATGACATCCTTATTATCAGATTTGCACAAAAATTATCAGGGACACANGCAAGCTTATGACCAAAAATGCCCCCTCCCTTCTCTGACAGATGGACTCCATCGGTCTCCAGTAGACCAGGTTTCTCAAAGTGAGTTCCATGATCCAAGAAGTTAAACCCCTGGCTGTGGCATGAGTTCTGTAGTCATTTTTTGATTCTTCAGATTCAACTGGCCCCTTCAAAACCCTTCCCTTTGATTGGGAGGATTAATGAAAAAACTACATGTATTCCAGAGGCCTTTACTGCCACTCCTAGAGATCTTTAATCCTTCTTGGTGTTGCTTGGACTGCTCATGGCTGCATCACTGGCTCCCAGAAACATCAGAAGTGAGTAATAATTAGTGGATTTTCTGAGTCCTAGTAGTCATTCAGCAGCGCCCCTGATATGAACTCCCTCAAAGCATCACACTTCTCTAGAGAACATCACTTTTTTATTCTAGAATGTTTGGGTTCCTCTTTCTACAAACTTTCCCTGTTTCCACGAAAAAAGGGCATAACTACAACATAGAAAAAAGATTGTGGTAAAAAGCTAGATAACAAGTATAGTTTTTATGCAATTGCAATCTGTGATTCCAAATGTAAACTACTGAAGTTTATACATTCTTGAAAATTGCCAATCTCTCTTACTCACGTGGGACTCTTCCATCTGCTTTCATCAAGCGAATGCAGTTTTTTTAAAGTTCTTAAAGCCAGGTTTTAGAAGTCAGCTAGGAAAATGTTATCATTTGTGAGGTTTGTCTCATATA
>VXBB01012320.1:666428-677222 GCA_013399915.1 Illadopsis cleaveri
GTGTCTTCCCCACAGGGAAGGTTTGCAACAAAGAGGAACTTCAAAAATAGAAGGTCAAATTTTGCCCCAGACCGCCTAAAGTGTTTTTCTAATACGGGTGACCAGTTTAATGCTGTACTACGCTCAGTTCAAATAACTGAGAAAGTATGCTATACTGGACAAAGTAGTAGGGGATTCATATCCCTTTCGAAAACCAAGCAATGTAGGATATTGATGAACAGTTCAGGAAAAATTCCAGGTATCATTCTGTGGACAAATCGGATGCTTCCTTCCATTATCTTCATTTCCTCTCACTAGAAGTTAGCTCAGATGGTTGGAGCAGGGTGCTAATGACACCAAGGCTGTGAGTTCAATCCCTGTATGTGCCATTCGCTTAAGAGTTGGACTTGATCCTTGTGGGTCCCTTTCAACTCAGAATATCCTGTGATCTGTGATCTCTTCAGCAAAGTAGGTGTTATAACCACACAGTAAAAAAGTCTAGCATATTCTTAATGAATAAAGGGTAAAGTGCTTTAGCTTAGTAGAGTGTAATTGAAATATGGGCACTCTTTCCCTTGTGATGGCTGCTGGAGACATGGTCGTATATAGACAAGAACAAAGTAGTCCTTGATGAGTAATAATTTTTTTCATATGCTGCAGCGAGGGTCATCAGACCTCAACTGTCAATGCTGCCAAACAAGATACTCTGTGTCCCAGTTTAAAATGAGGCTAATTAAAGTTTTCGTTGTGTTTTTTTTTTTAAAGAACTTTAAGAACTCTGAGACTTACTGGCGTAGTACAAGACTATTTCATTTAGTCATACCTTTTTGGCAGTTGATAGCAGTTACTAAATCAGCCCCTGAGAAACGGATGACATCCTTATTATCAGATTTGCACAAAAATTATCAGGGACACAAGATTCCAGTTTATGTGTGTATTTTATTGGGACATTTATACTCAAGATGCAATATACACTGTACTTTAGGGAAGAAATCTCACATTAACTGCAGATTTATTTTGCTTTGCTTCCAGTACTCACACCTGAGTTTGATTAGACCTAGTGGGAACAGTCTTTTATGACACGATGCATGCACACATTGAAACAGTGACTTAACTGCAAAAAAAAGGCAGAAAAAAAAGAAAAAGAAAAAGGACAAGAATTTCTGATACAGAAAATACACTTTGTAATTGAGAGATGAAAACAACCTGAAAAAATAAAAAATCTAGCAAAGCCTCTACTCTTGTCTTCAGGTCAAACTATTCAGAAAATTGCATAACATTGCTGGGTTTAATTCCTGTACTTGTTGTCCCTCTTCTCATACATATTCACTGTTTTCTCTCATCTATCCAACCCCATGAAGTGTGCCTTTTTCCTATTTTCCTCAGGAATTCTTTTCTGGACAGATCACTTAGTCTTTCCAAAACATGAATTCATTTATGCAAAAACATCATTCTAGGAAGATCTGGTAATTTTTCCAAGTGTGTTCAAAACTGAGCTTTCAACTTCATATCCTAACAGGCTAAGAAATTTACAGGCACTTAACTCCTATGGTTCGTCTGCCTATCTGTGAAACAAATTATTCTAAAACTTCCAAAAACATCATAGCTGAAGTCTTAATATTAAGACTGCAAATATTAATATACAAGATTGCACAATGTCAACCTTTGAAAGTGTAGGTTGCAAACTGAGAAACTGAGGAGCAAATAAAATAAATGTCTAGAATAAAAACACTTACAGGGTTAAAATAAGTTTATATTCCATAACAATACTTTTGGCTTGTGGGAGAAAAGATACCTGACATTTTCTTAAACCCATTGGACTTCAATCACAAGGGTATTCTGTAGGATCACTGTATAGACTCGAAACAGGACTTAAAAAAACTTCTTTGTATTTTTCCATAATATATGTTGACTTATGTGATTACAAGTTCTCAAGACTATACTGGGGAAAGAAGAGAGTCAAAAGTAAAATTATCTATCTTCAGAGACTTGCGAGGAGAATTGAAGGAAGAGGTTGGGAGGTGGAAAAAGAGACAGAGAGGGAGACATTGTTTAGGTCCAGAAGTGATTTTCCTTCCATAGTTTCTGAGAAGAATACAAGAATCACATTGGTACTTCAGTTTGCCATCCAGGACCCATATGAAAGTATGAATCTCTAACCTGGACTTTTATCATCTCAACAAACCATAAATCTTCTTGTTTCAATTTGTGGTTAAAAGTTGAGGAAGAAAAGGTAGTGAGGCACACAGCTCTTAGTCTAATCAATTTCTACTAGGAGATATTTACATCTTTATATTATATTAATGTTAATAAATACCTTTTTAATTCAACACCTAAATGTTTCTCTGTTCATTTTCAGAAGGTATTCACAAATTCCATGCTGGCCTTCTGTGCCTTGTCAGTACTGTAGCCTCTGGTAAGTGTCTCTTACCAGAGGTAAGTGCTTTGTACTATATCCACAGGATTTGAGAGACATTTTAATCATGCACAAAATAATTCACATATAGAAAGGAAATCAGGTGGGAAAATGAGTCTAGGTAGATAGATTCTAGTCTGAGGTAGATACTTTCTAAAGTAGAATTCTGCATAGCCACATTTTCAATTTCATTACCTGGTGAACTATCCACTTCAGTGAATAATCACTGGAACAGTTTTTAACAAAATAATTGGGCACAACATAAAGTTGCCCTTCTACCAACAAAAACGTGAGATATAGATTACATTAGTGACACTACTGAAATTGTTCAGCATAAGTGAACTTCAGAGACACATGAAGATATGCAATCATACACTTTAGCATAATTGCATATGTGAAATATTCTAAGATAACGATACTTAACGGTCAAGCATTATCTGAGTTTATTTAATAGAAACAGGAATGTGAAAAAAAATCAATTTTGTCCTTGGTTGCACTGTATACCTAAAGGGCAACAACTGTAAATCTGAATAATTTTTTTTAATGCCAGGATATTTCCAAAGGTAAATCTCTTGGTTGTTATTATTGATTTCCAGCAGCCCCCTTTTTTTAATTTAAATGTAAATCTTTTCAACTTTACCCTTTGTATGAATCAATAACAATTTTTCTTGCAGTATTATGCTAGCACAAATGTTTAATACATGGATTATGTCCTTTGACTTGCACCTTGCTATAATAAAAACGGGTTTGGAATAGATGAAGATCAGGTTGGATAGCACTAGTACTCTAGCACAGTAGCTTGTATCTATTTATAAAATGAGAAATAATGAAAAAGTAAAACCTCTTCCAATAAATGTTAATTTAAATTGATATATCTGCAGATATAAAGATAGAGAAACTAGAAATTCTGATTAGCTAACATAAGCAGAAATGCAGTTCTCTGTTCCTTTTTTAATGCATTTATTTAAAATTAAAAAATTAATTTTACTAGGAATTCTGACAACTGTAAATGTTTCACTTAAAAGACTTGGTAGCAAATGGAATGTTAAAGTCAAATCCATTTTACCATAGAGCTTTCATGAACCGTCCAAAAGTTTAAAATGTTTTCCAGCATTTGATACCATTTTGGGATTTCTTCCTGCTCTTAAAGACCTCCAAAAAGCTACAAACAATTATGAATACCTAAGCTTTGCTCTTGTTTTGGAAAA
The DNA here is from genome assembly GCA_013399915.1 of Illadopsis cleaveri. Classification (NCBI taxonomy): domain Eukaryota; kingdom Metazoa; phylum Chordata; class Aves; order Passeriformes; family Timaliidae; genus Illadopsis; species Illadopsis cleaveri. The sequence goes on from VXBB01012320.1 coordinate 670,032, forward strand.
TGTCCATTTAGGGTTTGCAAAGACAAAACAAATAGTGCAATTTTAAAGAACAAGTAATAGAATAATTAACAGATCTATATGTGAATATTTTTCCATAAAACCACCTTTTTTGAATTAAAAATATGAATCTTTGAAAACCTATGCATCTTCTCAATGATGAATCTCAAAACACAGTAGTGTTGATTAATTTCTGGGCTCCACAGCACAAGAGAGACACCGAGCTTCTGGAGCAGATCCAGTGGAGGGCTACTAAGTTGATCAATGGTTTGAAGAATCTCTCTTGTGAGGAAAGGCTGGAGGAGCTGGGTCTGTTCAGCGTCAAGAAGGGATGACTGAAAGGGGACCTCATCAGTACATGTAAGAATCAAAAAGGGTGGGTGTCAAGAGGATGGAGCGAGGCCAACAAAATGCTACAGAAACTGATGCACAGGAAGTTCCACCTGAATGTGAGGAAGAATTTTACTGTGTGAGTGACTGAGCACTAGAACAGGTTTCTCCTGAGAGTTTGTGGAGTCTCCCTCACCAGAGGTGTACAAGAGACATCTGGATGCAATCCTCTGCTATGTGCTCTAGGATGGCCCCATTTGAGCAGGGAGGTTGGAACAGGTGACCCACTGTGGTCCCTTCCAGCCTGACCCATTTTGTGATTCTCACCAATGCAAAGCCAGAATTGTAACTGGACAGTTAAGGTGACTGCATGAGGCATCACAGTGCTCTTAATTGGAACAATGTTTTATTTTCCATTCTTTGATAACAGTTAGAAAGATTGAATTTTGTGTTGATAAATTAGGACTTTCATTTATTTGTTTTGTCGGCTGTCTTTTTATTCTTTTTAAATGAAACTGGAGATACCAGCATATTAATTTCAGGATTTTAATCTGGAATATCCTTTTTTTCTCACAAAGTTTGCGGAATTTCCCAAGTCTTTTGTAATGCAAAAAATGCTGTTGTTTTTAAAGGACTCCTATTGAAAAATGGAAGTTTTCCTTAACATCTGGGATATGTTAGCAAACATAGTGTGAGCAAAATGCCATTTTTTAAAGTAGTTAGCTAATATTTTTATTGTAGTTTGAAGGAGAAAAAAAGTACATACCTGCTTACCATTGACTTAATTTGAAGTTCCTCTTGTTTTCAATATGATAGCAACACTGTCACCACATATAGTGTTGCAACTTTTTTGTTTTACTTGTGACTCGTTTCATAGGAGGATAAAAATGTCCAGAAAAAAAAATCTGTGAATAATCTAGGTCAAAGTACTGTGGACTAAACTTTTCCAAACATTTTTATTACTGCTATGAGAAGAAGACCAAATAGGATTGGAAAAACTCAAGCAAGTAAAACCCACCAAAAAAAACCCCGAACCAACAACTAGAAAAAAAACCAAAACCTAAGATGGAAAAAGTGAAATTCTTTTAAAACTCTTTAGACACCTTTTAAATTTTATATTTAACCCAATGTTACCAATGTGTTAGAATCCTAAGGTACCTCTGAAGTCAAGCACAAGTTTCTGCAGGAACAGTATCATGACTCACATATATAATATCTTCATTACCTCATCTGCCCTGGAACACACTAAAGCTTGCATAATCACATGCATAATAAATTCTGTACCTGTTTTCCCTAGCTTGGACCAGGACAGAGTTAACTCAGTCAGCTTTGGAAGGCTTTGGTTTGTGGACAGAATAGTTAGCCAGTAAAAGAAGGAACAATATAGATTTTGCAGGAAAAGTTGACATTGTGAAGGACAGTATAAAGATTTTAAACATTTTATAATGTTATCCTGTAACAAAGAATAGCAAAGCATTCTTCGGTTTATCATCTGCAGTATTCCTTATCTTCTCCACCTCAACTGCATCATAACTAGAAGAGAAAAAATCTATGAGGATTGAAAAATGTATTTTTCATATGACCTCTGTTACTTTCTCCTAATTCTTAAATTTAAATTGTATTTTGGCAATAGTTAAATTTTCTGGAACATGCAGAATCCACTAGATGTTCAGTTCGGACAGATTTTTAAAATGTGATGCAATCACAGAATCACAGAATATGCTGAGTTTGAAGGGACCCAAAAGGATCATCAAGTCCAACTCCTGGCCCTGCACAGGACACCCCAAGATTCACATCACGTGCTTGAGAATATTGTTCAAGTACTTCTTGAGCTCTGTCAGGCCTAGTGCTGTGACCCCTTCCCTGGGGAGCCTGTTCCAGTGCCCAACCACCCTCCGAGTGAAGAATCTTTTTCTAATATCCAACCTAAATCTCCCCCAACCATTTCATGTCATTTCCTTGAGTTCTGTCACTGATCATGAGAGTGAAGAGATCAGAATTTAATATAATAAAATAAGGTATTTCCCAATTTTACCAATAGAAATGAAATAGTTAGGACCTTCAGAAAGAATATTATAAAATAAAACCCAATAATAATATGAGAAACAGAGTATAAGTCCTAAAACCTTTGTAGGAGTAGATGACAGAGTGTTTTACAGCTGCTTGAATTAATACAGATATGTTTTTCATGGTCTATTGCAGAGATAGAGGAGGGATATTATCCTTTGTTTAATAGTAGGTGTGAAAAAAAGCACTGTACACTATCAATATCCGGTGTTAAGTCTGAAGTACTGACAGTGGAAACTCTGCAGATTTGTAATGTAACTACTTCATTTACCACACAGAATATGACAAAAGACACTGTTAAATTGGATCAGGTTATAGGAAATAAAACTCCAAAGGCAAAGAGATCAACAAACCAGAAAAATGAAACTGAAAGAAGAAAATCCTATAAAAAGGTAGGAGCTAATAAAACAAGCAATTCCTCACGTAACTTTGCACTAAGCTACAATAATGTAAGCTTACATCAGCTACCAGTTTTCTATTCTTCATTTATGAAAGCTAATAATTTACAATTTGTGTGAAAATAAAAGTTTTTTAAAAGTAGAATATCTATCATATGAATAAATACCAAAATAGGCCTCTGCCAAATTTTATAGGAAAAATATATTCCTGTCACTGCATCCTATTTTGATGGTGTATGAAGGCTGTTAACGATATGCAAGTGTTTTATATCTTCAGAATAAAATCAGTGAAATGAAAGGAACACATGGTAAAAGCCAGTGGCGGTAAAAGAACTGCTGATTTTCCACAGTGTCTTTTCTGGGTGGGTTGGGATGTATGCTGCCTTGAATATTTCATTCAATTTACTGAAATCATCAATGTCTAGTATAATGACATGCAAGAAGGTAAAAAACCTTATTCTATAACTTGTTCTTTAACTTTTAAATGCATGCAGGATACAAGATATCTGAAAAGATAGCAGGTATGAGAGCTGTCTAGGGCACATCTGTAGCAGGATGCCACACTCGGGTCCATATGTAGGAGGATCGGACCCACAGAAGGAACGAGGCAGGCAGCAGCAGTTGAAGGGAAAGCTAATGGCACTTTATTCTAAATTCTTCTTTTACATTCCCTCTTCTTGCTCATCCGACTCCATCTTATATACAGTTTGTACAAAGGCAAGAGATTGGTCATTTAGGTCACTACTTCTTCAACCTGGATGGTGAACACCACCATCAATCAATTCTCCTCTCAGAGGAGAAATATGAAAAAAAATCTAAAAATATACATTGTTGATGTTGAGGCTGTGTGAGAATCTACTTGTAAGATTCTAAACACTCAAAATGAAGAAAGCTGAGGGCAACACACATCTAAGAGGTTTAATCATTTCTTATGTACCTCATGGAATTATACTGATTTGGAAAAAAATATAGAAACAAACCCAATTTCAAATTTCCTGTAGGAACAATATCATAGATCATAAGATCATCAATATTCAGAAGAATTTATTCACACCCATCTTTCCAAAAGTGAAATGTTCAAGTATTCCTAAAGAGACCAAAATTTAAATAAGTGCAGAACATGTGATCAATTTATACAATATTATTCTTATCACTAGAAGGACTATTTAAAAAAAAAAAAATTACTAATGTCAAAGTCCAGTAGAGCACTGGGGACAAAAACTGAAAATTATAATCTAGAAGTCTCTACCCAATCTGCCACTGAAGCTTTAATGGTGTTTAGGCTGCATCCTTGTCCCACTTTTTGAGTGCCCAGGGTCTTTGAAACGGGACTGGCATTTCTGCACCTGCCCACTTGCCCTGATTTAGGCAATTAAGTACCAGTCTGTCAGAGTTTGACTTTGTCATCAAGTGAAAGCTGAGGACCTATTCATTTCTGTTCTTGTTGTTCAAGAGAAAGTGATGCTGCTGTTGCATTCTCTCAGTTTCATTTTGTTCTAACACAAATCAAATAAAAATTTAAAACATAGGAAATGTGAAAACTGAGTTGATAAACTATGCTGAATCCTAATATGGTCACAGTTTGGAAAACACACATATAGATCCCCTTTTTCAGAAGTAGGTTTTGGCCTATGGATGGAAACTGAGATCTGAACACCTACATTATTTGAGAAAAGATATAGAATGTCCTTACAACTGTAAATGTCTCTTGTGTTCACAGATTAACAAAATTATTTTGCTATAAAAATGTATTAAATCACAGCAGAATTCTAATATTCTTCTAATTCCACAAGACGTCCCTATAGAGATAATGTAGATTGTTTTAATACAGAAACTAGTTAAGCCTTCATTAGATGAATTTTGCTTTCTAAGATGCTCCAGTAATAAATAAATAAATAAGTTTTTCTTCCTTTATTTAATCACAGTAAGAATAAGTGGTTTCAAGACAAACATTAAGCAGCTGGTGAACCCCAGTATTATTCACTATTCCATGACATATGTAATCATTAAAACATAAAATGTTACAGAATTATTCTTTTACTACTTGTTATTCTCAAAAGGGATATTACTTTTTTATTTGTGTTTTCATTACATGAATTCAGTGTAGACTCTGCTACAAATAATTATTTAAAACTTTCCCCTGCAAGTACCTTCTTTTAATGTGGACAAATTAATTAAGAACCAGTCTTCCAGTAGCCCAACACTGTCAGAATAAAGTAGAAGAGTCATTTACCTCAAAACCTAAATTAATGTAGACAACTAGCATGCTTTTGTGGCTACTGGATTTGAAAAAAGGAGAAAGGCTTAGAAAGTGAGAGAAAACATAAACATTCCTATGGTGTAATATATGTGTAGAAGTGAAAAACAACCAAGTCTGTCAAATTTTAGAAATAATGCAGTCGGGATAAAAGGGTTAAACATTCTCATGTAACTGGGCATAAAGCCAGGAGAATGTTGTGATACAATAGAATTATAAATTAGGTGTTTGTTCTAAACTTATTCTAGAATAGGAAAGGGTACATTCTGAACACTAAGTACTTACAAACTGCTGCTGACTAAGACAGTTGGTAAGTGTGTCAAGAAAAAATACAACTGGTAAGTTTTATTTTCAATTTATGTCAGGTGTCCTTGATAAAGGCACATGAATCCTCTCAAGTGAGGGGCTTACTTCCCACACACATTCAGAGAGAGAGAGAGAAAAGAGCAAAACAAAATCTCTTCATTCAAGGCAAGAAGCTGTCTCCAAAGGATAGTTACAAGAATGCAGACATGCATAAGAAAGAACCATAAATTAGCAGGTGGAAAGAATGGCACATAAAAGGGCTATTAAATGATTTTGTGATAGCTAACTTTTCAATAGAGTTGAGTGAAACCAAAAGCCATGTGAAGGCATTCATGCATGGAGAAGATGTATATTTGAGAGAGTTTTAGGCTGGGAGTGAGAGGTGAAGGGGGTATTAATTAGAGACTGTTGCCAGGCAAAGTATATGAGGTAAATTCCCCTCTGATGTGGTGCTTCAATGTACAGACAAAAAGCCCACTCACCTCAAAGACATTGCTATAGTCCCTTCAGTACTGTATAAACATGGATTAGTCATGCCACTGAAGCTGTTATATATCCTGCAGGTTTTAACAGGAGGAAAAGAAATCATTACAGAAGCAAGGAGAAAGAAGGTGAAAAAAGGATGGAAATACATTAAGATGCCAGAATGTAAATAGTTTCCTCTCTCCTGAGTCTCTTACACATATATCTAAAGTAAATGTGGTTGCTCAGTGAAGCCAGCGATCTTATCTCTTGTTTTCAGCAGTCCAATGCAGCCCCAGAGGCACGCAAAAAATTAGTGCTCATTGCTGTTATCTTTTCTTACCTAAAGAAAATGCAGTATTGATGAATAAGGAGAAAAACGTTGTGCCTGTCTGATAAGACAGCATGCCTTCCAGCAGCCTGTGTCTGTAAAGTGCAAATGAACATGCTGGAAAAGAAAGAACTGAAAGTCTTAGTTTTGGGGTAAATTCTTTGAAATTCTGAATATAAGGAATTTAAGGTAGATCAGTAAAAGCCTAAAGCTACAATCCTTTGGAAAATCATATCTAGGGCATCCAAAAGATGAAGTGTCCTAAATCAGCAGTACATTCTGAAAAATTTTAGTGTCTTCATTCAATATTCACAAAGCAAAGGTAATGACAAAGATACACTGGGCCAGCTATTGGTTTGAAACCAGCATTCATGTTTACTGAGAAGACCTATAAGACGTATCCCTTCAAATTGAACCTCTGCCATAAAGGATTAGAGTAGCAGCAAGAATGATTTGCAAAGATGTAGCTGCATATGTTGACACGTTGTGATCCATTATAGTTAGTTGCATTACTTTTATTTTTATTTCCTATAAATGTAAGCGTCTTTTAGGTGACCAGGTAAATCTATTCTCTTCTTTTGTACATATAAAGTACATAATAACAACAAAACATATTTACAATAATGGTCTAAATATATATGGAAGTTGAATTGTAAAAATACCCTCAAAACCCACAAAAGATCCAATAACAACTTGATTTTCTGAAGCATTGAAGGGAGCAGAAACACTTGTTTAAATTCTCCATGCTATTTACTTTAGATGAAGGTGGCACAGTAGGTGACTTTTCTGTCATTGTAGTTTGTGATGAGTTAGTGAAATGAATTCAGTGACCCATAAGGTCATGCTGAACTCTCAAAGCACAACCAAAATGATTATTACACTGCACATTCTATACTGGTATGTTAGAATAGAAAAACCACTACAATTTTGTAACCTACATATTTACCTGCTTAAAATCGATATAATAAAATTATGCCTAACTCTACAGAAAGGCTTTTAAAGTTTAGTTTTTGAAACGTTTTTATCAATTAATAATGAAAAAA